>OX403629.1:2608049-3030549 GCA_948107755.1 Campoletis raptor | reverse complement strand
GGCCAGTGGGTGCCTAGTAACCTTCATACCGCAGAAGCAACTCGACTTCACTCTGATGAATATAGCACGAAGAGAGCACGGCCATATATCTGTCCTGAAGATTCTTCCCCAGTTCTTCTCATCTCTCATCCCTTCGCATCGTTGACGCCTCCCCTTTTCGCTACGGCTTTTCTTTTTGCAATGCAATCCTGGCAGTAGAACCAGTAGAATTGCGCAAAGTAAACAAGGTGGTAGAAAGCCAAGTGCGGTGTGTGGTTTATATCAACAGATATACTTCATGCACACAAGTAGTATGGCTGTAGAATCAAGAAGCTGTATTCGTCGTAGTCCCAAACCAGTTCCTATCGACGAGCAGAAGATTCACTCTTGAGGTCCAGTTTGCTTTTTCCTCATCCCACCGTGATCAATCTTTTCCTGTCGTTTCAAAAGAACTAAATGACATCTGTTGACAGTGGCAGCAGTCATTTTCATCATGTCTTAAGTAAAATACTTTTGAAATTTTGAAAACTCAACTCTTTTGCCAATGAACGGCTAGTTGGATATATACTGCTGGCTGAATAATGCAATAACGTTAGATATTGATGTGTTTTTTGTAGGAATGATAATACTCACAGTATAATTTTTACAATGCATAATGGAACGTTTTAACTTCCGGAAATTGGCCACATCTTCAATGCATAATATCTAATTTATATTCTTACATGCTAAACTAAACGCTCAATCTAGTCTGGAATTGTTTTGAATAAACCTGACCAATTATTTTCTCTACAACTGTGAATTTAATTCTTAGAATTTTTTTTCACATTTCACAGCAGTTATTGTGAGAAAAGAACATATTTCAAATGCTTCCCATAAAAGTAGAACATTTAAAACCACATCATTTTTTTCAAAAAAATATCTTGAATACGGTTTGCCGAATCTATACTTAATACTTTGGCACATATTTATACTATGGCACGTGTAATACTTTGGCAGTGTTTTTTGAATGTGCCTTCTAAAGTAACGGAAATTTATAGGAAGTCCTTCGAACGAGACCTGGATAGTACGACAGTGCCATTGGAAAAAAAAACTTCGAGTTTTTTCGATCAGCGACCCGGCATCAAGACAATCAACGATCGAAGATACAGTGAGGTATTCGGGCTTTACTAAAATTTGTGGTGAACTTAACCCATCAGCCGTTTCTCGTGATGTCAAGTCTAGTTAGTTGAGAAGAATAAAGGATCTCACTTGATTTCTCTGGCCTCAAGAGTATATAGAAAGGTCAAAAAGTTAAACAACTATGAGGAAACCGTACATCGTGGCCTGGCAGCTAATTTCACGCCAGCAACCACCGCGTTGCTACCTATTCTCGTATTCCGGCATTTCGGTCTGTCTGTTTTCAAGAGTGAATTTCCGACCGGTCTGTGACACGTGGTCTATGCCGTATACTGCCGAGTTCTTACTGGGCTGTAGGATAGCGAATATCTCACTCTTCGCCTGTAATAATGGAGCGAAACAGAGGAGAAAAAGCATTTTCTCTGCTTCTCGTTACATTGTTGCTTGGGAGAAATGCCAGCTCTGAGACGCAGCTCTGAACGCGTTCCGGGTGGCTTCGAACTGTATCCACGCCTCACGGTGCGTAACGTTTTAGATGTCACATGTTTTCGTAATCGAATAATGCAACGTCCGGCTTGCAGTGGACTCAATAAAACTATTACACTTCACTGTACCTCCATCTTATTGTTTTTTTTTTTTTTTTTTCAATACTGTACATAGCATTCACTTTATCCTAATAAGTGATTTATGGCTGGTTTTCTTTAATCAAAATCAGCCCTAGATTATAAGCGTGGGTTCATTTTGACCCAAGCCTAAACCGTTCATTACAAATGAATTGAGAAACACTTTATTTCTACCTTCGACTATATGTAGAGTTATTCGTTACCCTATATGGAACGCAGTATCTCTCCTTCAAATAGCAATTGTTGTATTGTTTAAAAAGACTATTAAGTTTTACAACGGTACGACAAAGTTCAAAGTTTTGCGTCTGTTTTTAAAATCTGTTCATCACTTGAAATATAATGGACATGCAGGCATAACAGATTTATATAAGGTGAAGTTATACAAAGATGGATTGCAACCCCAAATTTACGAACTCCGGTCTTAAGGCCTTCGAAACCTATAACAATTTTATAACGAAATACAAAATTGTGAAACTCATTACATTTTGAATTTGGGGTTTATTATGTAAGTTCGAGTAACGTGTTGCAGGATATTCTCTAGCATGGGCACAAGAACTTTTTCCTTGTGCCATTTTCGGCTCCTCATTGGCGTGAAAATGACAGGCCATTTGGTAAAAGTTCCGTTCGTATATGCGTACTGCGCGTGTCCCGCGAATGGGAATTGCTTCGGACTAGCGGTAATAAGAGCACAGTGCTACGGGGACCATTATCGTCAGCTCGACAGCATCGCTTTAGGGTTCTACTCCACATTGGATGTATATGTGATATATACATACACACATAGATTTAATAACATGCACATATATATATTTACACAATTTGTGCATGGACGTAAACGACTGGAGCACAATTGAGAGTGAAAAGGTTATGAAGTAGTGTAGTAGAAAATGAATTGAGGGAAAACTATAACTAGAGAAAAGATTTTGTTCGTATGAACGAATGGTTGACGTTTTCTACCTGCAATGTATAAGTCTTGTACAAAGATCATCGAGAATTTAATATGCGTTTTTCCTTTCAATTTGAAACACATTGACTACATATCCGTTTTGATCTATCAAAGTACATCGAGCCCCGTCGATTTGCGATAAATGAAAATAGTTACACCAGCGTTCACTTCTTTTCTCTTGATTCACCTAAGCAGGCTATTGTTTTCATGCTGCTGTTTAAACACTACACTATCGTCTGAATGATTGGCGAACAGGGAAAACAAACAACCTTTAACGTTCCATTGCACTCCTTAAATGGACACAATGCAAACAATGTCACGTTATCCTGTGTCTACATCACTACGTCGAGTACTATGGTTCCAAGTGCCTTTTACCGCTATTATCGTTCTCTCTTCTAGGCTCTCTTCATTTCATTAGACCGGGTATCATGCTTAAATTGTCTAGGGAGCCAGCTATTTCGATGCTTATTCCTGCATCCTTGAGCCCCTGCCAATACTCTTATTTCGTCTGTGTAGTGAATGACAACGTTTTTTTCTGAATTTGCGCCGTTGGCAATAGAATCTCATATGAGGACTATCGGATACCTACAAACGGTTTTATTCCAACTGTGAGAGAAACCGGCGCAAAGCGGTACCCAAGAATACATTGTATATTTTTATTGATCTCAACCCTCGGGGAGCATACTATGTTTACTCCTATGCAGTGTATCACTGATTTCATTGAGCTGGTTCAGATATTTCAGCTTTCTTGTAGAGGAGGGTTTCTCGTGTGGGTTTATCAACCCCCTGTGTATATCTATATTTTGTACCGTCAAGTAACGCCACGTGTTTTCTCGACGTTTCAGACCTCTTGGGAAGCATGTGCCCTTTGAGAGTTAATTAACCTCGTTCATTCCTTCTAAGCGTAATAAAAAACGACACCATCTATTCCTTGCCATCAATCGAATAAAATTTCGAAATCACATGTTTACCATGTTTGGATGAGCTATTGAAACGCAGGAACAGGTTTAATATAGCAGGCAATTCTGAAGCCAAAAAGCAAAAGTCGATTTTCCGCCAAACTGGTCAACGTCAATGACGTTGAAGAAACTTGATGCCTATGTTACAGTAATCTGCATTTCACATGGAGATTGGCGTACGATGGGACTTACCATTGTAGGTGTCTTTTCAATTGCTAGATGCGAATTTTCGCATAAATAGTGATGTAAGTGATAAAAAAAAATTCTGTAGAGTCCTATTTTTCGTGTTATTACACCCAAACGTAATTCCAGGCCTCAAAGTGTTCCTCATATATTCACGACCGAACGGAGAAGATGAAGAGCCCGAAAAAAGGGAAGGAAACAGAAGATCTCAACGACTGGAAATTTTAACGAATCAAGCCTAAGCTGAACAACCCCGTTTTTACTGTATGGGGTTCTCGTTTCACGGAGCACAGCTGCCCTCACGTTAACGACCACCCCTAATTGCCGCCCAGGGATTTACAGTAGTTAGGTGCTAGAAATATAAATATCCGCAGAGCGAGACCCATGAGCACAAGACTCTTCGCTTGGGTTCACGCGCTTCGTGAAACCATGTCCACCCTCTCATTATTCTTGCCAACCTTCTCATCGAAATCAAGTAACCGAAATACAGATAGTATTATTTCGATCACGAAAAGTTTTCCCTGATAGTTTTTCACCTGTTAAGAAGAGGTAACTCCCGTCTATTTCTAGTTTATTTTGCGAAACTGTTAATTGAAAAGAATTCTATGATGAGCTCGTATGAAACCATTTGCAAAAATAAATGCACGAAATGATATTTATGCTTCTCTTTTTTTGTACTGAAATCTTCATCTCCTGCCTTGCTGTCTTTGCCTGCTACGTTCCAGCTTTTCTTCATTGCGCATATCTCTCTCCGTATTGCTGAACGAGCTCACATATTACTTTATTTGTTGTCTTTCTTCATCACATGGCATCCTCATCTGGTTTGAATGAGTTCATTAAAAAAATAAAGGAGAACAATACAAAACAGTGATCCGGAGCTGCTGGTCCTCATAAGCGGATTATTACGGATCCACTCTCATTAAATAAAATAATTGGGGAAAAAAAACGGATTTATTGCCACGCAATCATTATGCGCGTGGAATAAAGAAGTCTCTGATCCCGGGTCTGGTTTCTAGCGTTCCGTCATAATGATGCATGTTCCATATGGGGCTGTTTTCCCCGGCGTTGTCCAGCTTCTTATTCTGTACTTATTACGTTCCAACTCCTTCACCGACTGACTTGCAATGCAGCTAGTCATTGATTAATCGCTATTGTTTACAATTTTGTTTTTGTAGTACAGAAGTATGGAGCTTTCGTAACGAAATTTGACATTGAATTATTGAACTCATTACCAGAACTTTGAAGCGAATACAATTTTTTTAAAACTCTTCGTCCATCCGATATCTTACTTTATTATATTTGTAATAAAACTATCAGTGGTGATTCACGCAGAGGAATTCAAGTGTAATCGGTTTATTATTGCACGCAATAGCCTGCGATTTCATGATCACTGCATTTTAACGTATACTAGACAAAAGACACAATATAATGTTGAGAACTCAGGCGTAGCTGGCCTAATTATGTCCTGATGCTAAATACTTACTAAATCCTAAACTTAATTTGAATCAAATCGAACTAAAATTTGACACAGTATCAAAGTATTACTCGGGCAATGGAAAATAGGAGTTCTAATCTTCTAGCCGATTTCCAAACTACTAAAAATAGTAACTGAAATTATTACTAAGTACTCACTAAGTGCTCAATTACAATTCATTTTCCATCAATCAACGTTGGAATTCAATTCGATTCACGTAAGAAAGTTGTTGCGGTGTTATTATTTTATCCAGTCATGCCGTGCGTAACTCAATACCCATGTCGTCATTTAAAATTCAGTCGATGCTAAGTCTCACGTTGTGGCCATTGTAAATTCAATCATTTATTACGATTGCATTAAATGAAATACAATCAAACTTAAGTAAACATAAATT
Organism: Campoletis raptor; assembly: GCA_948107755.1. Lineage (NCBI taxonomy): Eukaryota > Metazoa > Arthropoda > Insecta > Hymenoptera > Ichneumonidae > Campoletis > Campoletis raptor. The sequence goes on along the minus strand of OX403629.1, from coordinate 3,024,875 downwards.
TGACGCCAAAATTGTAGTGGCTCAGCAACATGACTTTTCATGGATCAACTACGAGGTGATTAACTTAACGTAATATGACTAAGCGTTTCAACGGTCATTGGCCATTGTCGCGTTTCGACGAAAAAAAGTTAGTATGCAGAAGTGGGGCTCCACCGCAAAACAGCTCCAAAGTATTTTATTGTGCTTATATTGACGAAGTAATGTTGAATCATGCAATATTATGGCGACGCGAGACCTGTAAAGTCTAATTACCGAAAGTCTAAACCCGAAAAGTCTAATTACACCAAATGATAGTAATAACCAGTGAGCCAAGCGTTTATCCCTTATGACAACATCGAATTTGGAAATATATATACATTTTTTTAATGAGCTAAGTTGATATTAAGTTGACAACAGCCCAAATAAATGTCAACAGCTTATACCACAACATACAGTTCGTTTTATGGATATATGTTGTGATATTTTCATGACCCGAAGGTAATTAATCTTGAAAATTAGAAACGTAAAACTATTGCAACGTCATCAATATGTTACATATAGAAAATTGAAAGTTCGATGGATTTTTTTCCAGAATTCATTGTGATTATGGAAACGTTCGAGTACTGTGAAAGGGCGTCGATTCTCTGGTGTGGTTGCGATCGTCATTACGCTACATTGCAGATGACCGCCTTTTTTGGTAATAACGATGCGGGCAGATGAGGAAAGTGGACAGAAATTTTGTTCGAGCGGCGTAGCAAGAGGAGGCCAGTATACTATTTTCGCAATTCAATTTCGTATTGATCGGTACGAGTGTTCGAGTACTCGGTGGTTGTTACGCGCGCGCCCCCACGTGTGTGTGTGTGTGTGTGTGTGTGTGTGTGTGTGTGTGTGTGTGTGTGTGTGTGTGTGTGTGTGTGTGTGTGTGTGTGTGTGTGCGTGTGCGTGTGTGTGTGTGTGTGTGCAGTGTGTGCGTGTGCGCGCATGTGCTTCTGAGAGAGAAAGAGAATATTAACGCTGCTGGACAAGTTTGCTCCAACCGTATCGAGCGTTATGAATATTACATCGGGCCACGGGGATGTGGTCGAGAACCAGGTGGATATATACTTGTTAGTTATAGGTTGTATACACGTTCGGGGAATGGAGTTTGGACCTTAGCAAAGTTATCCACAACAAATCGACGCATTGGCCAATCGAACATATCGATATAAATCGACGACGGTGAATAAAAATAAGACGATATTTCCGCTGCGATTGCCTTCATTGGTGCATGTGAATTATATCTTTCCACTGCATGTCAATTTTTTTACACGCTAATCAATGCAATTCTTTCTTTCAACGAAACGTAGTTAAGCTTCGATTTTTTTCTTTTCATCAGTTTTTATATTCTTATAGTTAAACCCTTTCGCATGTATCGATCCTTGCTAATCCTTTTAAGCATGCATCTGAAAACAGACTGCAGCAGACCAAAAATTCATATGAACGATTTTTCTTAGTTTTGCTAGAACATGAAACCCCAAAAAATGACATAATTTTTTAGGTTTCGAATATAAAAATGTGATTGCGGTTCTAATAATAAATACTATTGCACCAATCCGGAAATATAGGTGTTCATGAACCAAAATGTACTACGGTTCGCCAACTGCTGAATCAGCTTGAGAAACAACTAATATGTTTTCGTTAGAAAACCGTAGGATACAGAACCAACGTTAGGAGTTTAAATAAGTCTGGACAATGTAAAATATTAATTGAATTAAGGAAGAAAATCATTGCATGGGAACTCCTATATTCATAAATGAATGCATGATAAGGGTCAAAGTGGGCTCGGGATGTTGTTAAGAAAAAAAAAGTTGCCTCCTCTCCAAACATAGAGGAAATGAACGAGGCAAATATGACATTTTTTTCAACAAGCGGATGTCATTCGAGCGTGGTCACAAACAAAATTCACAATACATTGAGCAGATCCACGGAAATGAGAAAAGTGAGAAGGGTAAGAGTAGGGAACGTCACTCCGTGTATGGAATAAGGGGGCGAGAAGTTCAAGCCGTATGCGCGAAGGGAGAAGACTGTGAAGGATGAGCTGCACAGAGCAATGGACTTTTCGTTTCACAGCCAGTAAGCTGCTAGAAGCATTGGATATCGCGTTCCCGCTACGGACTCGCGCTGATTGAAGATCGCTTTTCCTGCACTACAGTACTTTTGCGAAGTACACGATAGAGCGTTTACCCGTTGTCTCTCGCCCTCTTCGTTACCCATGAAATGGATTGACGAAGTAACGCGGGACGGGCAGAAATTCGTATACTCTGCCTGTCTCTTTTTACCTCTCTCACTTATTCTCACTAACATGCATACTCCGTCTCTACCTCAGCTTTTCGTTCTCTCTTCCAACACGGATCGAGGTCTGCCTTCGTATTCTCTCGAACACCAATCGCTAATTAAATTGGACGCTCGGTCGGCATTGGCCAATCTCCTTACACACTACGTGTGTTCCTAAATTGATAAAACTCCCTGGTAGAGCAGCGAGATCAGGTGAGAAGTTCACCCGTTCGAGCATTCATCCGGTGTGTACATTATATATGTATATATGACGGGATACCATGTACCTCGTTCGTCGGCCAATTTACTTGGGCACGCGAGCTCTTCCCGCACGTTCTCTCATTCACACGTACACCTATATCCTCTCCATATAGCTCGAGTCGTGTCTAATCGAAGCTGATTTATCGTGCAATCGATTTTACACCTTAGGGCAATTATCTATTCTCGTTACGCTGACGCAGTCTCTGGAATCCAGAAGTTATGACAAATGCTGGAAAACACGATACAGAAGTTGGATAACAAGCATTATTGAAAAAAAAAAAAAAATTGAATACAAAAAAACGCATATCCGGTTGAAGAAATTTTCACTTTGGAATGAATAATAATTCATCCAATGAAACAAACGGTTGTGACGATCTGAGGAACTATCATAAAATTTAAAGAAACGTCTCGGAGTTTCCGAGAATCAGAGTTCGCAAATTTGCGGAAAAAAGATTAATAATGGAGCCTCGCTTCGCCGTCTAGTACCACTAATTATTTTTAAGTGACGAGTTTTTATTTCGCTATGAGGGCAAAGTTCTCGCCTCTCAAGCAATCTTCCACAGAATGGTGGTTTGGCGCATGAAACGTCGTTGAATACGACGCACGGTATACCCCATTTATGCGTTCGGCGCTGAGGCAACTCCCGCGCTTTCCGCATACAAAGTAGCAGGATTACAGGCGACGAGAGCAGCACTATATATATCGTTAGGCGGATGGAAGAGCGAGAGAGAGAGAGGAAGGGAGAGTTGGCCCTCTCACCGGTTTCCTACAAGAAAACGAACCCAGATTGAGTATGCGCGTGAATTTTGTATTCTTCTTTGTGCTCTTCTTTGTGCTCCAAGAAAAGTAGCTCGATACTACCTCGCTGTTGCTTCCTCTCTCACCCATCATCCTCATTTGCTGCCAGCAGCCCAACAACCCAGCTATACTCTGACGGATGAAGCTCGTTAATTTTATAATATTTCACTGGGTTTCAGGCTGCCTCTGTTTTCAGTTTTTTGTTTTGTTTTCTTACACAAAGCCCCAACACCCCCGAGGCTTTCGCCCCTTTAACTTATGTACTCGTAAATTCTGCTGAAAATTTTGGATTAACGTGTCGCTTATATGATATACGAGTGACCTTGGAAGTCTTCAGCTGTTCAAAGATATATGGTCAGCCTAATTTGAAAGATACGTATGCCGCAATAGGGGACAACAGAAATTTAGTGTGCTTATCGAAGAGGTCTGTTAGTTTTCAATACTTGGCCGACTAGTATTTATATTTGTAAAAACGGTGGATTAATTAATTTATTCATTTACTTCATAGATTTATTCATTTTTTTAACTTCCACCCCACGTGCTATTGCCACGTAATAGAAGAGGGCAATTTACATCTACAATTAAAAACGGCATATTTTCAATCCAAGTTCACCTAAAAAGATGGCGGTAAATTTTGAAACTTTGGCAAGCACGCTTTCCCTTGAAATTATTTTACACGCGAACACACATCAGAAGAAAATCGAAAAAATATGTTCTAGAGAGCACTCGACACTCTGGTTCTTTTATTTTTTTTTCATAGCAAAGATGAAGGTATATAAGGACGAAAACAGAACTGAAGACTCGGCAAAGGGAAAACTCGAAGGTATATAGGTAGATTGAATAAAGAGGATGAATAAGATGAAAGAATAGAGAGCAGCGGAGATGATTGGGCCGAGCAAGGACTCGGAGTAAAACAGAGTCTTCAATGGTGATAATACCAGCGAAGGTATAAGATATACGCTTACAAATTGGTTGTATCGTGCGAATGCTCCGACGTTCACAAAGGGTCACAGGCGGCAGCAATAATATCGGCAATGGCATACCAGACAGCAAGATCGAGCCCTTGTAAACGCGAATTTGTCTACGCTAAGGGAATCGAAGTTTCGTCACACTCGAGTTCCAGTTTTCACAATGCACTTAATCATATACTTTAAGTGCATGAAATTCCGTTAAATGGATTGGAGCCGTGATTTGTTTAAACATACATTGGACATATACAAGTAAGGTACAGATATTCAATGAGAAAACATTTAATGCGCATTTTTTCTTGTATCGTTTGTAGAAATATTCAAATAATAACGTAAAAAAAATTCAACACTCAGAAATTTTTTACTGCGATTGCTTTAAAAGTGTTATCTTCGATCCTCCTCTTTCTCCTCTTCATACCCCTCCTCCTCTCGTGAACAAAATGATCGCAGGAGTTGGAGTCTGCGTTATATTCCGAAATCAACATTTATTTATTATTTATTATTTTCGTCCTCTACAATACATGTGGTGTATCGGTAGACTGATGCAAATAAATGTTTGAAATTTTTTTTTCCAGCAGATTCACAAGCTTTCATTGGTCATTCCTTTAATAAAATACACTTCCTATAGTAAATGGAGCTCAAATGTTCAATATTCAGAGGCATGTGTGTTGGATTTTTATGTATTCTTTTTACTATTTCACTCATTTTATTTGAAGTAAATATGATCAATGATCATATTTATCATGAAATCAAATTACGACGAAACCCACGTTCCGGTGGTGTTTTGCAACGAAAATTGAAAAACTTCGGATGTGCTGTATCTTGAGCAATAAAGAATATAAAAACTGTCGACTGAAAAAAAAAAAAAAAAAAACTCAGCCTCGAAAGGTGTACACTCAGAAATAACACCAAAAACCTTTTTCTTATTCGTAACGAAATAGACTTTCAATAAGATTTCCGTCGTAATTCAATACACACGCCGTTATCAAATTCACCGGGAATTAAATTATCAAAAAAATCCAAGAAATACATAAAAGACACCTCTAAATATTGAGCAGTTGAGCTTGGATTTTTACAAAAATTTCGTTTTATTGATATCCACCTACAGCTTATGAATCCACATAGAAAAATAAAACCAAAAATTTTCCCATCAGTCTAGCCATTACACACTAAACCAGCCAGCCCGTGACTCCAACAATATTTTTTTTATCTTTCAGTGCATCCTCAAATAACTATATAGGAAAACTTTTAGTTTTTTCTGTTCACCATCAGAATATTATGACTTTTTCAAAGGTTCGCACAATAACTTTTCAAATGATCGTCGCGTTTTCAAAAGATATAAAGATATCAGATTAAAAATTATGAATCGATTTGTGTGCGATAAATTGTGGCTGCATTAAAAAAAAATTTAAAAAAATAAATAAAAAAAAATACAAAGTCAATATACGCCTTGATTTGAACATATTTTAATATCCCTGAACCAATTTTTTGTTCAGTTCTTGGACTACTTTAATTATATTGAACAAAATGCACCTTTGGTCAAGACTTATTTTGACAAATCTATGCATTTCTCATTGCTTCTGGACCACTTAGTTCTAAGCATTTTCACATCCCTCATACAACAATGATACCTTACTAATGATGGGCGTGTGTGAAAAATAACTCTTGCATCCTGATAATCGAAGAATCAAATTCAGATCCCCGAGCTTTTCGCAAAATCAGTCATTGTGTTTGTATTTATTTTTTGCCCTCGGACTATTAAACTACAGTTTAATACCAGAAGGTTCATGAATCTTTTGGTGTGATTTACTCAATCTGATGATGATTATTTGATGATGTGATTAATTTTGCGAAATAAAAAAAAAGGTATCTTTGATCCCTATCGGGAAACTTTTTGTAACACAAGAGAATTCGAAAAGAAAATGCTTGACAAAGCCATTCCTACGATTTTCATGGATCACAAGGGCATCAAGTAGCGTGTACGAAACATTCCCTTTATCCTTCGGTCGTGTAAGATGAATTCCGGTATTTGTCCTCGTACGTGTAGAGAATGTGACTCAGAAAATATTAGGGCATCGTAGTTCCTGGGTACTATTTTGTCATTCTGCAAGTTTTCAATTTAAAATAAAAAGTAATTTCTAATCTGAATTTAATAAAAATTTCAAATACATTATAACTTTTGCTTTAATTACAAATTAAATTTTTTAATATTTTTATTGGAATCCATCAGAGTGCATGACATATTGCCCGGTAACTGTAGTCTCATTGTAATTTTTTATGCAATTTTCTTTTCGTGTACGTGATATTTACATCGATTCGAGTTGACGATGATGAGACTCGAATGTCGATATTACGACTATGAGCAAATTGAGAACTATTCGCCTTGGAATTTCGTTAACCATCTGCTTTGTCGATGGGCTGCTCTGTGATGAAGCGAAAATGTGGAACACTAAACTTTCAAGCTTGAGCGTTGAATATACATACTACGAGATTAAAGATGAGCATTATATAATTCTGTTTATATTAGTGTTGTCGCTAAACGTAAGAATTCCTTGAAGTTTTCTTTGATTATGAATTTTTAGAACATAAAAAACGTAAACTCACCGGGTACACTCATAGTTCCATCATTATTATTACGGCAAGCGTGCGAAGTTGAAAGTTCATGAATTTTTTAGAAGGAACTCATAGCCCTACGTGCAGAAGTGCCAAGAAAGTTTGACAATTTCGATTCGTTATTTTTCATTGAATTGAGAAACAAAATATTGTCTTTCAGACTCAAACTACCGTCTTAATTTTTAACTTAATATTTGTTAACTTAATAATTGCTAATATTTGTTAATAAACTTAATTATTGTTGATGGAATACAAATTTGTCGAGACTCTTACAGCTATTGAAGGCTTTTGTCTATTAAAAAAAAAAAAAATAGGTTTGCAGGGGCCAAGCAATTTTACCATCTCTAATGAATAATTCACAATGGTTCTATCGGCTCAAGCCAACGTTGGATCCACCGCAATTCTAGACTCTCCGAAGCTACAGTAGAGAAAGAGAAAAACAACGATCGATCTTCAAGTTCGCTTTTTCAGGTGAGTGTTTATACGCGAAGAGTCCTTATAAGAATACGGAAATTCCCTGTCAAAGCCCACTCTGCCCTCTCCAGCTGCTTCAATCTTTAAGACTACTTTTTCTCCCTGGTGCTCCCTCGCCCCTCACAAAATATCATAGAAAGTGGAGGCACCGTTTCTACCTAGTGATGTTGAAAGGTATTGCGCTCACTCCTCTAACTCCTTCAACGGTTCCTCTTCTCTAGCCACTTCATTAAGAGCCTTGAACGCTAATTGCGATTCTAAAGTCAATGACTATACCGTCTTTCTTGGTAGAGAGACTTTACAACGGTGTTTCAAAGTATTTGCTCCTCAACTCTTTTCGTTAACAGGGACTTATTCTTCAAGATGATCAAGGGCGACGAAATTTTTTTGATAATTGTCTACTTAAAGCTTTCAACGTTTCATTAATCCAAGATTATTATAGGGGGCTCGATGAATTGAGTTATCATCACCCATTAAAAAATGAGTGTGCGTGAAGAGCTACGTGGGTTGAAGTTAAACTCCCAATGCCATGGTCATTGTTTGCGTCGAAACTTTGCTCCATGTCTTTACACTTGAACTAGGAAAGAGGGTTCAAAGGTCAATTGTTCGAATACTGATTAAAAAAACACATTTTTTCATCAATAAAATTGGTCTGCTAGTGTTGGAACAACAGTGAATAGAGCAGCCCTTGATAGTTTCAATGCTAAAGTGCCACGAGGTATCTCGAAGCAACTAGTTGAGCAACACTTCATTTACTCAATCGTAGCATTTAAGTGGCATATTGGACTTACTTCATATATTTACGTTATTGGATAAGTAAAAATTCATTCTGTTGAAAAAAAAATTATCGATTGAATTTTTCAAAATCCACAAAAATCTCAAAAACCTAAAAATGATTAATTATTAATAAACAAATTAACAATAAATTATTTATTATTATTTGAGAGTAAAAACTCCGTGAAAATCGAACTCATGCGTTATTCACTTAAAAATATTTCACAACCTTTTATTAAAAACGAGCTTTGGAAATGCGTTTCGTGCTGTTTCTTGATTTTCTTCAGTTAAAGACATTAAGTTTACAAAGTTTTCGATGGAAGCAGTATGACTTGAGAAAAGAAAGAAAATACGAGATCATATCTCTCTTCGATATGAATTAAAAGAATCGGAGTTCTAGGAATAGCACAAAGGAAGTGCGGAAATGTTATTTTCTTTGCAGTGAGAGTTGAAGGAGGAACCGATCGTGCTCGATATGCGATGAGAACTGCAAAAAACGAAGCTCCCGACGGTCTACATGTTCACCCAATTCAACACTTAGACGCGTACCGATCCACCCACCTACCCACAACACTTACGAATACACCTACAAACTCACAGACACGCAGAAGACCCCCTCTCTCACGTGCACGCACACTCGCAGAAGTATGTTTACTGTGTGCTAGCCAATTTGAGACGCTTCACTGCTTGCAGAAGCCGTACCAAACCACCGCGACGTAGACACGAGTCTGCACTTCTCTCTAATTGACACCCATCCGGAGATTCTTTCACTTGGCCATTCGTATACTCGAAGCTCTTCGTCGGGGATCACGGCGTCTATCGTAGGCGTTGTCACAGTCGGCGTAAAAAATAAAAATAAAGATTGGACGAAGCTGCGAGAACGCGGATGAGCACGCTGTCGTAATCGTGCCCAAGTGTCATTTATCTGATGCTGCTTTGAGAAATATATGGTTATAGACACCAAGTGTCTGGTAGAGTCTAGACGTCATTAACACCATTAGTCTCCGCTTTTATTGATCAAGTCTTCAGTTTTGCTCCGCTTGATTGACCACTCGTAGATTCTATCGGAGGGTCCTATCTTTTGCGCCAATAGGCAGTGCAAAACATGCGACTAATGAGTTATTGACTCATCAGTAAAACGTGATTCTGAATGGAAATTATTCAAGGAAACATATGTAAATGTATCTAAGATTAGGGAGATGTCGAAGGGTACCAAAAAAAAATGTTTGAAGTTCATCAACGCTATCTGGGATCTCAGTATTTCGGGAATGTAAATACTATCGAATTGAGTAAATCATGCAAAATGGTTCATTTTTGGTCAGAGTGCACAAAAAAAATAGAGACACAATGACCAATCCTGCGAAAAGCTCAGGGAACTGAATTTAGTTCTCGGATATTCAGAACACAACATTTCTCCACCCACGTGTATTGTTATTGTATAGTATTATGGGTGCACGAGTGACTTGAAAATGCTTCCAACTGAATGGTCTAGCGCCAATGAGATAGATTCATGACGGAGGTTTGAGGATGAATCTCTGAGGTTGGAATCGCGATCGCGAAGAGGTCCAACCTGTTTGCACCCAGTCAATATTTGCGAACGCTTTCTGATCCGTCGCGTCGTCGCTCAGAGGGTTAGAGCAACGAGGGTGAACTGAGTCCATTGTAAACTTTGGAGAGTAGAGAGTAGAAGATGTTTAATGCCGCTAGTAAAGATCATTTTGCCAATATCGTTGACTCATTGATCAGACTCACTATATATTCTGCAGCATTTTTACCCTAATATAGTCTCTTCCTCTTTATCCCGCAATCCATAACAAAAAATATTGAACTTGATATTACTGCTTATATATTGTGGCAGTCTTTCTTTTTCATTCATGCTCCTGTTCATTGTCTTAGCTCGTAAGCGGTCCCGCTTACGATCATTATTACGTTAACCGCGCAATGCATGGAAGATTTTCTTACATTAACAGTATCAAATGTTCAATTTGTCAGTTTTTTCAACTCCCGACTGTTCGCACAGAAAAATAGATCGGAGTAATGTCTTCTATCACGATCAACTGTTTTTGAAGAATTCTTAGCTCCGAATATTCGCCAGAAATGACCAAAAAATGTCTCGTCACAATTGGGATCATATATTGCCTACTGAATAACTATGATTAAGGCTACAATTTATTGTGATCTGAAAAATAATCAAGTTTGAGTTCCGAAATACTGATCTGGAAAAATAACGAAGTGTAATAAAAAATGGTGAACTTGTAAGCTTAGATTAAGAGCATAATAGTAAGCAATAAGCATAATATACTCAATAAAAAGCAATAAAAAAAAATAAAAAAACAAAGACGAAATTAATTAACTTGATGAAAGAATATGATAATTATGATTGAACGTGTACAAGATCATCAACGCAATGTAGAGAAGGTATCGAACGATATTGATCCAAAAATTGTACACAAATTTTGTGGCGTTTAAAAAATTTTGTCACAGTTGAGTTCTCTGGTTTCAATACTGACGGACGGACGGACAGACGGGCAAACGGGCAGATGGATTTATATAAATGATTGAACGAATGATTTCCTTATACAGTCACCTAACAAACTAATATATTTCAGCGTGGAGAAATGAAAAATATTTCCTACAAATTGCATTGAACACAATTGATTTTCAACCAGCGAGTGTAACTCGCACTTTGACCTCCTTTTTTCGAATTACTAGTTCTCAATTATATTTTATGATTGGGGTAGGAAAGTATGAAGGCTGCATTGCTTGATTTGTTTTTTTTTTTTTTTTTTTTTTTTCCGTACACTTTTACTCACTACTCATAAGTTAATCATTCTTCCCTCATTTTCTTTATTGCTCTAACATATTCCTGACTCACCGATCCTTCGATTCGTGGTCACGGTGAAGCGATCAATAGTAATGGCATCAAAAACTACTAGCGACCACAATGGCTGTCTGGAACCAGACATCGATCGCTTACCGCACAATGCTAGTCACACACACATATTTTCAGTGTCTATTTTTTTTCTGACCTTCTTATACTCAGTTACCTGCGAATTCCGAATTTTACTAATCTTGGAGTCCTTCTTTTTTGAATAAATAAACATGAACGGTGCTTACAAATTTATCAACCTTTTAGTATGATTGTAACAAAGAGCCAATGTATTTACATTTTGTTTTATTAAACTTATTTATTTTTTGCTTCTCATTTAATTTATTTCTCCATATTTAAGCTTCGTACACTTCCTGGGGATTCCACGACGCAATATACGTTTGGAGCGTTGCCCACCACCGCTACTTATTGTTTATATAGTCCTGGATCTCATATGCGAGAAGGTGAGTGAGTATTTAGCCGAGTAAATTTTATACTGAGTTGTGGGTTGGTTTCACACCATTAAAAATATTGCATCTTACTCAGTTATTGTGTAGAAACTGACCGATAGGTACGAGCAAATAACTGGTTATCCATCAGCCGAATGGTGTCCCAGCCTGGGTTGTTTATTTTGCAACAATGCTTAAGTCATGCACTCATGATTGTCGGTGATTTTAGTCCCTACATTAGTGTCTAAATTTTTCATTCCCATAGTTTTTCTGCCTCTGTAGGTTTCTAAATAAATAGCTCTATTCCATGATGGTTAAGAAAACATAAAATGAAAATTCCCCGGACATACGAGATGGAGTTGAGGCTAATCGCTATTTTAAGACAAAGTCACGTTATCAATCGTTTGATACTACATTTATGCCTAGATCCTAAATTCAGATTGATCTCTTAACCAGGCATAACTTTGTTAATCTACCCGCGCGTCCATGGCACGCCAACTATTTATTCGGGACTCGCATACGCTCCAGGCTTCCAGTCCATAGCTGTCAGGGACATCGTTACCCATGTCAATTTGGAAACAATACCACGTTTTGAATTGGCATGAATATGCCCACATTGTCGAAATGCATGGACTCAGTATCTCGACGATAGTCTGTAGTATCTAGGTCGCCAGGATGGGCACAGTGAAGCCGTCCATCGTGTGTACCGTCAACGGTATACGTTCTCTACTGGAAATCAATATTCGACAGAATGATACGTTAACGTTTGTTGCCCTTGCAAACTTACGAACTGAACGTTTTGGCTTAAGCGTTATATTTTTCGTTGTATTTTTCCTGAAGGATCAAATGAATATAACTTACAAAGGATCAGAAAAATATTCCAAATGGTTCCGATTCTTTCACCTTACGAACTGGCAAAGTGAAAAACTAATCGCTGCGTTCTCTTCGATATAATTATTGTTGGTCTAACTTACCTCTACTGCATCCGGTGAATTTGTCTCGAAGGACATTAAGCTGGTGAACTCTACCGTATTCTTCAAACATCGCTCGAAGATCGTTCTCTCCCATATCCTTGGGCACTTGACCAACGAACATTTTAATGTTGTCTGCATCGGGTTTTTGCTGCTTGTTGTTATTCATAATACTGTAACAAAAAATTGGAAAACAGCATTAATAAGACTGCTGTTTGATTATAAATTATCGTTTACCATATAGTTACTGTTACACCTGCATGGTCGAACGGTCAATAATGTTTCTTCATGATTCAATCAAATTCGGTTACAAACATGTGCTCATACAAAGTACCACCTTTTCAAAATGTTAGCCACGTGAAGTGGAGAATAGGAAAAATGAGACGTATGCTAGTAAAAGGGTTTGATATGAAAAATCGTGAAACTTTTTAATCCAATGGGTTAACTGGAATGTTCAAAACCATCACATAGCCATAGTAAGTCGATGGTTAAGGCTATGGTAACGAAGGGTCCAAGCGGATACGTCGGAGAAATCAAGGGTGTACTGAAGGGGTAAAGACGGATGAACGGGCCACAGGAAGGTAGAAGAAGGAGGGAGATAAGGCAAAAGGACCCTGCCGCGTCTTCTTGAAAGTTAATATTAGCTGGCGCGGCTTAAAGCGATTTTCCGCACGAGTTATTCCTTACACCCTCGAGAGCCTTGCAGCAATAGAACCTCCAGCAACTTTCTCCTTCTAACTCACCCTTTGCGATGAAGCTCTGTCCAGCAACGAGCAACTACCATGGTGTTGTCAACGTCCAAGATGCTGGTGCTATTCCGTTTCAAGCAGATTCAACGCTTCGTTCATTTTATATTGGTAAATGTACTCTCCTTATACCCCTGGATGTCGCATCAGTGTGAAACCGAATTTATTATCACCCCAACTTCAACCTTGCTTCACTTTAAACTGTTTGTAATAAGTGGAGGAGGATGAGATGTAACACGGCATCACACGGCACGGATAAAATGGAACTTTCAAAATTCCCAGGGAATAGGATTTTAAAATTATTTTATTACATTGTTCTTGAACAAAATCGGAACATATACGAATAAAATGATATTCTTCACTGCTAAAAATGATGTGTTTCAACGATAAGAGCAAGTGTGCTGACGAACCTAATTGTAAGACGATGTGCATGGATTAAAAAATCTTCGCGATGTAAATATCTGGCATCAGTGCATTATAGTCTCTTAAAACAAAAACAAACAAAAAATGATGCGCGATCTTTGAACGACTGAGAATTCCAGAAATTCAAGGAATACGATTCTCACGTTGGTTCGGTCTCTTTCGCTCACATCGACTAAATACATCGTATAATTTTCATCGTCAATACCGAAGTCATGACGTATATTATGACAGTAAAACCTTGCCTCGATGTCACAATTCTAACAAGACGGTTCGAGTATAATTTGATTTAACCCTTAGCGTGTATACTGGGTACGCCATACCCCGGCCAAAATTTGACGAGCCTGGTAGCCAGGAGTGAGGAGTTCGGGGGCGAAGAGGGAACACCTTCAAGTCTCTCGGACGATATGAACCAATTCCTCTTTGCTATAGAATAATTACAGAGTGGTGTATAGAATATACAGAACGGTGTATATAATAATATATAGTGGTGTATACTAGCTTTGTAGAGATTTCGACAAACTGCGTTTTCGTTGCAACTGTTGCAAGTAGATGATACATTTTCCGTGAAATAAAAAAAATAAAAAAATGTTGCAAGTTATAATTGTTCGACAACCGAGACTAACTTTTTTTGATTTTTTTTTCTTATCAAAACTTTACGTCGAGCTATTACCGTGTCTCTTAATCAATCAGTAAAAATGAATGATTAATGCAATTGAGACAAATTTGTTAGACTTTTGCGTAGAAAATTTCTAATCGTATTATACATGTTTTTTTTTTTTTTTTTTTTTCAAATTTTCTATAGTGAAATATTTTTTTCGTGCATAAAACAGTAGATACGTGCTTTACAAGCTCTCCTCATACTCTCGACTCATCTCACAAAGGACAATTATATACCGATACGTCACTACGATGACCGCCCCCGAAGCCCAGAGCGTACGTGCCAAAATTTGCCGGCAATGTATTTCAATAAGATTTTCTATTATGTAGGATCATTTTCGATTGAATGTATTTAACGTTTCGCAGTTTTTTTAATAACTAAAAGCCACTTTCCATTTTTAAAAATGACTTGTTTTTCGGTTTTAGAAAAAATATGGATATTGAAGGATATATGTCTTGAGGTCTAGCAAACCGAGCGGCCAATCGAGTTGAAACTCAAACTCAAGAATAAATTTGTCCACAAAGACATTTTACTATTATGAAGTTCACTTCATGTCCCATGGGACATCTTATTAATTCATGACTGACGGATAGGAAACCTATTTTATGTTTTTTTTTGTTCCTGACCTTCCTGTTCCTTTCGGGTTTTTACGTTTTTCCTTGCCTCTTTTTCCCGCACCTTCCGAACTACCATTACCCTCCTTTTTCCGAGGCTCCCGTATCTCCGCCTTTACCAAGGCAACCACATCTACTTTTTTTCGAGGCTTACTCCCACTCCTTCTCCCCCCTGTGCGGCTGCACCCGTTTTACCCCCAACTGTATCGCATTTGCCGAGGGCGAAGGGAAACTGCAGAAAACCTTGCCGATACAGTCAGTCACAGTCTCTACCTGATCATCCCCGGGTATCGATGGGAGCACGCGCCCACTCGGCTACCAGAGGCATCTCAATCAGGGACCTCCTTAGCTGTGATGCAATGAGACAGCCAGTATACGGCTACACCATCAGCACGATGAGAGCCGTCCACGAGAGGCAACCCGAGCCATATACCGACAGCTCAGGCATCACAAAGAGGTATAGACTGGGGATTGCGGTATAGAAACACTTAAAAAAAATTTCAAATTTTTCATTGGTGCTCGACCTGGGAATCGAATCCGGAACCCTCGACTTGCAAGCCCGAGCTCTCATCCACTAGACCGACCGCTCTCCCTAATTGTTAATATTATTTTATGTTATATTTTGTGAAATAAAGTTCCATTATTAAATTAACGAGTACGGACTATCGTCCGTGTGAAGTAGTTTCTCCAAGGATCTACAAAGGGAAGGTTTTTTTACTTTTGTCGATCTACTGAACCATAAAACTGAGGTAAGTCGTAGACTGTATTTCGCCTTCCTAGTTATTTTCTTATTTTCATTCCAAATTGTCCTAATGGCGTAGTTCTTGTCGAATTATATTTGACAAAGCAGTTGAAACCGATCAATAAAGTCCCAACGAAAGTAGGATCAAGGTTGGGTCGAGTGAATGTTTGTTTATGAAAAATAAATCCCATCTTAATGTCGTCTGCTGGTCATCCAACTGTTGGAGATCCAACTTACTCTGCTGCAATGAAATATTAAAACGTATCACTATAAGAGGAGACTTTTTGAAACAAAGGGAAAAAGAGCCAACAGGAGACTTCTGGCAGCGAGAGAGTTTCGTTCAAAAAAGATGAGCAAAAATCTTTCGCTTTTGTTAAAGGCATGAAACCGCAAATAAGTAAAGATTTGAAGCCTTTAATAAATACGTAGAATCAAAATGGAAATTATATGATAACTATTGTCCTAAAACGCCATAGTGTAACATTACCAACAACGACTCTGATATAGACGTTCCATGGCGTTGACTACTTCTCTGAGATTTTGATTTGCCTTTTTGTTAATTTTTTTTTCCGTGCGTTTTATTGGCTAATCATGATATGCTGAACTTCGAGGATTATTATTTTTGACGCCGGTTATTATTTATGATGGACGTTCTTTCGCTAGCTGCACATAAAATTGTTTACTATTTACTGACCCTCAACTTCTTGACCCGTGGAACCTTGATGAATCACTGTGGTTATATTGTAAGAGTACCATTCACATAGTTCCAGTCAGCATCAGTTATATATTGCTGTTTTTCATTTACTTCAACGAAACAGATGGTATCGACACTTCTTTCACTCTATATTACACTACCAACTAACGCGAATACTCAACACAATTTATTTTACGACTTTATCCTCTTCATCTGGAGTTTTCTTTCTCAAGATATATCGTAGTAATAAGACGTAACGGCCTGATCAAAGCTGCCCGACCTAACGTTGCCAGCGATCTATATTCGATGGGAAGAGAGCAGTGAAGGGGATAAAGAAAAATGGTATCCATCTGGTCTAGGCTATTCAAAAGAGAATATAACAATAATTTTTATTTCGGAATCAGAGCTAGCTGCTAGAAGATTACCGAAATCTTTTTCTGTAAGATCAGTTAGCCATGGCAGCCAGACTGGTAGCGATGGCTATTTAACAATGACTCGCGTCTCAACATGGATAATCCATGGATAGCAGGGTAAATTTATTAGACACGTGTAAATTCATGGACAATTGCTACTTCCTTGAAATATGGCATTGTATTTCATACGGAAGCTATAACGTATATTATGCCTGTAAGAAAAAATCAAAGGTGACCTCGGTAGATGAAGTTCCCGTACCAGTCGGTGTTCTTGAAGTTATATATGTGGTGATTCGAGGGAAGTTACCGGAAACGACAGGAACAATGGCTTTCAGAGAAAAAGAAGCTGCGGCACTGGCATTGGAAGCACCCGGGGACTTTTATCTTATTCTCGCTCTATGTGTGCCTACGTGTTAGTGTGTGTGTGTGTGTGAGTGTGTAATGTTTCTTCTTTCTGCCGCTTACTGCGGCTCGTCGAAACTTTGCCAATATTTTAGGGGTTGATCGTCGTGAGAGGCTGACAGAGACAGAAAGAGAGTTGATCGTGTACGACTGCAGTGCAAGGGAGCGACCGTTTTTCTACCTATACCGAACGTGTAACGCCCTGCTATCGTTCTAGAAGTACGTTTCTGGTCGTGAGGAACGTTTGCCTTGTAGGCCCTTGGGACACAAATTTCGAGGACATTCGTAACGGGAAGAATAAGATCCCGATGCGAAAAAGTTGGCTCCCTGGAGAAAGAAGGAACTATGATAGACGATTCTATTGGATGAGGTTGGACCGTTCGTTTTTTTTCCGGCCGTTATTTGAACCTGCACAAGAGCACAGACGATTTTTTTGATATTTCGATGTTGAAATTGCATGTCAGGTAGATTTTAGGATGTCCCATTCATTCGGCGTGCAGCAAGCAGTGAACTTTCGGTTTGATTTGATAACATAGCTATAAACTTATACAGCATTGAGTATTCCCAATACTGCAGTCAAACATGTCTTTAAATTCGATCATATAATGCAGTGCATGCGCAGAAAATTACGATACCTTAGTATTCAGTTGATCGATTGACTTCTAACACAAACCAGTTGGGTGAAAAAAAAGTTTATTTCATCAGTAAAGTTTTAATGAGTGAATCATGTGTATGGATGTATGTGTGTATTTGAAGAGGGAGACAATTCTCGAGCAGAAAGAGGCAATTATGATCGCCTAAATCAGTAGTCGGTGTTCGTCCGTCGAAGCGAATTGACCAAAATAAATCGAGATCAAAAATACGTCTGTCTTCGCTTCTCATTTCCAACTTTTCCCCGATGAATATATTTGGTATAAAATCCAACATATATAATCATAAAAACACTAAAAAGTACCTCTAGATTTTTAGACATTCGATCCGTGCAAATGTGATAACGGTAAATTCGCACTATAAGAAATGTAAGAAACAATTCATGTGATGAAAACATATTGGATTCTAGATTCGAATCTGAAGAAGGCCCCGAGTAGCGCACTACTGGCCGCTGCTTCATTAGGAAAAAAATTCCATCAAATTTGGGCAATCATAATAGAAATGCTCTGTAATTCTGAATTTTTAGAGAAATTAGAAAAACATTTTTTACAATGTTTTAATCATCAACTGTTTTTTCATCTAATTAGAGGAATATAATTCTGCAATTTTTTACTTTTGTCACGGTCTGGCAATATAAGTTAGAATATAGGTGGTCCTAGCGCAGTGTTTAGCGCTCCGGACTCAGACTCCGCGGGTCCCGGGATCGAGTCCCACTCGGATCACCTTTTTATTCGCTCATCATTGCTGGACCGTGCCTCGTCACAAAATGGTGTCAGAAGTTTCGAACCGACTACACGCTCACTCAAAATCAACGGCCCACAGCGGCAATTACTACGGCCCACAGCGGCAAATCTACGGCCCACAGACGGCACAACGGCCCAACGCGGCAAAAATGAAACGCCCAGAGCGGCAGAATACTTCGATTCGCCCAGAGAGGCAAAAATCTTCAGGAAAATGTGACGTTAGTAGACGAGGACGTCGAACACTGTAAGAGGGGGAGTGTCACGGTCTGGCAATATGAGTTACAATATAGGTGGCCCCAGCGCAGTGGTTAGCGCTCCGGACTCAGACTCCGCGGGTCCCGGGATCGAGTCCCACTCGGATCACCTTTTTATTCGCTCATTATTGCTGGACCGTGCCTCATCACACTTTTCACAAAAAGACAAGTAGTTTGTCAACTTCTTTATTTGAAATATGTACCAGAAATATGTACATTTTTTCCCTTAACTCATTGTTATCTCGTGCGCATTTGTGTTTTTTACGAAATTATCAGTGTAAAAAATAACTTTAAACCTTTTCAAAAAATGGATGAAATCTCCCAAAAGTTTTTGCATTGATATCACTATACTGTATTATAGATCTCTGATATTCGCTATACAGGCCACTGGAAAAAAAATCGATTGTCTTCAGAACGGCTCTTTTTTTTCGGTTTTGTATTTGAAGCTCTCACCCGATGCGGCCTGGGTCAGTTGTTGACGGGGCTCTTTATGTTTCACTTTTTTGGCCGCCAACTCATTTATTTAACGAGTAAATAAAATATTTATAAATTATTACGGCTAACGATCGGTAGATGCGAGTTCGATTGAACGACCCATATCCGTATCCGAACCAAAAGAACGAACCACGGAAATGTGCAAAAGAAAGAATATAAACTGGCTACTTACTCGTTTCTCTCTCGTGGCCAGTGTGGGTTGATAATTCAAGTACTTTTACTTTATTTTGGGGGGCTCTTTATTTTATCGCAAATATTAACTGACTGACGAAATAACTTTGTACAACAGGCACACACGAGGTTATACAAGAAATACTAATTAAATTATTCGTAATCGGCCGAAAGACTCCTCGATAATCGACCCTTGCCCACGACCTTTACAATTTTGTAATTCCGACTTGAGATTCAGGGCAAAAGTGAGTGATCGAGGATCTCAGTATCGTTGGTCGCCTTATCGCCTCCTATCCAATAATGATAATGATAATGATAATAATTTGGGTAAAAATACGGTGTGTTCGAGGAGTCGGTCCGGATGGTGACGTCGAGGGAGACGTTAATAAGGTCCCGCACAGTCTGCATTATCCTAACATGTACTGTTATCCACGAACAAAATATCCGTTCAAGATTTAAAACTGAGAATTGATTATAAGATACATTATTTTTAGGTCATTCCATGGCTCATAATGCTCGATAAGTTAAACAAAAAGTTATTGCCTGGATATGTAACTTTCTTTCCACCCTTTTCTCCGCCTCTCCCTGTCTTCCTCTATTTCTATTCAACTCTTGCTGGGCTTAGAAAAAGACAGGAAGAAATGTTAGCCCAAGTAAAATAGGGACTCGACATTTCAGGAAATGCGGAGCACACGTGCACGATTGAAGGGACCACCCTCATTGCCATCATCAGTTCTTAAGGCATCGAAGATAACAGTCTATGTATGTATGTAAAATGAAATTACATACTGGTTGCAGTAACAAGAAAGTCTTAGAAAAAGACAAGAGGATGTGTGGCTCCACCGAGTCGTAGACCGGACGTGTGTGGAATTCAGAGGAAACAATCAAACTCAATAAATCGAACGTTCCAATTAAAGGGTACGGAATCTGATGGGGATTGATCCCTTCGGTACCCGAGTTGCGCGCGGACCTGAAGGAAATCGTGCAACCTCGGATTGAAATTCACCCGTGGGACACTGTCAGTGTGCTTGAAATACGGTTCACGTACTATTGAGTGACTTGCAGGTATGCCATCTCGGAAGTGCATATGAAAAGGAACAATGCATCAAGAACCTAATGGAGTCCTAATTAATCTCTAATTTTTTATTGCGCGCAAGGCCAAATTAAATCAACGTTTGGTAAGCACCCACGTTTTATTTTTTTTTCATCCTGATTTCTTACACTCATTCACATCTGATCATCATGCATCAGAGGTATAGATTTTTTTTTCATACAAAGACATAAATGCTCATTTTACTGAGATTATAACGGACTTGAAGATTTTTGCTGTTATAAAGCATCCTTTAGTGTCTAATGAGCTCCTACGACCTTTAGAGCAGACCTTTACATTGGAAAAACAATTTTTTTTTCTTCGATCAATGACCGAAAGACGAATAAATATGTGAGCACGTTTTACGATCAGGCTATCTCTGCTAGCATTTCAATATTTTTATGACAAAATGACAAGTAGGCATGCGTCAAAAAACTGAATGTTATCACGACGTCGTTAAAATACTACCGCCGTTGTCGAGAAGATGAGGGACCTGTGGCAATAGTTAATATTCATTTAGCATCTCGAACTTTGTTCAGTTTCTTATTCACCCAATGCTAACTATGTGATACCTCGTCGCACTCTTATGATAATACTACGATCACTCCTGGCGGATCCGAACAAGAATCTGTCGACGAAAGGCTGACTTGTACTACTATAGTTCAGACATTTGCTATTCTCGGCAACTTTTCACCCTCCGCTCTATTGGTCCGTTCTGTGCTCTTTTCCTTTTACTCACCCTCGTTTACTCCGACGCTTGAGTAAAGAGCGTTTTTGTGCTCAATTTAACCGGAAGGCGGTTTTTATCGCTCGCTCGCTCTTCGACGGACGCCTGTAACTAACGAGCACATGCTAACCACTCTTGGTGGGTGATTAAAGGTCATACAAATTAAATTGCTGGATGCTGTATTCTTGTGAAGTTATTGAGAGTAGAAGCGCAGTCCAGGGGAATATTTCTACACATCTTAAAATGTCTTACAGTATATTTTTTTAATACGTCTCATTCAAACTAAAGTTACTTCAGAAAAAAATCCATTATCAAAGAACTAAAAGGATAACTTTTTCTTTTGTCACGGTTTGGACTCGGTTGATTATAGTTCAGGTATATCACTTAAAAAATGATAAACAACCTAGTATTGCACTCTCGAAGATCATTTTTCTTTCACTCATATAAATTCGTACACATATATCGAATGTATTGACCAGAGAGATTGACAACGTATTTTAGATGTTATTGTAAAAATTGATCATATTCTAACACGAGAGCGATATTTTCATGAATCGATTGATCATATAATTCGACGACGCCAATTCCAATCGCATATTAATCCGCGCACAAAAAAAAAAGGTTCAACCGCACTTATTGAACAGCTGGTAATTACGTGTCACATATGTATGTTTGAAGCATTCTACCGTACACCGGTCACTCTTTTAGTTGTGAATCGTTTATTCATATCATATTTTTCATTTTTCTTGAAATGATAAAAAGCCATTTCATACGATTTGTGTTTATTTTTCTTTCAAAAGGCTTATCAGAAATTTAAAAACACTTTCCAATTTTATTCTTTAAAACTATAGCTCTCTGACAAATTACGCAACCCCACAACGGATGAGAGCTTTGAATTTTTCAATTAGAACCGGACTTTTATTTGAAAAATATATGAAAAAAGATGAAAAGATTATTCCGATCGGTTTTTTCCAATTCTAATCTGAAAAGGTTTTTTTTTTCTGGGAATATGGTAGGGTGGATTACTGGCGGCTAAAACTGTCGCTCAGCCCGCATTCGAATGACTGATATGCATGAGCCATTTCCCGCCTTTTTCCGGAAACCACTCCGACTATTTTTTTTATTTTCTTGACACATTTTGTGCAATATTATATTTCCTATGAAAGCAATATCAATACAAATTTGTTGCAATAGACCACAACAGTTCTTAAATTTATAGGAATATTGACAAATGTAAGCATATCGAATTTTTCTATCATTACAAAGTATACTTTCATGAAGAATATTATTAAAAATGAAATTATTATCGATATTTCGTTCGAGTCCGAAGTTGAAAATATCATTTTAAACACACTTGCCATTTTTTTTTCATGTCGAAAAATTCACCACAATTGCCTATTACAAGATTTTTAACGCTACTCCGATGATGGGATTAGTATCGATTAATATCTCTCGGTTTCTGAATTAGTATGTTTTGTATATTGCTGATAGTATCGATGTGAATCGCATAATCGATAAATTTTAATCGTTTAGAAATAGGATTGTTTTTCGTTTCAGTTCTGGCTTATACCTTTCTCATAATAGTTTTGAACAATTTCTTTACCACCTCAACTTGATTCATTTACATTTTTCATAATCATAAAAGTTCACACGTATGCAGTGTTTAATGTTTAAATCTGATGGTTAATTGCTAGACTGGCAAAAAACGTGATAACACTTGTTAGAAGAAGAAATATTTTAAAATGGTGAGAGTATTAGTATATTTTCGAAAATTTCACTCAATATTTTTAATTTGCTAATATCATCGAACGAGGCTGCAAAAAGAGGCCATGGATTATATAATTAATTAAAGTTAGTCACCAGTTTGAGTTTTTATACTATCAATTAAATTTACATCATTTTGATAAATGAAAAAAAAAAGGAACAAAAAGTCCATTATATTAGACAAAAATAAAAATGACCACCACGCGTACAAAAGTTTATCTGTCACTTCAGATTGAAAATTAATATTTGAAACGATGGTTGGAAATTTTTTCTTTTATGTTATCATAAAATGATGTAGGTATGTGAAAAAAAATTGATATGTTCATATTTTTCGTCATTTCTGATAATTGAACAGTTATCGGGCATTGAAATTTTTGTAATTGCAACATTCAATTTTTCTTTGGAAATTTGTAACTCTCACAGAATTTGAGATTAGATTCTGAAAATGGCATAGATATTTGTTTCATACTGTATTATACTCTAGAAAGTTATAAGGAAAATTGAATATTTTCGAGGTCACGGGCTTACTCAAATGACGTGGAATGCCTCACATAATCCACGCGCACATAGAACTTCATGGATAGACTGAGGTATGCCTGTTTAAATATTCTAAACGGGTAAGGTTTGGAGGTACGTGTTTCCAATGAACGCTGCACTTAGTTAGCCAATTCTATCGGATGATATTATGTTTCGTGCTTACAAGTAACAGAGGAATACTCTCAACCAGTTTACAGATGGACTGATCTCATGATCGTCATTATTTGCTTACTTACCGTATAATACGAATATCGAGATTAAAATGGAAATGCCCAAACTTCGTACATTCCATCGATTCAAAAAAGAATGACGAGAATTCTTTTGTTCCATTTACTTCAACGAAGCCATACTTTATCCCTATTCCGTACGTAACCCGACCTACTGCAGTCGTATACTGAAGTTAGTTGGATTAGTTTCTACGATAGTTTGCGAGAGAATCAGGCTCTGTGAGCAAGATCGAAGTCCAAAGTAAAAGAGCTTCGGCATCCTAACGACGAATGATGCCATTAAAGGTCGTAGAATTCTCTCGTTTCTCGGTAACGTAATCGACTTACTTAGTCTTTCGCTCATTTCACGAGACCATTCTCTCGTCTTGGTGCTTTCTTAGTAGGAACAAGTTGAAACGTTTTCACCGGAAGTCAATGAGATTCTCATTCTGCGCCTTGTTCGCCTATTTTTGCTTAGTTCTCTTCACCCGTTTCCGCCCTCTAACGTCCGTTTCTTGAAGCTTTTAGCTCGCACTTGGTCAGAGTCCAAATCCTTTAAGAGTTTCAGCTCCCCCATTCTGTTTTGCAGAGCATTCCGGAGATGACACCGGTTTCGTTGGAAGAAACTTTTGAATCAGTAACTGCCCGAAGAATTCTGGAACGCTCGACTTTTTCATTCACATCAGTGGACTCCGTATCTGTCTGACTTTCGTACTGTCCGCCAACTCCAAGCTCGCGAATGAATGGAGTCGTCGGTGCTTACAAATTAATTCAATCGAGGTAATGGATGACATTTTCCAGCCGATTCTCTCATCACGAAGAACTTACTCCCCTTGAATGAATTAAAAAGTCAGCAACCCAATTTTCTTAACCACTTAAACTGCTGACAGCAGTCAGCACTTAAAGTCATTTTCGGAATGAAATTGAATAGACAGGGTGTCGCATAAGTTGTAACCGACCTATCCAGGAACCACTGAATTAGGAAATGCTGAGCGTTTCGTCAATCATTAATCTCTGTTGTATCTAGTGAACTTTGTGCTTCGGTGAACTTACCACTAAATGGATGGGGAATAGTGATGGACGAAATCAGTATCGTGTTAAAAATATGCAAGGCTTGTAAGTTTTTGAAAAAAATCTCAATTATTGAATTTTGAGCAAAAAAATCGCTTTTCTGTTATGACCGATTTATTAGATTAATGTTAGAATTTAACGCCACCCAATCCGTATAGCCGTATTAGAAATTTCGCTACGCATTTATCAAAAGTTCTCGAATATTATTCATGGCAACCACGGAGAATATTTTTTTCACCATCGAGAATACTTATCCTGTTATGCAGTCCGTACAGACGATGATTCCAGTAATATATATCGTATGGTCTGTCTAAATACAACAGTTTCATTATTCACTAATTTACTGGTTGATTTACCAGATATTATTCGGCGTAGTGAAAAAATGTTGAATCCACGTGTTGCAAGCTTCAAAAAATGAATTCGAAAGAATAACGTAGACGAATAGGATTCTTTATGTTCAACCATCCTATCTGGTATAGGCTGGCATTTGTAAACTGGAAGTTCTCGATATCCAATGAAGAAAAATATTCATTAAGCCCTTCCCCACTGAAAATTTCGTAATATGCGTCTAAAATCTCACGACAAAGGAAAACTACCACCAAATGAGCACGTTATCAGCGTGGGATGGCAACATCTTTGAGGCTTCGTAGCAACAAAAATGAAAACAATAATGAAAAAACAAAAAACATAATGAAAATCAGTCGTACTTCGTACAACTTGTTATTTTTTCACGATCAGAATCACCGAAAAGGGCTTAAGCATATTCGCTCTTGATCCTGTGGTCGCTTCAGGCCTAAGCCATGCTTTTGCTTTCGCCTTGTATTCAGTGTTCTCCCCTCGGTCGTTCAAGCGGTGCGCCATCAAGCTGTCGAGGGACTCGATGGCCGTGATAATTTAATGGATGGTACACCCATATGGATATACATGCACAAGCCTAAGCTGAGGAATAGGGGTTCTCTGTTTGCTCGCTCTTCTCAATTCTCTAGTTGACTTCCAGGATGGCTGAAAACTTGGCTGTCTCATTTATCTTGCGATCGAAGGAAAGGAGTAAGGGAAAAAAAACATGATGGTCAGGGAACACAAGCTGAGTCGTTTTATGAGCAATGCCAGGCGGATTTTTTTTTTAACTTGTTTTCATTTATTCCGTCATAGCTGATACAACGTACACACCATGTTCGTGCGAAATAACAACTCTGATATCACGGTCAAGTGGTGTGTTGAAAGCGATCGACGAACGTGAAAGGAATATACGTGCTCTCTAAGAATATCCTCAGAGCAAGTTGTACATAAGGGTTTCTGACTTTAGTACTCCTAGAAAAATCGCAACTGCGCTTCTGTACCCACGTATACTGTATACTCACGTATCCGATCAGAAGTGAAGAAGTGAGAAGAATTCGAAAAAAAAACAAGAAGAATAATATCCTGAGGGTTGT
Organism: Campoletis raptor; assembly: GCA_948107755.1. NCBI lineage: Eukaryota > Metazoa > Arthropoda > Insecta > Hymenoptera > Ichneumonidae > Campoletis > Campoletis raptor. The sequence goes on along the minus strand of OX403629.1, from coordinate 2,998,572 downwards.
AAACGTCGGATTAAGTCATAAAATCGTCTTCCGGTTGGTCACCTAGTCCGCCTGGTACGACATTTTCGAAATTGATACATCACTTTTGAAATGATTTTGACATTCAAGGATGAATTAAAATGTCCATTCAATAAGAGTAATGTCCAACTTCGACAAGTTAAGCATAAAATTTATTCAAAATTCTTTGCCACCGTAATCGCCAATAACTCATTACAGCGACGATCTTGAATTACGTAAACAGATTCGTGCACATTAAGTGTATATTTTCATCGTAAACGTGAATATATTCCCAACTCCCTTTGCCTCAACGTAAGAGACTGTATTGGTCTTGAGTATCCAAGTCTATTGATACACAGATATGAGACTATAAAATTGTAAAAAGCCTTGTAGCCAGAAGGATTCCTTGATCGGTGATGACCAAGAATCAACCAAAAGCTTCTACCACTTTCAGTTTCTTCGGATAAAAATTTGACCTGTCCAGATTTAATTACAATAAATTTTCACAAAAGGAAGTGGTATTCATTCTGTATTGTTCGGAATATTATTCTTATGCTGCTAATTTCGCTTTGTACGAGATCATTAATAATTCAAAAATGCCCTCAACCGGTTATAGTTCTCATTATTAAATTTTTGTTCATTGATTATATACAATATGTGTTACGTTCAGAGCGGCACCAACGTGTAAAACTAACCTATTTGTGAGAAGCGCAAGTAGTTTATTGTTATTTTTATGTGGATTAGTTCCGGTCTCGTCCTCTACAAGACGATTCTTGGAATTCAGTTGGTTGCGATTTCAAAGTGCTTAATGTTAGCAGAATTCACTTTAACAATTGTCAGAATTTATTATTATTTGGTTAACAATCCGGGATTCTACAGTGCAGGAAGAAAACGAGAGATTAACTGTGTGGAAACGTTTCGTGTTTGAGCTACAGGGTGATACAAAATAACTCGCAAGTTTTGGGTGATTATAAACAGCAACGCGTTGTTCGTTATAATCCAAGGTATATTCTATTCACTCAGTTCAAGACCGTTAGACAGAACTATAACTAGCGAGCATAAATTTCTCGACCCACGGAACGATTTTATGCTATCTGGGAGACAATAGAAGATGTTAAGGTCGTAGGTCACTACGCGGTTATTGATGCAAGGAGTTGCTCTATATAAGAGAGGCTTTCGGTCTTGGAACTCATTGGAGACTGATTATCCCGACTCCTGTACTCGTTGAGCTCGCGAAGGGTGACTAAGAAGCAGGGATGAATTTTGTCTGCCCAGCACTGTTGGACTTAGCGAGAAAATGTAACAGGAGATATTCTCACGTCCGGTTGGCATCTCGTAGCGTTGAATGTGATTGCATAAGCCTCGCGAGTTTATGCTCAGTGCGGAATATTACGGCGGATACGGTCGCAACGATAATTTAGCGATTTGATGGATGGCAAATCCGTCGGAGAAGCGTTGTTCGAATAATTATGAAACACCGTTGCACAATACTAAAATGATAATTTCAATATTCAAGAACAGATTTTCGGATGTAAAGAGTTATCTAGGTCGAGACATAATGCGGAACGTATAACAATGATGACATTCGATGATTGAAGATGACGCACTGTCGTTTGAACCGTTCGCGCACCGGTCATGCGCGTTGGTTTGTTGTTCTGTTCTTGCCAAGGCGACGTGCCTGCGCTTTGTGCCTATTTTCGTTTTTATTTGTTTTTGTCTCGCATTTGTTCATTTGATAGTGCATTATAATTCCTTATACAAACTTATTTGTTATTGAATGTTATCTATTTATTTTCAAGTTATTTGACAGTAAAAATGCCTTTGTAAAATGAAATGTTTTTCTGGTGGTGTTGTTGTCGGCGTAACAGTTTTTCAACATGGCGGTCGGGCGCCAAGTTGTTATCAGTACTGCGATGTTTTTCTTTGAATATTTTTTTGTTTTCGTTCTGTCAATGTGTGATGGACTTAATACCTATCCATAAACAGAAAGCTAGATTAAAATTTGGTTTTTCCGGTCTTTTCACGTGAGTGAAAATCTTGAGTGCAATCCAGACAAACCCCAAAATACGATTGAACATGAACATTGTAAACTAAACCAGCGCACCATACGATGCTCCATTGACGGTTGCTAAGCATTTAATGCTCCAAGGGATACGTTTAGCTACTCAAAGCGGGACCAAGACCGAGAGAAAGGGGAAGGGGATCGATTGATATATTTTGTTTTGCCTTGGATAATTTTCATGCGGCACCGTGCGGCAAAAAGGTATAGTATACTAACCAAATATAATATTATAGAGAGAGAGAGAGAGAGAGAGAGAGAGAGAGAGAGAGAGAGAGATATCACAGTCAACTGGGAATACACTTCGATGAAGTTTATATCGAGTCATAAAGGGATTGGAGGGATAGAGGATAAGAACATGAAAGGTCCGCAAGGAAAGTTTGGTCTGGAGTGATGTTAAAGGTAAGGAAGTTTCTGTCAACGCATATTGGTCAACTCTATTCGAACCAGTGCTTTCGGTATTGCAAGCAGAGACTTCAAAAGCATTGGAAGACAGGAAGGCCTCTATTCAAATCTTAGATGATCCCTTGGTACATAGGAAATGTATAGATTGGTTTCAAAAACGTCCTTGAACAGGCGACGTTCATGATCAAAGCTGTCCCCGAGACCAAGCCTTGAAAATCTATGCACCGTGGATCTGTTATACACGAAAATGATGTACACAAGTGAGACAGAATTAAGCAATGCCAGAGAGAAAGAAAACGATTTCGGCAGATAGGGTGCAAAGAGCAAATGGTGAGATGGCAGAAATATACGTAGGTAGAAAAAGCTAAGAATAATGAGAGTGAAGACGAAGTAAAGGGGAAACTGAATATAAAGAATGTAAAGTAAGCAGGCACGAGTCCAGTATTATTAAACAACGTTTGGTCCTCTGGAAATATGGAAACGAGTTTCATCAGATAATCATTCCAGCGTCAAAGCTTGGCTTCGTATACCGTAAAAAAGTCAAGCCCTTTGGGGATGTGGAAGAAAAATACTTTCCGGCGTACATACATCTATCCAACTAGGAAAAAGTCACTGATAGGAATTCACGGTTGGATTAGCTGTATCCCCGGCGAAGGATGAACTTAAATATATACTGCCATCTATAAAGCCTTCAGTAACGCAGACATCCGTATGTCCATGTTTGCTTATGTGTATCTTTGCGTGTGTGCTTGTGTCTGTGGACTCGTTTTGTCAGGATGTATCGAGAAATGTTAGTAGGGCTGATGGTCAGGTTCTACTTTTCACTTCGAATATACCCTACGATCGCGGTGAAAGTGTTGTTACGACAACAAAAAGACTGAGCAAACCTCTTTTCAAGTGTATCTGTTACGGTACCATACGGAAATGCTAAGACAGCTATTGTACTAGTACACTCGCTACATTAGTCTTTTCATGATTATTTCTACGCCTCGCATTTTTTTGTGCCAAAAATGATACGAAACATAGAGAGACCTACGACTGGTACAAAAATATGTAAGCAATGCAGTGCTGAAAGGGATGCTGCTTCATCGTTGAATTCTGATGAGCAAATGCAGCGAATGAGCCAACAAAGTTTAATGTTGTAAATGACAAAAAGATTGATCGAGAAGACCCTCAAAATTGTATGATTACAATACTTGTTAATTAAACAGTTTTTCTGACATCAATCATTACCTGCGTCAATGTTGCGCTGGTCTTCTAGCACATACTCTCGTTGAAACATTCAACATGATGAACTTTCAATGCTTGAGATACAAAGCACAAAACAGTCAAGCATAATCTTATTGTTAATCCCGGAGAATTTTCCTTTACAGCATACATTATTACGTGGGCAAAGATAAGAACTTGCTAAATGCGCTAGAAAAAACCGAATGTGATAGTAAAATTTTTGGACGCTGGTACGGCCTGCAGAGTCGTCCTACTGAGCCATACCACCACATACTGAGTCATACTGAGCCATACGGTGGTTCCTTAATGCGATGAGCTGACTCTTCACGTTCTCGTGTTTGTTGTCACACGCTTTCTATAATATGTATATGACACTGCACTGTACGCACTGTAGCGTTTTCTGCTGTAATTTTTTTGCTGCTCTATTGGAGCAGCGAATAGCAGCTCTATGGGTCAGTTCACAATAAGAGACCGAATCCATTAACGTGTACAAAATGGTTAGTTAAAAAAATCGCACTTTTGCTTGCCCATCCGAGAATAGTAACAGTGTATCACGTTGGAACAGGCATGGGATTTGTATGAACGTAAAAAGAAAGTTTCGGATTAGAATTGATGACGAGCCTGCCAAATACGTTGAGCGAGCGTTGTAAAAATTGCAGAATTGACTGTGGCCCGACAGACAAAAAGAAAAGTTTGGGGAGAGGAAACGCATGGATCGATTTTTCTCTCCACGGTCGTTCGTTCGTTTTACACGGACTTCAACCATTATTGTACAATGATGCACCTTTTGCACCTGCTTCTCTTCCTTCCCCTCTTCCGGCGTAATCCTACAGCGAAAATTTTCACTGCTTGTGTGCTCTCATTCATAGTGCATGTGATGGACGGGATGGCAAAAAAAGTAGTGTACGCGTAACCATAGAAAATTTAGGGGAACAGCATTCAATAGAATATATGCGGAAAGGCTTAAAAAACACACACACGAGAATATGACGGTATTGAAAAAAAGACAGACATCATGACGTTTCGTGACTCATGAATGTAAGAATGACTCTTTTGAGTTCGTAATAGTTATTTATGCTACAAGTGCGGAAAGCGACGGATTACATCGCACGTGAAGTTGCCGCTTAAACTGAACTGAATATGATGCATATTCGCACGAGTACGAGGGCGATTTGCGGCACGAGCCTGAGGCGAGTGCTGTAAATACACTCTTACAAATGCGATATTTAATGCGTTGTTTTCCGCACTTGTTGCATACATAATTCTTTGAGATATCTGTCACGAAAGCTTGATTTGAGATTCAATTGTCAATTGTACTTATGTTCAATTCGTCAATCCATGCAGTAAAGTCGGCCACAAGCTGCGAATCTGTGCGGTAAAAAGAACATCTTTTGTTTTACTACCTACTACCGCACAAGTGCGATAAAGTAGTGCGGTAAAGTAAGAAAAAAGACGAATCGGAAATCAAACTTTCGAGTCAGGTATCACAAAAAATAGTCTTTCGTGATTGCAGGGACCTTTGAAAACAGTGATGGGGATAAATATCATAAATATCATGTTGCATGTTTAAAATATAAAACTGAAGACTGTAGTCAATCAATGCGCAGATTTAAATAATTGATATTCACAGATTACGTCCAACCAATTTTCATGTGGTCGTCACAAAGCTCTGTGAGAGAATTCCTTTGCCGGACAGTCAGTCCCCTAGTGCAAGTACCTCGTGAAACACACACACAATAATACTTCCACTACAGCTAATAGCTTAACATGTTCTACAAAAACTCACGGATTTCCAAGGATTTGTTTAGATTTTCAGAATATGACATTTTTTTTCCCTCATAATGTCTGGCTCAGAGAAATCTGAGCAATGGACGGGCGTCATTTAGGCTCGATGTAGTCATATTTTGAAAAAGAATCTAATGTGACAGCGGCCAGAGAACAAGTCCGCCGGAAATGCATGCATGGCTTAGGTACCTCACATACAATTGATCACCGTTATGTATATTTCAATCGACTCACATTTTTGAGTGTCCTACACTATCTATCAAGAAATGATACAATTTTCACCGTTGTTATTAGATAGATTATGTCCACATTGCTTAAAGCATTATCACACTCATCGGGCTTTACTGCTGTTATCTCGGGGAACAAATTCCACTATCAAAGAATAACGACCTCTCGACACTCAAACTTTCATTGGTGAAAATACGGACATTTTCCTTACGTATATTCGTAATCGTCATCCCATGCATCATAAGGAGCGATCAAGGTTCTTAACACAAAATGCTAGACCTCGCCCGGCTGTCGGTTGAGGGATCGTAATATTCCTTCAAGTTTATTGGGTGAACGCATCGCCAATTCACGAACTGATAAGTAAAAAATTACGATTCGATAATCTATATTTTGTACAGAACGCTTAAGAATTTAGTCGAATGTTCAATTTGTCGTGAGATCGAAAGTGTAAAGATGTGGGAACGCCGTTATAGGTGAGAATATACATTTCTAAAAACCTTATCAATTGCTAACGTTGTTCATCTTCATTTGTTTTAAAATTGGATAAATTAAATTTCTCTCACTGGATATCAATATCTTTAGTTTTTGATTTAAAGAGTGTATCAATTTATGCGTGTCTATCAATATCCATGTGCCATTCATCTCAATGAATTGCATGTGAAAAAAAAAGTAAACCTATGCAGATATATTCCTAAAAATTTGTGTATGTCTTTTCGTTTGTTAAATTTGGTGATCGAATTATTTTTCTAAACGTATTTCTATATTTCGGGATAAAATAGATCATTACTTGATCCCCGGATGACATATTTTTAGAATGTTACGTCTCAAGACACTGGATATTATGTCTCTGGGATACTTTAACCCCAGAATTTTTTTTTTCCCGGGTGGCATTGTCACGTCATTGTTAACGAGAAACTAAACGTTTAATCGCATCGATTGCATCTGGAACAAGGGTTACACACGGAGACATCTCGAGATTACTCGGTGGCTGTTGCTAGGTTACTGATAGTGGTCCGAGTGGACTATATGTAGCAAGTCTGACGCATAGTGTCCGAGTGAAAAGGGAAGGGTTCGGAGAACAGTTGCGATCACTGAGAGTGGAGAGCTTTCAGTGAGCTCCTACACTACGATAAAGAAGAAGAAAGAGAGAGGGATGAAGAGAGGACCAGAGGTGGGCAGTCGATTTCAATTTTCGAAACCAATTACTCAGCGTACCGCGCAATCGACGTTCTAGCGGTGACCTTTGTGTTGCGGGAGCACTGTGAGATTGATGGCATACGAATTTATCAAGGTTAGAAACACATCATATTCTGGCCATTCGCATTAAAGCATAATGCATGAAAAAAGTCGTTGCAATTCAGAACTGGTAGAAAAGTATGAACTATTTATTTCCTGTGGTTTAATCATGTGTAAACAAAACTCGAGAGACGCTCCGTGAGAACACCCAGAAAAAACATCTAGTTGATTTAACTAGGATCTAGTCAAATCAAATAAATTATTTTCTTTGTCTCACGGCCTAATAGAACTCTATTTAACTTTGAGAAATTAATTTCTTTGACTTGATTATTTTTTTATTTCTGAGGAATAGAACACTTATTTTTTCGAATATAGTAAATTTTATATACTATTTGTATAAATTTATTATTATCATAAATATTATTTATTATTATTTATGAAGTTAAATGGAAAACGAAATTTGTAATGTTATTATTCAATAATATTTGAATAAATCTGCAACCGTTTGTCGGGTATAAAAATTCACGATCTACTGCTCATTTTTAGACGGAGTCAGTTATCTGTCGTAATAATAAATTTGTTCCCTGCAATTTATGCAAACCAAGGCCACAATTCGTATACGAGAAACATCTCGATGTCCTGCGCCACGTAGCGGTCGGAGCGAGAGGCTTTATCATGGTTTCTTGAATAAACGCACTCAAATAGAATTATTTATTTGATTCAAATAGAGCTCTTTAGTTGAAGCCAATAAAATTTTTGTTATTTCAAATTAAAAAAAATTAAATAAATAATCCTAGCTGGTTCAAATAGATATTTTTTCTGGGTGAATGGATTATCTTTTTGAACAGCATGTTCAACCTTTTGAACAGCAAATGTTGAAATTCCAATCACGAATGTAAAATCTTCTAGCTCAGAAAAATATTGTTGCTACTTAATGTACCACAATTTTCCGAAGCCACAAATGGAGCCGAATTGGAGGAATATTTGGTTATAAAGGCGCTAGCTAACGGTATCTTAGAGGATCTACGAGAATTATGAACAGAACATCATACAGAAAACAAACAATCAACTATAGACAACGCATGATAACCAGCGTGAAGGATCTATTTTTTGTCCTCTGAAAAAATGAACGAATACAGATACAGCAAGAAAACAAAAGGTAACAGGAAATATTCACCTTTATTGAAATATCACATTATTCCGAGAACTTTCCATCCTCGCTGTTAGTTTTTAACATTTCTCTATAGAATTCATACAATAAAACGAAATGAATTTATTCGGACCATTTTTGCAAAGATTTTGACCACGTAAAAGTCCTAGTGACTTTTATGTGATTTTTGGAATTTGCACAGTTTAGATTTTTAATTTATGCGAAGTAATGGGATGTATTTCGCCGCTCTCATACAGTATGAGAATAATGGGTTGGATGAGGTAGGGAAATAAGGATATGTAATTTACCGCATACAGGATGCAGGAATCGAACGTCACTCGAACAGTCCCATCACCTAAAGGAGGTCAAAGTATGAGAGTTTATGTTGTAGGAAGCGGAGAATATTCTGTGCCAAATATTTCCAATGATACAGACCTGAAATCTCTTGAGAGAATACGCCTGATGAGTAACTCAATGTTTTTGGAAAGAGTGAGCAACGCGTGTTCGATTCCACTGTCTTTTATACCGTCAAAATCCTTTGTTTCTGAATCTAAAAATAAATCGTAATCCTATTGGCCGAAAGAAAATTCTGGGAAATAATAATGCGCTTGTTGAGATACAATCGGGGACTCACTTCTCCCACTCATTCATACTGCATTCTCATTCGCTCGTTGAGTAGCGTATTCCACCGCGCACGCTACGCTAACGTAGTCCGTGTGCTCGCCGCTAGGTGCGCACGCAGTCGGGCGATGGGCGCCGCGTCGTCCACATTCTTCCCGGCGTACTGCCGGTGCCGTTACAATATACGCTATAGGTAATAAGTCCAAAATATCCGGTTGATTCCACACTTCAAAGAGGGATTAAATGTTATATGCTCGCCATACGATGAAGAAAATGATTCACAGGCCATGGAAGAAGAAAAAAAGGAGAAAAATAAATAGTAAGAGGTTTGTCGCTTCTTTCATTTGTTAATTCGTGGCTAGCAACGGCAATTTGCAAAACAATCTAAAGAGGCCTGGCTAGGAGCGTCAGAGGGGGATCTTCTCGCGCGTTCCTTCATTTTCTTTCCTACTTTTTATTTCAAGTTCGTAATGGTAAAACTTTCATAACGACCCGTCCGTTTGAATTATGCACGAGGTGGTGTCGCGAGTAAGACGATAGAAGGGCACACAGAACTAGGAAGACACGCACCCGAATATATATATATTCCTATATTCTTCCTCGCACACGCGTGCACACGAACACTCACACATATATAACGACGAGACAAAAAATAAATTTGTCCTCCGTGACTCAGGCCTGATTGTTCGGCGGTGTAATTCTCATTGTCAAGCGGATTTGCTTTATCCAATTCTTTTTTATAGTGAATCACCCTCCGGCAAAGAAATGCAATAGTTAAATTGGCTCCACGCAATAAATTCAATGTTAATCAAAGCTTTCAACTGTATAGATCTTACGGAATAACTCAAATGTTATAGAATATTTCGATTTTTTCTTGAGATTATACTATAAAATTTTTCTGTTTTATTTTCTCTGATAGCTTTTCTATATGAAAGCTCTACTTCTGCATCCATCACCATACCCATTCTGCACTTAATGCCACATGTTGCAAGCTACGAAAACATTTCGATTGTTAATTGTAATTGTATTGTCACAAAATTCTCATGCAAAGTCTCGAAAAAAACGAATATCCAAAAAAGTGCCTTAAAAAATATTTCCAGCAAGCAAATGTAATAATTTTAAGAGAGGACTAAATAGAACTGCACAAGAAAGCGTCAAGTGTTTTGTATCATAAATCATTTTCACCGAGATACAGATAAATTTTTAGGGATGAGATTTTGACGAATATCCAGGTCTGGGATTTGATCATTTTTCTTTGATTTTTAGCTGTTATAATTCCAACTTGTTTAAGAAACTTTTACTTGAAGCGAAAAATTTCTGGGAGAATGTTTGTTGTTCATCCTCAAGATACTGTAACCGATTTATATTTTGAGGGTGTTTTCGAGAATAAAACAAAGAAATAATCCACTTAACCAGAAATAAAGCCAACAAGACAATCCTATCATATCAGCAGCATATGATCCTACAATCGAAAATATGTCAAGAATCAAACATTTTTTTATATTGAATTGGAATTCTGATACTCTCGATGCTGACTAAGGTTTGAGACAGCTTGGATCCAAAAACATGGGAAGTTCTGAAATAAAGCTTCATGCTGCGATCGAATTTCACTTCTACTAATAGAAATTTTGAGGTAGTTTCTGTATCCCGCACATTCGAGGAAAAGCGGGATATTGCCTACGTACCAACTAAGACATTTGATATGATTGTTTCGTTATTCGGACACTTTGAAGTTGATGTGTGGTCTTATTCCTCACGAAAATATACAATAAAGAATTATTGTATCTGTCCGTTGTACTATGAAAACATTTTTTTTTTTCTTAACATGGACATTCTCGATATTTCCATGACCCTACGACAAACAAGGGATAAAAGGTCAATGGTATTTTTGTAGCTCTCCTACCCTGTCAGCTCATCGATTCTCGTTCCCACGCTTTCAAGACCTTATTTCCGATCCTATTATTTTCAGAGCAAATAAAAGATTGTTGATGTCTTTAAATAGAGAACCTTAGTTTTTTTTCTGGAAAAGCAATATCCTGGATATTCCAGTTGCAGTAGGAAGTCTCTAAAAATTTAACGAGATACCGAAGAAATTTATATACAGACTCAATGATTGCGGTGTTTTATAAATTCTCATTATAATAGACCCCAACGTTACTTCAAACTTTCATCTATCAGAATGGACTATTTTTATACGCCAAAGGGGATTCAAAGAAGCTTTTCCGACTCCGTAGTTCGCTAGTTGCTGGTCTGAAGATGAGTTAAGATCACAGAAAGAAGAAAATCTGAAAAAAAGTATCTTCAGTGTATTCTTCTATATGTAAAAATATGATTTTGCTCTTTCGTAGTCATTCCGTGCCATATTAGTAACGTGATACCGATCAAAAATATTTCTTGAAAGATATTTCTAATCTTTTTAATTTTTTATGAATAAGGGTTGTGACGTGTTTATACTTAAATTTTTTCGCGATTTCGATTAGTTCGCGCAGTATAACCGGTGCATGACCAAATCCACTCTGTTAATCTTTGACGTTTTTAAATTAATTTGTTTTGTGATTTGAGACGCTAAATTTAGCTGCTATTTGCATTCGTATAAAATTGTAGAATCGCAACTAAAAATTACAGATCCAACAATCTATGACATGCGGCAAATGTCTAATTTGTAGAAATCATAAAACTGGAGATTGGTAACATAGTAATGTAATCACGAAGAAATAAAAGAGAACTTAATACGACTTATTAATTGTTAAATTTGAGAAAGAAGGAGAAAGAGATATTACGGTTGTACAGTACTGTGAATTATGTATGTTATGATTATTTATGTACGGTCGTACTTAAATTCCTCAATATTTCGCAAGTATAATCGGATTGGGAATGGGACTGTGCAATTAAGAGCAATTGAATATATAAAATTATGTAACAAAATGAAGATCGTTTATTTTCAGTTCATGCTACCATATTTCTTGCATAGATAATAACTTAAAGGACTATTAAATAAGGGTGGGGAATAGTTGACAAGCATAAAAGTGAAGAATATTAATCGTTTTCCGATTGAGGTATCGAATAGAAAAAAAGGTAACTCGATGTGAAGAATATTATATTAATAATATTAATTCAACTATTATTTTATTGGAGTACATGGGTGGTCTAATTCAAACAGAATATAATATTGGAATACTCAATGAAAGATTTCGATAAGAGTATTGATATCGTTCAGATTACTTTGGTATATTTATGGCTCATTACGATGCGATTCGTTTCTATTCATGAAAATGTTGACTGAGTACTATTGATGGAAAATTTGAATTTAAAAATCCAGTTAATTATTTTTTTACGAAATCAATCAAAGATTTTTAGCGTCATATCAATCATATTCAGTTGCACGTATTTATCAAAATAATTCGGTCGTGAGAAATGAATATCGAACTTTTAAACCAACTTTTTCACGAAACAGTTTGTTATAACCGCAGTGTTCGTAGCTAATCGAAAAATGTGGAGAGGTTTCTATTATTATTATTATTATTATTTTTAATTTTAGGAACAGGGAGTTCAATTTAGGCACTTTACTGGTAATGTTGAATTAGAAAAATTTTAACTGATAAAAACTGAAATTGAAGAAAATAAAGACCGAAAATTGTAACTGAATAAACTGTGAATAAGTAAGTATGGCAGGGAATCATTTTATTTCAACATCCATTTAAATTCTATTGCGTTCCTTTATATGGGTTCGTTTCGCCATAATATTAACTACCAAAGTAGCCGATTCTATTGATGAATTTAAAAGGTACTCAACAATTTCAAGAACGAAATATAGGAAGAAGTACTTGATATATATAAAAAACAGAGCATCGAAATTTGCGGAAAACTCGTTTTTTTCGGCGTCTCATAACTGTCTAAAAAGAAGCTCACAGATTTGTCAATTTATCAGCTATTCAGTCGTGCCATCATACTTCGATGGGAGATTGTAAAATGTGGTTCGTTATCATTGATAAGCTAAGAAAAATTATTGGTTTACGGGCTGAATAATCGCGAGACCAAAAAACCTTGATGAATTGTATGCCGTGTGGGGTAGTAAACTAATCCCGCTCTTTTTGGACCTGCTCGGACATCCGCTGAGCAAACACTTCTAAAAGAAGCCTAAAAAAAAAGAGCTTTAATTTTCACCTGCAGAGAAGAAATGAAAGCGCACACAATAAATTTCATGAATTCGGTACGAAATTGCGGTTCCGTCATTGGTTTTAGGATATGTAAGTAGTAAAGTGTCATACCAAAAACCTTCGGTATTTTTGCGGTATCTTGGGCAATGACCCATGGCAATGGCTCATTCCTACGATTCTCACGGTTTCTCCTTCCTCTCTATCCTTCCTGATGGCATCCCATTCAAGCGTCAGTATTCGTCTCCGTATATCTACATTGCTGCGATTCAAATTACTTGGAATACGCGTTGCTACTGTTACCGTATAGTCAGTTAATTAGCTTTACGCATTCAATCTGAGAGATGCGGTTCCCTCGTACGCACTTGAAAGTCACACATACGTAAACATCGATTATATCAACAAGCAAAAGGGCTTGATGTACACATTTTCATGTGCTATTCCATGTGAATCGCGTCCTTTTGTTTGATAACATTCGACGCCAACATATATTCGTCTTGAGAGCAACGAATAGGTGTGTGGGTGTTCGTATATAGAAGATGTCATATAGCTCAAGTTAGAATCCTGTGCTCGCATACGTGAGATTATCGAACGAATGCTGCTTGCCGAGTATATAATCAGACGAATGCTCGTGGTAATCCTTATTACACTTCTGTATTCCCCGAGCAAGCGGTAACATTTTGCAATAGCGAGCGCAAGCTGCCCATCAGTCTATGTGCGTGAAATGTGTAAATGTGTATGCCCCTGTAAGTATATAGCTGCTCGTACACGAGACTTTGAATGCGTATATGCTCCCTCGTGTGTCAAGTTAGAAGCTTGCGCAGGGATTAACAGACAAAATTTTTGTCATCTAGATCGCTAGCGATAAGTTCTCTAATTATTAAGTTACGACGAACGAAGGTTCGGTGAGCACGGAATGGGTTTTAAGCATAAACAGAAAAAATAATGAGAAAGAAGATGAGGATGAAGAATGTACCACACTTGCGTAGTAATGTGATCCATTATCAAATTATACAAGCAAGTTTCCCATTCGTGTATGATTTTTTTTTTTTTTTTTTTTGAAAGAGTTTTCAATGATTAACAAAGTGATATAAATTTTAATTTTCTGAATTATAGAGCGCTGTAAAACTCTGAAAATGACGAAACTCTTTTCAACCAAATTACTCTAATTTTAGAGTATCGTGCTTCTAATTTCCAGCTCAATTTTATCCTCTTAGATAAAAAAATCCTTGCTGCGTTACTTTATCATTTTCAGTTGGTCAAATTCATTTTCTAAAGAGTGGTTTAGAGAAGAATATATTTATAAAATATAATTCTATGTGGCGTCATTCTATTCGGAGAACACAATGATATTATTATCAATGTTAATGCTTAATGGGAAAAATAATTGTCATTTCCGCAGCACTAATTCGCCCCTTTATTTGGTTGGTCGTTCTGTTCAAATCACCGGCCGAAAACTGCGTTGTTCATTAATTGCGACATCTTAAGGGACACGGATGACAAGAAGCGAGATTGGAGTACAATCAGAATATTCGTTATTGTCTTCGTCTTCGTCGACAGTGGAGTTTCCTTCCTATGCAAATGATGACCAGCCCTAGATTTGCATCGAAACTTTGCTTTCTTTTTTTCATTTGCAAGTGGAAACATTAATCGATGCCGTTCAGCAATATTATTATAGTCACTCTATCGAGTAATCGAGGCTTATTGAATAACAGATTTTAATTGCTACGAGACGCTTAATTGACAATTCCGGAATATTCTCCATTATTCTCTTTCTTATCCGTCAGATTCGTTTTCCTATTATTGATGCTGATTTGAATTATCACTTGAGTGATAATTTGTCGTACCATAGTAACGAGAAAAACTTTCTCTATTCTACAATGTCCGAATGTTTTGACAATGCGGACCTGCGAGCGGATTTCCCTTGATGGCGTTGAAACGGTTGTTTGCATTCTTGTAAAGGAACTTGTTTTCCTACTTAAATGAATAAACAAATCGGATAATCTGACACTCGATCGCAATATCATCAAATTCATCTAATCTAATTATTTATAATTAATACAAGAAATCTCTAAAAAAACATTCGTCGATTCCAATCATATGTCCACGGAATATGATACATTCTCTATAATACGATATGGTTTTTTGTTTTCGTTTCAATCGTTACTTTGATGAAATATTTTTTTTGGAAAGCGATTAAGCAAAAAAAGAAGAATACAATGAGCTTTAACAACGGGCCGCGTAGTGGATATGTGTGCGAATCGAGATGGATGAAGAAGTTCGACGGAACAATGTCCGTGTAGTCGTTTGAATGTGACCGACTCAGCATCCGGACCAGGTAAGTAGGACAATGGTAAGTAAGGAAGTAGGGGAGGTAAGTACCCTTCTATTGATTGATGTTTATTAGCTTTCAGTTTTTTAATTATTATTATTATTTTTTATTATTTTTTTTCAGGTGCAGCGGAGTCTACAAGATCACTCAACTACATGGAGGATGAGTTGGTACGTTAATTATATTATTGAATAAAAAATTAGAATACTTAATACTTATAAGTTTTTTGGATTATTTACAGGTGATGACGATCGCGAGGTTTTTTTTCCGTGTCTTTGTTCGGTAAAAATTTACTTTATTTATTCTTAATGATTAAAACTTGATTATTATTTTTTCTGATTCCTTTTTTTTTTGTTTCAGGTATTAAAAAATAAGCGACGGAAATATAGATTATGGCGTCACAAAGTGGCATACAACAACTAGGCAGAACTGAACAGAGTAAAATGATATTTGCAAACTGGCAGACTGCTCTTGGTTTTGCGATTTGCCAAAATGTCCTCGTATTTTTACCTCCACCTACGCCCATTTCTTATCAGGAGAAAATATGGCTTGATGAATGTTTAAAATATAGCTTCGAACTTCCTGTACGGGGAGACTCTACTGTATCTGAATGATTCAAAATATCATATTTTCATTGGTATTAAGTAATTTATTTTATTCATCAAAAGACGTGATCGAAAATCGCTTAGTTTTTTTAATGGCATGAAAATTTCCGTGTAATTAAGGTCTTCAATACCGAAAGAAATCTTATAATCATAAGGCAACAAATAAAACAAATCACAGGGTTTAGCCAATGAAAAAATGCCAACGATCAGCTCGTATTGATTAAATGTAATATGAGCTTCTTAATTAACTACTTCAATATTAGGAACCTGCAAATTGATATTTTACAAACGAATTTGACAACCAAATTTCCGCAATATTTATACATTTTCTATCAATAATGTTCATTGCGGTAAACCTCTTGAAATTGTCCACTTCATTCCACCATATCCGTCATAATTTCCAAACGCTGAGAACTGTTGTAGCTTTCTTCAGTATTTGGAAGTGTACCAATGCGCTGTCTTTAGAGTGACGTAGAAAACAGAGATGGTTAACTTGACGTGGAAATAGCTGATATTACATGCACACAAAGCAAGATGAAATCCATACAGCAACTGGGGAAATCCGAGAGCACTGAGGGTAGAAAAGGAATGTTCATGCCAAGCAAATAGCTACAAATAGAATTAACACTGGATAGAATCGCTTCATCGAATACCTGATTTCCCAGCGGTGCAAAAATACCTTTTAGGTAAGTGGGAGATTGTGAAAATAAGAGGAAGAAGGAGAACGGGCGAGGGAACAGAAGGAAATCAACATTGATGATTCAGTAATAGAGAGGAATGGAATTAAATGAAAAACATGTTCAATTCGATAAGATAACCAGTTTCCAGCCCCTTTTCCTTCTGTGTTTTGCCATTTCACATTCCTTTTTTCTCTCCGTACATTTTCTACTTATGCATTTGTCCCCCTCAAAAAACAGAAGACAATAAAACATTCATCTGCTGTTGAATTTACAACCGGAGGGAAAACCAGCATTGCTAATCGTCAAATATCTGGATGGAAAACCAGGGTTCAAAATAAGCGGACATTTGAACTTATACACAGAGAACCGAACAAAAATGAAAATAAGAAAGATTGGCAAAATCAAGACGCAGGATAAAAAGAAAAATCAATTGCTCTGGAAAAAGCATTGTCTGAATACAAAGCAGTGAAATTTAAATTATGCATACTAGTGCAAGTGTTTCCTCGGTGTCCAAAGAAATATCAACATCAATGTACAAGCAACGATAGGCATAAAATAGGTTTTTGCCACTCGTAGCCACTCAACCTCCTGACCCATAAGTGGAAACGTCTTGAATCGTTCTGGATTTATTGATAATTTGTCCAAAAGATAAAAACACATCCGTGGAACCATTAAGGTATTAACTGATTAAAATTTTTGTCATTGTCATTACACTTGATTCGCCAACATAGGCTGGTTGTAATGCTTATTCGCAAGGAAAAAAAGGATTTCCATGTTTTTATGAGGAATGCAACTATGATAGGTTTTTGCTGATGACCATGCCAAAGCGAACCGGCTTAATTCAGCTCACAGCCTCCAATGCCATCAGTGTATAGAAAAAATTGATATATACCTCTGTTGCGTCCCAGCGATGAGACTTTCAGTAACATAAAAAAAAAAAAAAAAAAAAAACATGACCAGAAGGGCAACACTGAAAGTATACAGAAACATTTGTGCATGGAAATTCAGTCACAATGCACACTACAGAATTCAATAAGTATTCATTTTCGGGATATTGCATAAACCGAAATTGAGGGTTTTCTGTGGTTGTTTGTAGATGGCGACTGAAAAGTATTGGAAATCATCATTCCACAACAAGAATAATTTGAATTCTTTGTATAATAAGCATTTTATGTATTTACTGAACTTAAAAATAACTCTTTTTCTTTTTTAAGTACATTCATTATTTATCCAAATTGCACGCAGATCCCGCACTCTGTAGTTCCGACACTTCGTTCAATTACACTGTCAATCAAATTGTTATTGTTTAAACTCCAATCAGGAATTTCGTTGGCGGGGATAGGTGGTGATGCGCATCAAAAGGCCTTTGATTGCGTCGTTTGGACACATATAAACACGAGAATTCTTTTGATGTAGTGGAACCAAGCATAATCCTAAGCCTGTGCAAAGTGTTTTTTCAGTAATTATGCCACCAATCATTTTGGTTTTAGGCTCAATCAAAATTTAATGGTTGCGTATTTAGTGTTCAGGTCACCAAACAACTCCGTAGCTTTTGCGGTTAGGCAAAACGTCATAAAATCTTCAGCCCCACCACTAAGAATCGTTTCATTCAGAGATAATATATTCGACAAGCCTTGGGCCAGCAGACGACAGAACTGTTACATGTACTTGTCCTGAGACTTTACCGAGTCTCTTGACTATTATTGTTCACCCAAGATCCCCATGGTATATTAGTTTATCTAGTTGCAAGTCTGGTCATGTATCCTACTACTGTTTAATTTCCGTGGCATTCCATGATCTACGCATTTGAGTTTATCCGTCTTCGTCGTCTCATTTACGTTTGTTATGCAATGCATTCAAACTTATGTCAACTTTATGTTACTACAATTATTTAGAGCTTCCGTCGTTACTACCATGCATGGATCACTTTCATCCGGGCAACGTTTCATGCTTATAACTTTTGAATGAATTAATACTTTTGACTAAGTAAGTGATACGGTGCTGTATGTATAGAAACCATATGTATACCGCTGGGGCTGAAATTCAATCAATGCGTATCAATTCAGTCCGAAACAAAGTGAGCCAATGATAATGTTGTCCAACAGTAAAACACGAATCAACCAATACCAATTATTTCAGCGTACCACCAGCTTTAATTCGTGTCGATTTTTTCTTACTAACGACAAGGAGGGCGCTACGCCTGCTTGATTTCTCCATTGCTGGTGAATTGTTTAGTTGTTTTTCTGTTCGGCTTCGATGTTGCCATCATGCGTTTCCTTTTTTAAATCTGACACTTATGTTCTGTCACTTGAATGATTGAAAATCAGTTCTGCTATGTGTTTAGCAACGAATAAATAAATCCACGGGTATGAATAAACAAAGCCATAGCAACGGATAAATAATGTAACAGAAGTTGCTTCCGCCGTATGCTTGGTAACGAATGAATAAATAATTAACAAACGTATCCATGGGGACCAATAGTGGCTTCTAGTTTCGATGTATTTCGATATTTTCGAGTACGACCGCATGTCTTTTTTAACCCCTTGACTGTGAGTGACACGCATGAGGGCTAAAAAAAGTCGTGCCATTTTTGTGTCATGACACGTATAGGGGCAGAAAATCTATGCAATTTCTTATTCCAACACAAAAATGGCACGAAAATCTCATTTTCACCTCACTGCGAAAGGGTTAAGAAAGAAACAAGTACACCCGTATAGTTGCAGAAATGTAAGAGCCAAGAGAAATGATGTATAACCGCTTTTTTGCCTTTTATAACCGCCTTCTTTCCGCTAAACTCATACTGCCTTTCATTGTGTTTTCGTCATCAAAAACTCGGACGTTCTGCCTCTATCCGAGTGACCGATGCGCAACCCAATGCAAGATTGAACGGCCTATCCACATACTGGTTTTATCCGAAGCAATTATATTAGACTACGATGTTATACTAGAAAACATCGTTATAGCTACAAATTGACCGTGTACCTGTCACTGTCGGTCAGTAATAACTAAACGATATAAGTAACTATGTAACTACGTAACCAATAAGTAACTAAGTTCCCAAAGATTCTGATAAACAAAAAAATATTCATAACGAAGAATCATTTTAAAAAAATCAAGTTGGTACCGTCAAGCTACGGTGTACGTGTATTCGAACAAACAGAGAATTAAAGGGGACTTGAGCTGACAGTGTTTGCCGCAGACGGAAGAGTTCTTTTCCGAAGCTGCAGATTTCACTGGTGAAGCAAAAGCATCTAAACTAAGTGACACTCGTAAAAAAAGCAGGAAGAGGAGAGATACGTCGTGTAGCCACTGAATGAACGAAGCTGCACTTCACAGAATCCCCAGTGGAAAAAGAAGAGGGAGAGGGTTAAGTGGTAGAAAGAAGTAAAGATCCGAAAAAGTGTACGGGCTGTTAGTCCGATCGATAGACTGTAGAAAAGTTTCCACTTTAGAACATACGCTGTCTACGCCACAATAGATCGTATCAGTTTGGAAGATTTCAAGTGCAGATAATATCTGCGATTTCACCAACGGCTGATGCTTTTGATGGAGACGATGGACCTCAGAAAGTTACGATACTGATAAAAATGAAGATGAAGATTCCGGGAAAGGAAAAAAAATTGAAATCATTTGAAATACTGCTGCGAATTTTTTTAAATCTTCGATAGATATGATCATAGATCTTTGCCTGCAATCGAGAGTATATCGTGATACGGGGGAAGCGAAGACTGCTATTCTAGATCAGAGTTTTATGCGCGTTCTTAGAATTCATTATTCCAGTATAATAACGATTATAAAAATTACTAGTATAGTGATTTTTACCGGGAATAGTAACAGTAACAATGATGATTACTTTCTAGCCAAACAGCAAAATGGATCCGTGCAGCAGAAAAAAAGTGGAGTGTATTAGATACGCCGACAAGGTTAAATGAATGTGCAGACATATATTGCGTGAAAATTCTCCGAGCTCGGAAAAACCGCAGTAGTCGAATTTATGCAACCACCCATAGGCAGTTTATTCTCCAGTAACGTATACCAACGCAGTGACTGGGAACGGTGCCGGTTTTATGGTGATTTTCGTTACGTTTCTTTCACATCCATGTGGAGACATATGTGTGGATGATACTAGTACCACTGGATTCGCAATGGGATTCTCGAGAAAAAAAAATCAACATGGCGTCCGCATACTACATGATACTGGGTAAATATCGAGTGCGAACGTGAATGTACTTCCGCATTAAAGTAAAAATAATTAACAAAAATTGTTTGCAAAAAAACCACAAGCAGATATCACTGCAGGTGACCAAGAATCGTGTAAATAACAAACATATTATTCTCAACAGGTAATCCAATATTTTCAATTGATTTTTAGACCTTTCAAAAAATAAGTACCGAACACCAATGTTTTTATCCATCACATCCTGATAGATGTATGAAATTAATCAAACGTGGGAAATCTTATTACTGAACGGGAATAGTGAACGGGATCCTTGCTACTCACTACCTCGCTGTATGATTTTTCATAAAAATCATTGAGCTGTATGATTTTTCATAAAAATCATATTCGCGTGAAACTGATATGGACAAATATGTACAAAGTCATTCTTGTACAGAGTATCGTGTACAGACATTTTATATACTTCACATAGAGAGACTACAATTCATATAGACAGAGATTGATTAATTGAGGATTGATAACTTTCTCAAATATTTGTTGAATATCTTATTTACATATTTTGCTTGTATCTATACATTACATGATCTGACTGCGGATGCAATATTTAATTACTCCCATCATCCATATGAACTGATCTATTTTTTCACGCTCTTTTACCTTTGCCAGTAACTCATCATAAATTCCCATTGATTTCGTAATATACACACCGAGTTTTTGGAAATGACGAGGGAGGCGGAGGGAGAGAGAGAGGGAGACGTGATGTGTGAAGTGTGAATAGAACAATATTATAAATAGTGGAAAGTGAACGGATGAAAAATCAATATCTACCGTCACATTCTATGATCATTCTATGTTAGATGTTGTCAAAGAGAAAAGGGAAGAGAACATACAAAATGTGTAAGAAACATTATTCCAAATTATATAGCTTGGCAGCTGACATGGGATTACAGGGTGGAAGAAGCCAATGTAGGACCAAGCGCAAGCACCAGTAAGGGCCAAATCGATAGTAATTTTTGTACAACATAACACATGTACTCGTATAATTCCCAGTCAGTGGAAAGGACGTGAGTTCGGAAAATGTTTCCGTATGTATGCATTGAGTGCGTGTGATACAATATACATATTCGTGAATATGTCTTTTGGGTCTTTTGGAAAACCTGATATATATCAGAATATATTAATTTCTTTGCTTACGGAATCATATTGTGAAAAGCGATTCAGCCAACGAAATAAATATATAAAAATAAAGTATTGGTTAAGCGGACAGGTAGAGAGGGAGATAGGATGATAGAGATGAAAGGCGATGGATAGGAAGCGAAAAGAGTACAAGGTGGAGAGAAAACGTTTCGAGGAAATTAAAAGAAGAAATAACGACACATAGCAGATTTACGGACAGAGGGGGGAGAAGATAGAAACAAATGACAAATTCACTATAATTTCCGAATGCGGGTAGTGTCAGGTTTGCATGCTTTCTTTTTACCGTGACCGGGATTTTTCTTTGGTGCAGCACGAGTTTGATACCAAGTATGTATGTGTGTATGTTGAAGTAACTAAGAGCCAGGGTGAGAAGGGAAGAGAGAAAAAGTGCATCAGCACAGAAAAAGATAGGAAAAGGGAAAACCAGAAGTACAAGTTGGCATTTGATCGTTCTCTCCCTTTGACTCAGTCGTTCTTTTCCCTTCCTCGTGATTTTCGTCTTCTTAAACTTCTGCTTTACTTCCGGTTCGTCATTCTTTTCAGCTACTCTTCACTTTTTACCTACTATTCACTTTTAGTTTTACTTTTATTTATCATGTCTTTCGACTTGTTCTTATCTACATCTTTTTCCATCTCCAGATTCACCAGTTCGGGAAGAAAAAGCGGATGACACCAGGCGACTCAACAAATATATAGTTACAGTTTAAAAGTTTTCAGAGGCGTGGATTAGAACTGTGGCCATTTTCGAACTCTATCACCGTACAGTCCGTATCTCTTTCTCTGTTTCATTCAATCCTATCCTTTACCTTTCAGACCTCTTGTCGATCTTCCCCTCTCCTTCCTTCTCATTCCATTTACGACTTGGGTAAAGAAAGAACGTTTCAGCTTCCGTTGCATTCAGTCGAACACGCGGCAAAGAGTAAAACTTTGACAATTCTTCGGTGCAAATGGCTCGTGGCGATTCCATCCTCAAAACCAACGCGAAAAAGGAGAGTAGGGAGATATAAAACGAGAAAAAAGGGAAGTCAAGAGGAAAAGAGACATATGTATAAAGGGAGAAAAGTCAGAGAGGGATAGAGAGAGAGAGACAGAGAGACAGAGAGGGAGGAAGAAGGAAGAGATACAGAGGGCCTGAGGAATATTGACCACGTCTGGAATTGCAATATCTCGGTGACGATGGAAAAAAAAATTCAATTGCAAAAGACCCTTTGGCCACGCGTTCTCTTGCTCTCAAGGGATCAACTAAGTCTAATCAACAGAGTCTAATAATGTTACAACTTTGCAGTTGTAATGGAAAAAACTTCGACATAAAAAAGAAAGAGTGCGAGTGAAAGACAGGGAGAGAGAGAGAGAGAGAGAGTGAGAATCCCATAATAAAAAGAATGAAATAACACATTTGCTACAAGGAGAGTGATAGGGTAAGAATACAAATGCATTACAACGATGTGCAAACGTAAGGAAAAAGGGACGACGATATGTGAATGTTGGTATTCAAGGATTTTCAGTCTCACTCATATCAAATCTGTATTGGGAATTCGGAAATTTAGGATGGCGAATTAAATATAGTGGACCAAAAATACATGAAGGCATCTAATGACAGTGAACATTGGTATTCAGCGTCTCTTAAGGTCCCTGGTAACAAATGTATACTCAAAATTGGAAAAATTTGATGGTAGATACGAAATACAAAAAGTGGGTCAATGAAGGTGTCCCTGGTTATGAACTCACGGTCAGATCTCATCTGGTGCAAGATTGTAGATCACAAGATTGTAAATTGCATGTGACACGACAGATTAGACTTGAAAAGTCGTTCATTCAGGGTGTAGAGTACGATATACAAATGTACTGCTCAGCTCAATGAATAGTCCAAGATGTTCTGGAAATGGATCGAAAAATCTCAAGTACGCACTTTTAATGTCATGAATAAACTAATTTTTGTATTTTTGTTGGCCAAACAGGATCTCCTATCTTCAATTTTTTAATTTCGCGGGCAGAATCGTTATCGGCGACCCTAAAATTTCTAAGTATTAATTTTTGCTCTCGTCAAAAAAAATGTTTGTTTCTTAGTTCCATCATATTGGATCCGCCATCTTGAATTTTCAAATTCTGCGTGCACGTTCGTACAAAAGTTCGAGTCGATTGCACATAAAGACAAATGTATGCTCGAAATTCAACGTTATTGGGATCCTTTAAAAAAAGTCATCCTACCCAACTCAACAGAGAAGAATAATATGTGAACTGCAGAAATCACTCAGAAATCAATGAAATCAGATAAAGTCTGAGATATTGTCAAATAAACTGTATATTATTGTTATGTTTCTGGTCAAACTATGAATGCTACAGAAAACGTCTTAAAATGCATAAAGAACCGCATGAATTATAAAAGTTGAGACAAGTACATTGAACAGCTCAAAAATTAGCACATACATACGCAAAAATCTTTGCGGAGCATATTTTATTACCCAATTGCATCAGTTGCAGAGGAAACAGCTGTTTTCGCCGTACTACCGCAAATACAAATTTCTTATGAATTGAATTGTTCTGCAGATCTATTGGGCGATTTATGAGACGTCTCAAATGGGCTAATCAAACGAGATGACAACTTTTCACAGACTTATTCGCTCTTTCCTCTTTCTCTTGCTTATTCTCTCTCCTTTTTGCTCCTTCTTGCTCCTTGCCTCGTCAACACTATTTCCACGGTACCAGCTGCGAACAGAGTTTTTATTCCCGACCTGCTCGATCGCCAATGAGAGGGAATAAGAAGAAAAAGCAAGCGGCGGAGAAAAAATAAGAATAAGAAGGCGTATAAAAAGGAGAACGGAGCACAAGTCTGATGGGGCCTATAGATGCTCTCGTCTTTTCAATTTTATGCAATTTCCTGCAAGCTTAAAGCTTGCGCGCCCGTTTCAATAGAACTCTCACCGATCGAACGAGCAACGGAAGCGTCAAGTTCGCTTACACCGTATCTCATCCTCTTTGTCTCTCTCTTTTCCCGGACTAAATTTTTGCTCTTCCTGTAAGCTCTTCTCGAGATTCCTTCGCCGTGTTGGCAGCTATCGACGATTCCCCGTACAAACTCGCTTACCCTTTCTCTTTCCTCTCTTCGCGACGTCAGAATATTTAACTTTATATGAAAAATAGTGTCTTCGTAAAGCTAACAATTTTCTACATTTTTACAACATATATTATTAAGACGCTGCCGCGTCTCTAGATATTCTATATCGACACCGTACCGAAATATTGCTGAAATATTTCTTCAATAATATTGCCAATCGGGTCACTTCGAGTTGAACCTGCTGCCTACGATCCAACCCGCCTCATTTCCTTACACTTCATTACCCACTACACCAGCACCGACTTGTGTCATTGTCACATCAGACAAATATTCCCGAGTAAAACTGATTCATTTTCCCTAACTCTATATGAGGGGCTTACCGTAGAAGCCTAGAAGGTCCTCGTCGGGCCGGTTATACTTTGTCAGGCAAGCCCCATCACGATCATAAAGTTGCGGCCATTGCATCATAGTTG
This sequence comes from Campoletis raptor, assembly GCA_948107755.1. NCBI lineage: Eukaryota > Metazoa > Arthropoda > Insecta > Hymenoptera > Ichneumonidae > Campoletis > Campoletis raptor. The sequence continues at coordinate 2,973,191 of OX403629.1, read as the reverse complement.
AAGAGACGCTGCCTGCTTAACGTTTCGCAGGTGGCGGTGACTGAGCGTTTTTTCATTACCACACGAGAAGATTGCTCGGGTATCGGCTGCATGGGCAAGGTTTTTTGCAGTTTCCCTCCGCCCTCGCTAAATGCGATACATTTGAGGATGAACCACTTCCCGTCACAAAGTGGGCGGGGAGTTAACTCGGGAAGGTTGGTGAAGTCAGCACGAGTCTTGCCTTACTCTTGTGACGTCACAACTTTTGCAAATTGCGCTCTCAGGTGGCACGCAGGAGTTCGTGAAGTAAAAAATCTGAGCATACAGGACGATTTTTGATTATTTAACAAGTTACAAGTCCTCAGAAGAAAAGAAAACTTTTATTAATCGCTAATCGCCCCTTTCGGCTTATTTACCAATACATTTTAGAGAAAGCAGAAAAAGTAGAAGTAAAAAAAGAGACTGAAAAATGATTTTTCGGGCACAAAAGTTTTCCTCACAAAAGTTCGTAATCATAGAAATCAGTGATTTTTCTGAGGCTTCAGATTCAGAGGGATAAAGGGTCATACTGGGTGAAAACGTCAAATTATTTATAACACACAATTAAGATACGAGCCTTTCATTCCTGTGAACAGATGTATTAGTCTTAATGAAGGTTGTTAATAACTGTAATTCACCCACGACAGCGGTCTACCTATTATTTGAATTCGCAGCGTACTAACTAGCTATTCGAGGTGAACCTCGATCCTAGGCCTCCCTCCGTGTCAAGTTCACGACCTTTTCTTCTATTCACCCAGGATCGGGCTACGAATTTTTACTGCGGTTCGTTTTGAAATAGAAACGTCGTAACTACGAGTCATGAATTTTATTAACCACTATTATAGTAGAGCATGGCCTTATTTCCTGGCTGAAAAAAATTATTTTTATTTATTTTTACGAATAACTTGTTTATAATTTGAAATGTAAGTTTAGTGGGGTACCAAATTTCGATATGATATAATGAGGAATCGTCAAAATTATCAATATAATGAACGTTTTCAACTATATTAGACAGTGTAACTGACCTAAACGTTGTCCATTCTCAAACTAAGCGTATAACCACAATCCTAGATATTGACAAGTTAATCGAAAAGTCTTAGCTATAATATCACGTCACATTGTTTAATACCTGGTATATGATTCGCATTTCGGAATACACTACTTGGCGTAAATAAAAAATGAAGATAAAAATAAAACTACCGAAAAAACTATTTCGAGAGCCAATTAAAATTTCTTTGAAGATGAAAACACGAATTAATATCCTGTGACTTTCTTACGGAGAGGTTTTTTTTTTCATTTGACGTCATGAACTTGGAAACACAAAAGTGTCGAAAAATAAAATTAGAGAAGTCGTAAATCGGTCGAGATGTTCCGGACGTTAGTTCCTCCTTCTCCTTTTCTCGCGCCCACGATCTTTCGATGCGTATATATATGTGAATATTACCAAGCCGGTAAAACGGCTCTTGGGATCTGTACAGAGCGAGAGGCTTTTAGAGAGATCCATGATATTATATAGGTCTGGCAGTTCACGGAGCGAGAAAAGTCCTGGTGGAAAAGTTCTCACATAAAAATATTCCCGGATTTATGAGAAAACTTAGCATATCAGTGGACCTTCTATATATAAATATATAGATATATAGTTTATTCATACGGTGACAGTAATTGTCGAAGATGTATCGCCCTTCGCCAAGTTTTATCTTCTAGAATATCGTCTGTAACATGAAATAGATTTTACCTCCGGGGTCTTGCTAATCCCAAGGGACACCTCTTCAATCCGAATAACGAAGCAAAACTGTACACATATAAATGAACAAAACGATGCCAAGATGCTTTTATTTTTCAATCAATTGAGATGGAATACTCATTCTCTTCTCGTTCTCTTAGTCCTGAATAATTATGACTTTACCATTTTCATTGTATCTCCATTTGCTCGAGCATTTACTCAAGATGAAGTGATCGATAATCAATCATATACAGTTCGCGGAATCTTAATTTTTTTACAACATGTTTTTGCAGAGGTAGTAGAGAAAAATTCTGTCAATACGACCGGCAAATATATTGATATACATGGAAACTTGAATTATGTTCGACTAAATACAAAAGCTACGAATAAGACCTTTTTTTTGCGTTTAACAATAAACTTTTGTTGAAAAAAGCTGCATGTTTTGACAACAAAATTCAATGGACGTGGCTCAGTAAAGAACACGGACGTGTACTATTTTGAAGTACCGTTACTTTACTACATTGATGTGGGGTACATTTTGCAATTAAATTAATGTAGTTGAGCGAGCGTATCTACTCAACCTATTGTTTCTGATGAAATCTCAATGAAAGAGACTTGATATAAAAGGTATACGGACGAGAGAAATAGAAGAAAAGAAAAGGGTTCCATACACAGGATGGATGATGAAAAAGCGCACATTGAAATAGGGCTCTTCCGAAAGGTCGGAATATTCGCTCCTCTATAAATAACCTTACCTCTGTCTATTCGTATCGAGGTCAACCCAGAATCAACTATCACTGCTACATATGTATAGCTCCGGTTGTCATAACGAATCATGGGAACAACATCGAGCTTCATTGTTGTTCAGAATTTTCTTTTCTACTTTTAACATGCATTACTGTAAAATAGCTGCCCCACACTATAGTTAAGTGAGTATTAAATTTTAACAATGGTTATGTGCTATGTTCAGTACAGTAATTAAATTAATCGACGTCGGATTCGTAGTGCAGCATGTGTTATTAAGGTATTTCGGTCGAGTTTGGCCGAAGTTAAATTTCATCCGTAATTCAGATTTATTTGCGTAAAATTTAACCATATGAAAACTGTGATAACTTAAATTGTTGCATTAAAAATATTACAAGTGTTTTTTCGGCGTGCGAATAATAAGTTTATAATAATTATTACCCGGAATAATGACAGATTGAACTTGACTCATTCTCTAAGTTAGGGAGCGAGCTAACCTAACCTTACGCGCGTTTTATATGCTATACATGTTTTATATTTACCAATTACTCTTTGTTTACTTTATACTTACTTAATATAGACTTTCTGTTAGACAATATACGTGAAATATTCTTTGCTTACGTGAAATGCTACACTCGACCAGATCCGAGTATAACGCGCGCAACTTTTGCTAGCGAGCAGATCCGGTGTATGAAAAGGACAGACGCTGCGGACTCGCATCAATTATTAAAATAAATAAAAGCCTTACGGTAAATCGACTTAATATTCGGTGAATATCTCTTATAGATATCAACCTTCATTGTGGTAATTTTTTTTTTGCCCTTCAACGATTAATTTTTCGTGTATATTGAAATTTCTCGGAAATTTCGATAGTTGGCGTGTCATCTGAGCCGTATTCGCTCTGTGCAAAGGGTAGGCAGCGCCGCTGGTGGCAGCTATGAGAATTTTTCACATGCTCGTGACGCCCGGTATTGCCTTGGTTTATAGGGGTAGTTGTCAGACGAAATAGTGAAAGTTAAGTAAAACAAGAAAGTCGATCATATAAATTTCATTATTCACCAAAAAAAAATAAACTGAGACTTTTATACCCAACGGTAAGTACCTTTTTTACTTCCCTAGTGCTGTGTACTTATCTTTCCTTGGTATTAAAAATTGATATCCTTTTGTATAACCTCAACATGTCTCTGCACCTTTTTATTAATTTTTTTTAATTTTAACGAAATCCGTTCATCTGTGATAAGATCTAATGAGTGTTTTTTGCAACCAACTACGCAACAAATACAACCGGGTTACTTTTTTTATGCCATTTCGCAAAGGTTAATCGCGTCAAACTAACGTACAAAAGTCACACGAAATTACCACCCCGAGCGCTGTGAGTCTTATTCCCCCACTTTGACGCCCCAATGCACGGAGCGAATAAGAGCAATATTGAGTTATTTATTAATTACACCCAAACTACACGGTAAATTAATTAAAAAATTTGCAGACATGTAGAGCAATGTCAACTCTTTCTATTTAATGGAAAAAAACAGGGTGTTAAACGTGAGTCTCAATTCGACCGAACTACCTTAACTTCGAAAAATATTCACAACAATGTATTTAAGAAACCATCAACAGATGATGATGTCATGTTTACATCGACATTTTTATAGAAGAATAATAATCATTTTAACGTAACAGTAAATTTGTTGTAAATTTTTTTTTTTTTTTCATTAAATATTCGGCTTTCTTGAAACGCCGTAGCTTAGAAAAAAATCGGCGCGTCGAATTCATAAAGAATTTCATGAGGTAAAAAAATATGCTGTAATACAATAAAATCCCTCGAAAATTACGTGTAATGTTTCTGAAAATATTGATAAAAATATGACATCGAAGAATTATCTTTTCATCAGTAGATTTGTAATAGTTCATACGAATTCACAGTGGATTTATTTAATAATTGTATAGAAATATGCAAACTACTGTAAAAAATAAAAACTTATTTCATTGGTTTTAAGCAGCTATTTTTCTTTATTACCAGTCCATATTAACTTTGACAGCTTTTTAATTGAGGAATTATTAAATTGCCTAAATTGAAACATTTTATTTTAGCAACCAATTAAGAATCCATACCTAATAACTATTGCGCATAAAATATGAAGCTGAATTTGTACTTATTGGATTTAATTTAAACCTTAGCTCCGAGCTTTTAGAAAACCATCACGAAAGTCATATGAATTGCAAATTACTTTTCACGAACTGAAAGTTAGAAATATCCAAGTAATACAGATTGTTCTCAAGATACGGTATTACAAGTTACGACGAAAAATGCACTGTATTTCACTAAATTGGATTCATTCTTCTATCAGGCGGCAAATTCAATAACGATTACACATTTTTTTTGGTCCAAAGGACATATATCTAATAACATCAATATCCAGTGGCCAAAAGGTAGAAGAAAAACCACTAATCGCGTACTATAACGAATGCCTCTTGATTTTTATAATTGGCATATAAACATTTTTGAGCGAAGGTTATTCTGCAGCTTCCATTTATTCAGACTTTAAACTTCGCTCTCTTCGATTTAAAAGAGGAAATGAATGATCACTTTTTAAGCTCAGCGGTGAACTGTGTCTAAAAACTATACTCAACCACATTGACTTGGCTGAGAAATGCACATCCCTGTCAATGTTATTACACATGGAAACTATATTCATTTTTGTTATACATTGAATCTTACAAATTTTTTATGTAGGAATGTTTATTTTTCAAATTTTCGGAGCCATACAACCTCGTGGAGAGATTCTATTACGGAAAATAGAATGTATTTATAACGTGATATATATGGAAGTTAATGGATGTATCGAAGAATCCCTATTGGTTCAAACGAATGCATTTGAATGTCATTTAGACGTCAAGTGCTAAGCCGTGCAATTTTCAAGGCAATGAAAGTGGCTTCGGGACATGACGATAGAAATTCAAATATTGAAAACCATATTCTCAGCGTTCTTGGTAACATATATAATTTTGTAATTTGGCAACAGGAATGTTCTAAGTTATGAAAAAATTACTCAAATATCTAAACCAATTTTTATAAACGTGAAAATTCTTCTATAAAAAGTTCAAACAATGGAGAGAAAAACAGAAAGAAGAATTACCGCATAAAGTCCCAATGTTGTGTACAAACAATAATTAGTACCTCGCATCAAGGCGTCGTTAACTCTTCTTATCTAATAACCTCATACAGAGATGGAGGGAAGAAATATGAAAAGACGAAGGATCGAGGAAAGAGCGAGCGAATGAGTGGGGATGTGCGTGTACGTGAGAAGGAAAGAGAAAGATGGAGGAAAAGGAGAGCATTACGGACGGAAATTCAGGCAAGAAATGTGCGGAAGTTGCCGGTCACGCGCGCTCGTAAAAGTAGGCAATGTTCATTGATGGTAGGAATTGAGGATGAACGTTATGGAACGACCTCATAGCGTCGATTTTCTTAAGTTTGTTTATGTGCGGTTTATTCGAGGCATTATGACAAAAAAGTGCTAAAATTAAGAAAGCAAAACAAATAGGTAACTATACCGAAAAGCTGATATTATTGAAGAGTTTTAAATTTGATTTCCATAGGCGAATCATTTTGTAGACAACTTTGAACCGAATATAATTATAACGACACAAAATGTTTGGTTGATTTCGCGAACAAATAATGAAGTAATCAAGGAAAGAGATAGTACAATTACTATAATATCCTGGTCTTCCAACAGGGTATTTCATTAATATAGAAACGAATATATCGAAATAATAAGACATAATAAAACCAAATAGAGACCTAAACGATGTCAGTATTATCAACCAAATTTATTGTTGAGTATTTCAACTGTTAATTTTGTTCACATTGTTTCAATTTATCTTGTGCACTAATTTAACAATAATTGGATTTAGAAAAATTTTAATGAAAAAATCAATTCAGTTGACACAGCCAAATCGATCTTTCAAGTGTATACGACAATGTTCAATTCTATTTCACGGAGATGCAAAGATTCGCTCACATATCACAATACATACACGTGTGTATACAAAACGGACGTTCACATTCACGGGAAATATTATTTGCCTCTTCACGCAGTATGATTCGCAAAGTTTACGACACTGTTAAGTTTATTACAGCATATATTGTCACGAGGGATGATTAAATAAGATTAACGCGTGCTGCCATCTTTCGTATACGCGTCTGCTATTTTACCCTAATTCTCTATCTATCATGTTTGGAAGACACATGATAAGATTTTGTTAAATTCTTATGTTCATAGAGCATGTTCCTCCTAAAGACTTTAGCTGCGGAAGTATATGCTGTGTTCCTACTCTAGTTTCTAGTCCCTCTAAACTGTGGAAGCCTTCTATTTGGAGCAAACTGATCGCCACAGCAACATTCTAGCGCTGCGAACCGGTGGCCCGTATGTATATGCATCCGTGAGATGTCTGATGACTAGAACGCGCATTTGTCGGCAATTCAAGAAACAACCAATGAGGAGTGTTCTCATGCAACGTTTTCTAGCTGGAAGGTTTCCCAGATTACATAATTTCAGTTATAAAAGCTTTTCCAGAACAAAGTATTCCACCACAAAGGAATGTTATGAATTAATGGACAGATGATGAGCCATCGTAAATTGACAAAACTTTTAGAGAGTGAAAAAATAGTGCAGTCATCATATTCACTCAAAATCTGTGGTATTATTGCATTGCATACATTATTCTTGACCGATATTCATCATGACCGAGCAAGTAAGGTGCGTGTTGCGAGCGCGTTCCCTTACGTCACAATTCGCCGAATCATTTGTCCACAGATTTTTTTCAATTTTGAAGACACTTGGGAGTCATTATTAAAGAATTAGGCGATGAAAACTATTTCCTATCCTGTAAACATCGTTATTTCTCAAACTCTAATCTCCATGTTAAATCGTTTTCCTGAAAATTAATACATTTTTACATTTCTATATAAGATATAACATTAACACTGACATCAGATTGGTCCGCTTCTTATACGTCCAAGTTTTGAATAAAATATATGGTTTTTTTGGATGAGCTGAAAATAGTTTTTGTACGCTGTCTTGTTTTCCTATTCGCGACTTGTCCGAAACGAATTTCGGCTATCATCGAAAAATTGATAAAACAGCTGATGTCATTGTAACATTCAAGGATAGACAGAATAACTTCAGAGTCATAATTTGACTTGAACTATGTCACGCCAAGTGGATTGTGTGCAGCGTCATCGCGAACCAATTAGAATCACGGAAAAATGATGACGAAACTGCAATTTTATGCGTTATTCATCAACTTTATATCAGAGGAAAATGAACGCTTATAATTGATACTCTGGTAGAAATTGAATGATCCTACAAAGCGTTGCATTGTTGTGTTCTGAGGATATTAGGCGGCATTTTCATAGGTTTCAGATAATTTATAGTCGAGTTGGGAGTTAAAGCTTTTGTCGCCAAAATTTCACCACCGCTCAACCATCACCCCCTCGCCCCTCGCCAACTCTATGTTTTTAGCACTTAAGCATGCTCGTGTATTGGCCAATTTCGAGTAAATGGCCAATGATTGTGTTATATGCGCTGCCTCACTTGACAATGGAGTTCCAATCGCAGCACCCAAAAGGAGAGACCCTCCACCTCCCCGTATACGCAGTATCGAATTTCGATTAATCGATCGATAGACCATTACGCGGGTGCCAGCCGGTCTTGCTACCATTAATAAAAGGGCTTAATATTGTGAAGAGGATCGAGTGGACGCACCAGGCCTTCGTGCTACAAGCGTCGTATACGTCTCTCATTGAGAGATGGATGACATTGCGGTGACGGCCGGGGAGGAGTGCTAGGCATCAATATATAGATATATATCATATACACATATATGTATCGCAAGCTGTACTCTGGATACGTACGTTTTTTTTTCTTATCCACCCACTGTCAGACAATACAGTGGGTCGGCAATCCTCTGACGCCATGTAACGGCGATATGATCAGCTGTCACCTATTTTCCTGGAGCACCGAGAGCATTAGGGTTTCGTGACGAGCTTACGACCCTCCCCGCTCCCCGTTCTATCATTTTTCCTTAACCCCACATTTACATTAATCCTTTCACAGTACGGCAACACAGAACTTTTCGTGCCGCAGTTAAATTGGCAAAAATTGTCTAAAAAATGCACCAATGGTTTGATATCAATGTTTCCGGTGTTACCATCTAAAGTAACTTCTGTATACTTCGGACGAGTCAAATTAGCGATAAATTTTTGTAATGCTCTTAGGCAGTCGTCAATCCACTAATTACACAAATAGATTACCGCCAGTGAAATCTAATACTGAGCGATTTTTGGGGTCACTGGATCTAGATCGAATTACAAATGTCGGCACTTAAAAATTGTGAATTATATATGACGGACTAAAAGACAAAATATCACTTATCTCAATGTAACCTGTCACTTTCCCGATTTCAGATTTAATTTTGCGGTACAAAATCACACAACATTTTTCAAAGAATAAAATTAAAGTCCTCTTCACTATGATGGTATGATAAACTTATCAAAAAAATTCCATTTAGAAATGTGGCCCACTGTAGGGAAAAAGGGGAGAGTTGAGAACTTCTAAAAGTATCGAAATATTTCTGGCATCCGAAACAGCTCCAAGAATTGCCCGATCTTTTGTTTGGGAACTTTTCGTATATATGTAAAGAAAAACGAAAAAAACACTTTTAAAAAACAAATGTAAGACCATGAAACTTGACGGTTTGTGTGGAATATTAAAAACATAAAAAAATCCATTTCAGAAAGTCGTGCGAAATAAATTTAAATGTAAAAATTCCGAGGTCTGTCAACTGTCCACAGTATCTCAATTTATTGAGATACCGAAACTGTAATAAACAGGTCGAAAAATGTTAAGATCTCTTTGATAGATAACATTTCACGAATTTGAAGACATTCATAGTTGTTATAAAAACAGGTTAGTCAATTTACTCCATAGTTACTCCAAGCCAAGTTACTCCACACACTCTTATATATTTTACCCGAAGGCAGATGTGTATATACCTCGTCATTGCTCAATTGAAGATTCAGTCAGCATCAAGACAAGTTTAAAATTAGATCGAACCGAAACTACATTTATTTCCCCTAAATTTCACATAACAAAGTAAAGAAACGGGGTCTTGAGAAAATGTTATATTTTCGACAAATCTTAAATATATCTTTTTATCGCCAATTGAGAAATCCAATTTTCTCATTTTATTATTTTATAAATAAATTTCTTCTCTATCATGACGCCTTTGTCTTGGAAAAACTGTCCAGAACAAAGAAAAAAAGAACCCAACAGGTGCAGACTGTGATCCTCACAATTCACTATATGATCATAAGGTTATGAAAAAAAAGAAAAAACATATTTTAAAAAACCAGCAAATCTAAAGCCAAAAGTAACGTGAACGTCACTAGTTGACTGTTTTGTGATTGGATATTTGAATCCACCGACTGTCGAATTAATTCCGAACGAGCATGGGTAGAGCACGTAATTCATGTGCTAGTATTAAGGAAAAAATTACCATTTCTTTAGGTACCTTGTTTCTCCCCAACCTCCCCTAAATACATTATGTGGCAGGATATTATTTTTATACCGTTGCACAGAGAACGTTGTGAGCTTTATGAGGAGCTTGCTTCCTCCTCACATCCGTGGCTCCCGATTTCTCCTTACGCTTTAAGGTCTCTGATTAAACACTGATGCAAATTCATTTCGAACATTCATTATCTCTTTTATTATACGAAACCTGATGAACGACCATCTCCCATACCAAAACATACACCAAATCGATAAAAACAGTCTGACGATGAAAACGTCTCTTGAGTCTAAATTCGTCAAATAGTCAAATATTGATGGAAATGAGGCACGAACAGTATATTAATGATTGAGGGTTAAAAGATTAGAGTGCGTGATACATTTATTCTGGGTCGGTCTCGTAAGTCCTCAAGTCACTTAGCTTGACATAATAATTGTCTTTCACTTAATTGTTCCGCTTTCTTTCAGAAAGCTCAAAATTTTCAAGTCGAAAGAGGGACTGGCTTACTTTATGCTCCGACTTTCTAGCACTTGAATTTGTTAATAATTAGTCGATTGAAGATGGTTGATTTTTCGGGTTCCAAAAGTTCTGTTTTAAACAGGGGAATAACTCAGTACATTTGTGCATTGCTGCCAACGATATCGATAGACTGCAGTCAAATAATCCCACAACTATATTCTGACTCGAATTCTTGTCTCATAAAACTTGATATTTATATTTTTCTACATTATTCCTTCTTCAACAAAGTAAAACATGTGTGGTCACAAGTTTGACAGAATGCTCCGTACAAACAGATCCTGCTCTAATTTTGTATAAAATGCGGCGTATAATTCGGTTGAATATCGACATTTATCATGCTAGACCATTTTGTGGCAAGATACATGGACATTGCACAAAGATATGGAGTAACCGTAGCAAATCGTACAAACAAAGCAGTAGCCCTGTTCGCCAGGGTGGAATGCAATTAGGCTCAAGGCATTGTCAATCCGAGCATTGAGCGTAACCATTGAATACCGTGGAGAACACCACGCTCAGTTCGCTTTGCATCACTGGTCCTCTACGAACCACGTCGCATAGTCACCCCTTTCGCGTCGCCCCTTTTCACAACCAACCATTCAACATCCTAGCACACCAACACGTGGGTACATATTGCATTCATCCTATTGCAGGGAGTAACTACTACCAAGGGTTTTCAACATTAGTTGGGTCATGGGCCAGTTCAGGCAACCGTTACTGCGATGTCGCTGGATTCGCGAAAGCTTTGACCTCCCTCACTGCTACTGAAAAGCAATGCTGTAACGTATAGTATAACGCAAAGGAAAAGCTCAATAGCTTGATCCTGATGTCCAGTGTGTCTATATTACCTCAAATCAACGTCTGGACTTGAAGCATCAGAACGCAAATGGAAACATCCCAGTGTTAAGGAATGTGCTGGTCGTCGGTGCTATACAAGATGTCCAAAAAAGAATGATCAGTATTGTAGGTTTTTGGGTCAGGCTTTTTCGTGATGAGGTTTCACCTATTCATGCAGCGAAATACGCCCAGACATTTTGAATTATAAGAAAAAAAAATTAAAGAAATAATATTAGAAAAAAAAGCTTGAAATATATTTTCAAACATAAATCTGAAATAATAGTTATTTTCATGATACAAATTAAATTTGTATAAATTTTCCCGAAACTAATAAATTAAATTTGAATTTTCCGAAGGAGTTATGAAAAAACTGTTAAGATCGGTATTCATAAAACTTTGACGATGAATACTAAACGCTTACACTTATCGACTAAACATAAGAGACCATTTTTGTAGAGGAATTGATTTCCTACGAGAATCTACATTGTTGAATTGATAACACTTATTAATTTACGAGTAATAAAGCTCAGAAGCAAGAAATGAATTTTCGTAAAATTCTCGAAACTTTGACCGCCCATATCTTTCAAACGGTAAGGTTTATGAAAAAAGTGTAAGAAACTTTTTTTGTAGAGCGTTCAATTTCCTACAAAAAATGTTTATGAAATTTTCATAAACAATCAAGTAATAACAAGATACGGATTTTTATGTATCGGACTGAAAAAAAATGGAAACCTATGATGCGGAGGTCCTTCCCGTTAAAATGAAGAGCTCATCTTAGGAACCCATTTTTCAATGTCGGAAGTAAAATAAAAAATAGTTGATTTTTTTTGACCCACTCTATTGAATATATTCTTTCCGATGTGGAAAAATACCAATGTGGCTTGGTGTAATATATAGTATTTTCCAGCACATGGCGGTGTTTCATTATTAGACAAAGAATGTAAACAAAAGCTCTGCCAACGGTGTACTGAAGTGAGACGTCTTGCAGATGCCATAGAGACTATCTTCACACAAATCACACAAATCTGAAGCAGATTAAATGACAAAAAACGTTGTTTCACGGTTTAGTAATGTACCCGGTAGACTATAATCTCGCGTTTTCTATCGTAGTAATAATTTTACGTAGGAACATAGTAATATGTCAAGGAAAATCCTGCCTTACAAACAGAGGTGAAAACATATTTAAAAAGTTACCTTACAAGTCATGACTGTGCGTGCGATTTGTTATGGAGCAGCGGTGTGCATGCATCATACTGATGAACATATAAAAACCGCTTGTTCGACGAATTTCACATTGGCCTGAGATGGTCACTAGTTGCATCTCAATTCGTTTTCGAAGCATACTAGATACAACGCGAAAGAGACATACAGTGAATACTATGTAGGAGAGCATCATAGCAACGTTAACGCAAACACGTAAGCTAACTCCGGAAACATGTGGCTTCGAGAGCGTGGTGCAAGGCAAGGGAACGTCCTGTTGACGTTAATTCGATTAGAGTTCACTTCAGTCGACGTTTGGATATAGTATAGTTGGCGAGGCGGTTGAGACTGTGCATTATGGCTTTTGTAGGCGACAGGTCTGTTCCTCCGTTCGCTCCAGATAACAGCAAAGACAGAGAGGGAGAGGTAGACACACATTAAGGGCGAGTCCTTTTGCATTAACTAGTAATAAAGGGTCAGCATGTCCAATTTCTAAATACTGGTCGTTAAAAATTGTTACAACATAAAGTTTTTCCGAACCTTGGGTTGGCTGGCAATTAATCCCGTGAAGCATCCTTGAGAGTCAAACAGATGTGAAATAATAGTGGTTTCGTTGTCTGATTGACTCTCTGATCATTCCATCTTTCTTTTTATGTTCCACATCAGAACTATGAGGCTTTATACATCAACCGCTGTACGATAGAATGTAATATTTCTGTAACGAGTTCAAGTTTCACACGTCTTAACGTCCTTCAAACTTTGTTCGTAAGTTTCTCTACTCCCTGTTTTCGACAACTAGCTAATCCTCTATCCCGCGGGGAAGTTAATGTGTGCAGCTCAATTTCCTTGATGCACATATGCATCTGACGGTTACTCTTGTGAATATATCACTTGATCGATCCGCATTGCATCCATGGAGACAACTGTGTATAAGTTTTAAAGTTTGTTGGGTACTGTGGCGTCCAACAGTGTCTATTGGAATTCACACACATAGAAATACACAGATACCCGTTAATTTACTCGTACCCATGGACATAAATACAATGCCGACGAAGACACTAAATTGACAGGTGGAGCTGAGCACTTGTGTCTATTAGAGTATTGCATATCGAGTCTGCATATCGATCAGCTTTGTAGAAATATCATGTAGCATTTGAGGGCTTTCGGGCGTAATGGAAACTGATAGAAAACTTACGGCGAAAAAACTCCCTAGATCGCACATTAAGTTGTGTGCCTGGAAAAACTCGTGTAATGGCCAATAAATTTTACTGGCCGGCCAGGGAACGGAAGAAATGGAATAATACAATGTGTGTGATTGTCCGGCTGATGACAAAAGCGGGTTGACGGGTGGAGCAATGAACTCTCGCTCATCGAGCTGGATGCAGGAGCCGGTGTCACTCAAAGCGGCATGTGAGCATTCCACACGTGATAGCTGCTGTTTCCATTACTCAACTAAACACGCAGTGATACATATTTATTTCCGGTTAACGAAGGTCGTAATACCGAGAATTTCATTTTCAAATATCGGTTGTCTTTTTATACATATGAGGACACGCGTGCACGCGCGAATGCACATTGTATTTTTTGTTAACGATTTTGATAAATGTTTCCTTCCTTTTTGTTCTGAATTGAAAAAAAAAACGTCAAAAATTTTTAAATAAAAAATGTCGACCACCGTTTGTAAATTTCCCGTTAAAACTACCCTATTCGATAAAATACGTTGAGTATTTTCATCTCTGCATGCGAACATTCGAGAGTGAATTATTGTCGATGATTTCGCACACTTGCGTGGAATAGTACTGAGGTTTAAAGAGTCACAATGGTAGTTCCGCGGTGACACGCAATTCGAATGTATATATATGTGTATATTATATATGTATGAGTAGGTTCACAGTTTTGGTCGGAACGCGTATAGGCTTTCATTAGCCGCAGGAAATTAACTGGGCGTGCTGCTCGTTTCTCTGTCCTCTCTTGCATTCTCCCGCTTCCCACTTTCCAAACGAGATGTGTAAGTTAGCGGGAAGCACATCGCTCCGTTACAACAAACGATTTCAGGTCGTGGATATAGTAACAATTCAGGATATTTTCTGTGCAAAGTAATGCTGTAAAACGTGAGTTTAAACGATTCTCCGAAAAACAACTGACTGTAAAAAGAGAGTATCGCTCTTTTTGCTGAACAAAAGATTCAATTTTCACACATCAATTTTGTCATATAATGCTGACTTCAACATTTTATTAATGCCTGAAAGAGAAGAATATCAATTAGCATCGGTAAATAATTATGAAGAGCATAGCTGTTGAGATGAAAACATAGAAACCACGTGATGTAATTACTTAAATTTTGTTTATGAATCATTTTTTCCGTGGATGTGAAAGTTCGAACGCTTTGTTATTTCAAAACATGTGTACCTCGGGCCAGCAGACGACAGAGCTATCGAATGTACTTGTCCCAAGATTCTACCGAGTTTCTTGATAAACTTAAGTTTTGAGGAAATAATTCGTCTCCTCTTTGTTTTGTGCAAATCACCTCGGCAAACAACTTTCATGAAATTATCACAAATCAAACGATGATATGGTGGAATTCAGAATACTTAAGCGTCTGAATCAGGGAACGATTTATTATGAAAAAATACGGTGATTGCAAGCTTTGAAGTTATTTTAACTTAGCTTTTTTGGCGAGGATTAAATTCTCACTCTCGATTCCAATTTGTTGGATCTTTTTTCCCAAGGATAGACATTATACCTTAGGGTGGCCTTTAATAGAGGTGTTTTTAAATTTCGATTCACGTACCCCGCAGTATGAATAGGAATGAATAAATGAAAATGTATGCCAAAGGATTTTTCTTAATGTCAACAATTACTGGTACCTCCAGGCTAAGCTATTTCTCCATTTAAATAACACGGGTTTTCGAGGTATTTGCACCTTTTCTTTCTTTTCCTACATACTAATTATTCTAAAAATATTTCACGCTTCCAAATCTTTTGTTAACAGATACAATTATGCATAAAAACGATTTAGATGAATGATCTATCTATTTTCACATTCAATTAAATACGTATTCCGAAGCAAACATTTCTTTCCGCTGAAACCGCCCTTATAATAATAAATCGTCTTACTGACACTATTTTAACAATTCACTGTTGAAGGTTATTTATCAGTCAGAGAATTCAAGATGGTATAATTATATAAGAAAGCATGGAAGAATTTTTTTTTTCGGGCCACACACCTCGTTAGAACATTTCTGATAAAGTAATTTCTCCTGCATTCACAGGGACAATAAAAACAACAATTTATGCAATGATGACGATGTGCAACCGACCGCACTTTTCGAAATGTCCATGAATCTTTTTGAAATGTTGGCTGAAAGACGTAAGTAAGTATTTTCTTAAAAAGTACTTTTCCCGAAATTTGGTCTTTCTCAGAAGCATTTTGTGCTATCGTTGCTCCAGTGACTTGAATATATCTATGGTTCTTGAATTTCGTTCGAAATCGCGATGCAAAAATGTTGATGATCAGCGTGGAGAAAATGTTACATCTTAAAAAGTGTTTAAAGGTCGTTCACGCGTGAAACCAATTTTTAAAAAATAATGAATTCTAAAATCCCTCCAAAAGCCTCTAGAGATTGTTTGAGGCAGTGCACTTTTTCACTTTTATTTTTATTGCCCCCGTGAATGCAGGAAATATTACTTCCTTCAAAAATCTTCTTACGATGTGTGGCCTGAAAAAAAGATCGAATGTATAATACTCTCAGTACATCAAGCCATTTCGAATTCATTAACCCTTTCGCAGTGAGGTGAAAATGAGATTTTCGTGCCATTTTTGTGTTGGAATAAGAAATTGCATAGATTTTCTGCCCCTATACGTGTCATGACACAAAAATGGCACGACTTTTTTTTAGCCCCATGCGTGTCACTCACAGACAAGGGGTTAAACGATGAATAATCTTCAACGATGCATTTTGATAAAATAGTATAGGTAAGGAGACTGAACACTAAAAGCGCCTATTTAGAAAAAAAAAAAAAAATGGTTTATTCTCAACTACTTATATGAATATATACAGTTACTCAATTTTTAACCGTTCATACAAATAATTGTATCTGTTAACGAAAGAAACTTGTAAGCATTAAATATTTTACGAATAATTATTAAGCAGGAGAAGAAAGAAAAGTGCGAACACCCGAAAAAAAACCCGTGTTTTTTAAATGAAGAAGAAGTCAAGCCTGGGAGCAGCAATTATTGTTAACGATAAAAAATTTAAAAAAATTTAATGCTGCGGCACACATTTTAATTCAGTTAATTGAAAACATACTGGGGGGTATGCGAAACAAAATTCGAAAACAGCCCTATATCGAGGACCACCCTGCTAGTACACATTTTTTGTAGAATAAAACTTGCACGGAGACTTCTTTCAATATTATCGTCCATGATGCATCATCCGGTGTTTCTTTGTTTGATTGCAACAATCTGCATTAGTCGCAGATTTCGTGTGCTAGTTTTTTTTTCTTCTCTACGCGTGCTGGAACAACGCATTGTGTCAGCGCGTCATACTGTCTGGCAGCTCGCTTCTGTAATGACCCTTAACGGAGAGACACACGATTTTTGCACTCCCTCCGGAAAAGCGGTGGGAAATATAACGGAGAGGATGAAGGCGAGAGGTGAGCGAGATCTTTTGCAAGGGATAAATGGCAGACGCGGCGCTCGATGAGAGAGGGTGGGAAAAAACGGTTGTACGGGGTGGTAACAAATGAAGAGATAGACAGACAGAGAAAAAGTATATATAGTTACGGTGAATTTGCATAATTGTTTTCAGCTTGCCAACGGCTCTCTTCTCCTGGGGCATCCCTGGTTAATGAAGAAAAATACAGTTGCGATTCGAAGGATATGGCAAAAGAGAGATATGCACCGAGAGAGGGAGCAGAGAGAAAAAGGAAATAGAAGGGGCATGAAAGTTGCGTACGCTTACGCGATATATAATGCCGTGGACTATATAGGTAGCCAACCGATTTTCCACGCCTGCTATACAAAATGTGGTGCAAACTTTGTCCCTTACTCTCACTACAGCAACCCTTTCTTATTTCCACTTTTCTCGGTACTACATTGAAAACCATCCAATACCGAGTTCTCGCATCGTGAAGTTTTATATTTATGGGTCTCGCATCTGGTTTGTTACCGCGTTAAGCCGTTATCGTCATGATTGACTTTTCGATTAGTTCATACACTTTTTCCTTACGCTGAAAAGTCGATTTGAAATTAACGTAGAGTAAAAACAGTATTCCAATCATTCTTGTTCACAAATTTCAATGTCACGCGGAGCTGCGTATGAGCGAGTTTTCAGACTACGTTGATTCATGAGCTTATTTGATTTTCACGTTGTACTAGTTTTTTTTTTTTCCCCCGATATTATCTCCATTTTTTTAGATGCCCAATCTGTTTGAACAAAAATATATTTTTAGTTAAGATATTTAATAACTATTTATATTTTCTTGCAACATCATCGAACCATCAATCCGGATATCTCAGTAAAGAAAAGTGATGTAACACCGAGCAAATGAAACATGAAATAATTATTTTCCTGCTAATCCAATTAGAGATAAATTGTATTAATTTCTATTTTTACCTGCAACTATTGCCAGTGACGTAAGAATAATACCCGCGAGAAAAACCACCACAAAGATCGATGCTCTCAATCACGATATAAATTTCAATATTCGGGCCACGTCTTTGCAATTTTTTACTCTCTTTTCACTTTTTTTATTCGCTTCCTCTCTCTCTCTCTCTCTCTGCCTCTTTCGAATCACATCGTGTGCATGAATAATTTAAATGTCTCGAGGGCTCGACAGTGAGAATGGTGGGTGAGGCGGTGTGAAAAAGGAATTTGCGTGAATTGTGAAACGAGAGGAGAGAGAGAGAGAGAGAGAGACAGAGACAGAGGAAGAGTGAGGGAGAATGTGAAAGGATATATTGATTTCTCGGAATAACGGACCAGAGAGATAGTCGGGCGCTTGGTACACGAGAAAGAAGGAAACAGAGAAAAAGGGTTTGGTGAACCGGTGTTGAGGGACGGTTTCGCGATTCGGAAAAAGAAGACCTCATTCCCCTGTCGTCTCGCGCAAGCATTGTGAACAGGGGCTGAGTTTGAAGCGGAGGTGCAGTACAAGGGTGGAAAAGCCTAGGCTGGTCACGTGTAGTGTCCGGAGTAACGCGAGCCGCATACGAAAACTCTTTGGAACAGCTCCCTATTCTCGGCACTGGTCTGCGAAAGCCAGCACCCTCTCGACTTGGTTTGCTTCGTCGGACCCACCCCTGGCTCCCGTTGCAACGTGCAAAAACCTTCTAGT
The DNA here is from genome assembly GCA_948107755.1 of Campoletis raptor. NCBI lineage: Eukaryota > Metazoa > Arthropoda > Insecta > Hymenoptera > Ichneumonidae > Campoletis > Campoletis raptor. The sequence goes on along the minus strand of OX403629.1, from coordinate 2,954,242 downwards.
ACCCCCGCCGCTCCATCCTCACTAATCCCTGTATTTTCTCGTCGACCAGCTTCAAGTTGCGTTCTTCAGTAGTGTTCTTCAAGGATAGGTGGGTGGGTGGCTACCAGTAAGAAACGAAAAAAAAACGATCCGCCTGTATGTGTGTGTGTGTGTGTGTGTAAGAGAGAGAGAGAGAGGGTGAGAAAGATGTCGTATATTTTTATGCCAGTAAAATGGCATTGGGCTAATTATAATATAAAAATGCCTGTAGGTCCAGACTACAAACTAAAGGAAAAAAGTATAAACGAAGCAATATAAAAGTGAGACAAAAATATAGAAGTATAAATTGAAGCGAAAAGAGGAGACAAAAAATAAAATATCAAGACCATACAGTCAAATGTTACTATATTTTGAGTACGGAGGGAAATAGGAAAATTATAAAAAGACATATTAATGTATACGTGATGATGCGCTGTCCTCATACATTATTTTAATACTCTCAACGTGTTAATATTTTTTTAAATAACAAGAGTAGCCGGGAAAAAGAGAGAGAGAGAGAGAGAGAGAGGAAGAACTGACTGTGGAACTTGCAGAATAGGGAAATTCCCTCGTGAAATTAAGGGTGGAAAAAAGCGTTATATCGAACGTACCGGAGATCTCGTGATTGAATCACCAACCCCTTGTTTCCCATAGAATGAAGCAAGACAAGATGAATAGGAGGGGATCGTTGAAGTACACGAACGGAATATTCGAAAAGAAACGTTAAAATGTGAAAAAAAAAGAGAGAAATGGTGGAGACCGGCATGATCTCATTGTCGTGTTTTCTTCTACCAATCCTCAACGAACTCTTGACAAAAATTATGCAGAATCAGCGAAATACGTTCGTTATGAGATAGCAAAAACGAGAAGAGGCGAGTGCCCGAGGCACTCTGAAAATGTCTTCTTCTAAGATACATGTATTCAAGAATAAGTACATACAAATTTGAACCAAACAAAAAAAAAAGAATTAAAATTATTTTCTGCATTTTCAGTATTCTCTGATAAATCATGTATACGTCTTTAACATTTTCGATATAAATTTCGACCATTTATTTTAATAGTCCTTGAAGTATTTTGAACAATGCTTGGATATAAGGACGAGACGAATATTTTTCACACTTTTTTAGTACAAGGCCGATCAATATATTTTTTCATAAATAACAAATAAAATCACGTGTTTTTTTTTTATGCTACGTATGGTGGGTCGAAATTTAAATGTGGTCCATATTAATGCCATCGCCCTTACATGTAGATCGAAAGCGCCCAAGGCTCGTCTGCTTCGTTGAATTGCTCATAAGTGAATGTGACAGTGTGCTCGTAACGATGCGAAAAAGTAATTTCTCGACACAACAAAAAACGATATTGTAAAAAAGGTGCGTGTCAGAGTTGCTAATGATGGACGGGAGGTGAATAACAATGGAAAACGATTTATAAAGCGACTGTTTTAATGCCCATGCCATAAATTCACTACCAAATTACTTTTTGTGCGCTATCGTCAATTTTTTACTTCATTCGTCTGTAGTCTATGTATCTGTGCCGATATGTTTCTCTCCATTTCTTTCTCACACTCTAATTTGGTTTTGATGTTTTTCTCGAGTTTTCATCTCTGGTCGGATCTATCACCCATGCGGTAGCGACTCAACGTCAAGTTGGTCATTACGTAGGAACAAAAAAATATATACGCCAGAAATTGGAAAATGCGGAAAATCACGATACCACGATGAATAAATGAACGAAATCGCCGTTTCATTTTTTTATTCCATCGCACCGTAATAATCGGTCTTTTTTTCTCTAACTTGAAACTTTTTCACTATCGACCACTTTTTACTTAATATGTTCCGGTACCATCGTTCCTCGCGGATTTTAGGTTTCAGATGATTCATTGAATTTTTGCAAGAAGCTTAAGAAAAACAACAAGATTCCTCATCTATCCATCGCGATAGCTATTACGATGAAAAAAAAAGAAACATCTGAATTTGGACGAAAATCGTGAAAGGATCTGATGGAAAAATTGGCAAAAAGTAAATTTTGAAAATGCGCCAAAATCCTGAAAAATTAAGGGAAATTCAAGAACGAAACATCTGAAAATTTGATAAACTATCAACTGGAAGAAAAAATAAAATGACAAGCATTTTTGTGACATGCCTTATAAAATTACGATTTCTTTTGCAAATTTTAATGTTGTTTTAACCCCTTGACTGTGAGTGACACGCATGAGGGCTAAAAAAAGTCGTGCCATTTTTGTGTCATGACACGTATAGGGGCAGAAAATCTATGCAATTTCTTATTCCAACACAAAAATGGCACGAAAATCTCATTTTCACCTCACTGCGAACTATCTATTGGAAGATAGGTATTTGTTTCCGAATGAGGATTTTAACAACTGATGAAAGAATAAACAAAATATTTTTATCAAATTTTTTTTTATCTAACCACTGATGAAATAAAATTTACATTACAAATTTCGATGTTTTATCCTTCCAGTAACTATTTTTTTTCTTCCATACAAGGGACCGATTTGAGGTTTGTTTGTAGAATATTAATAGAAAGAAATATTAATATATAGTAACAGTCTACAATGGAAATAATAAAAACTTTCATATACACATTTTTTCAATTTCCTAGTGAAAAAAATCATTTTTGTCAAGTTTTTGGATGTTATTATTATTGTTATTATTTTATGAAAAAAAAGTTGTTCGAGATGTTTCATCATGGTTATTGAGTTAGTAATTATCTCTGAATGACTCTTTTTGCATGAGGGTAGCAGAAAAGCTGAATCAGCGAAAGAGAAAAAAGGAGCACATACGAGAAAGGATTGAAAACAGAGCGACGAAAGTTCCTCCAAGCAAATTGAGCGAGCACAAATTGGAGCTTGCAAATGATCCGTCTTAAGGATTTCGCTAATTGTGCCGACATGCCTGCGGCTCAAGCGCGAATCACTTCGCACCAGACATGATCAAAATGAAAGTGTATTTGGGGAGAATGGAAAAAAAGAGAGTAAAATAAAACGAATAAAATAGAAATAAAAAAAAGGAAGCGAGAGACAGGATATATATGCAAAGGAATAAATTCAAAGGAAAAAAAAAACAGAAGAAAAGGAATGTTTATGTCGGGAGCATAGATAAAAAAAGAAATATTTCATGCACACATAAGAAAGAGTTTTGCTCAAGCTCGCAAATCAAAGGTAATATCTGTGTGAAAACAACAATAAAAATAGAAGTACATAAAGTTTGAGAAACAGAGATAAAAAAAAGCGTAAGTATGAGGTCACTCTCACAGCGAACTATAGAATAATTCTAAAACTAATTGCAATAGTGAGTTAGAGAAAAAGGAATACGAATGGAAGAAAATGAAAATGAGGAAGATGAATCAAGAGCTTTTTCATTTATACATCTTCGTGAAATGATCGAGACGATGGACTGAGATCAACGATAAAACCGGAGGGAATAAAGGAAGGTGCGGGCACGGTTATAAGAAAGAAAACGCAAAGACGGAAGCAAGTAAAGGAATCCAATGACGGAAGCTCGTTTCTGGATGCAGAAACCAGAGAGAAAGAAAACGAGAGAGGAATAACGAGAAAGGGTCGTGCAGAAGAATCCCGAGGCGAGTTCTCTTCTTCCTAGCAGTCAGTGAAAAGATGAGTGTTGGCGCGAGAAACAAGAGATATGAAAGCTTGATAATAGGAAGATATTCGATTCGCAGTGAATCGCATATCGCTTGAAATGTAGGTCAACCTGCTTCCTTCTTTTTTTCTCATTTCAACTTTGTTTGCTTTTCTTTTTTTTTTTCACGCTCGATGTTTATATAATCGTGAAAACTAGGCTAAGGAGCGTCGGACTCAAATGATGCGCGATCGGAATATTTTTTAATATACCGAACTAGTTCCAAGAATGATGGGAAAAATCATCGATCGCAACAACAACAAAAATACATACTCAACTAAAAAACAAAAACTATTTGTTATTGCTTCCAAAAAATTGACATATTTTTCAATCATCATGAAACAAAAATGTGAATATTGAAAATATGGAAGATACAAAAGTGCGACTTTGGATTGCTAATCGATAAAATAATAACTCTTTCAATATAACCAAATTTTTAGAAAAAAAAAGATCGTAAATTATTAATTGTTGTACTTCATTTCTAACATTTCATCGGCCCTAAGATAAATAAGAGGTTTATAATTTTCTTTTCATATTACAAATTGTAAAATAAATTGCATAAAATAAATAAAGCTGGTACTAAGTTTTTACTATACTGACTGATGATTTTATGATTGAAGTATCACAAGTAGAGATGGATTTAACGATCAGGCTCCATTTCTATATTCATTCGACTACATTTTTAGAATTTTCAACTGCTCATGTTGATGTCACAAGTAGAACACGAGAAGGATATAGGTGTCATCATGGGTCGTGGAGAGACATTATAGGTTTAGTATTCAATTTCTACCTTCAATATCAATCGATTGAACATATAAAACTCCATCTGTTACATTAAGCGACGAAAGATAAGTAAAATTCAATGATTTCGATTGGAATTTTGTAGCAGAGTAATCGCAAGTACCAAAGTAAAAAACACTTATGTTTTTATAATGATTTAATTAAGAGCAGCTTCAAATCCATAGTTTTTGGAAATCGATCAAGGGTTAAAAAAATTCCATATTGACTTTGACAACAAAAGAAAACTTTCTTTCACAAAGCGTTGTCCAGAATTGACTTTCTTTCTTGTGTATTGTGGACTATCATGAAATATACTTTTCAACTGAAATATAGCCCACAGTTTTCCTATAGAAGATGAAATTCGTTCCAATATATAATCCTTCCCATTCATATTTGTTAGCAGTATTATTATACTTGATTCTTTTCGTAAAATAACTTTTGATACTAGACAAAGATTAGGCAATATCTTTGATTCCCTATAGTACAATGTATGATGGTAAAATTTGCAATTCCAACGATAAATTACGTCGATTGTCGGACAGTTAACATTAGAGTGCAGAAACGTGCCATTAATCGTTAGTAGTCGGCAGCTGATCCAGCGGTTCGTTCACGTTGTACCCTGTTCTGCTTTGCCGCAGGTCTGTGGAAGAGAGATGATCGAAGCCGAGAGAGAAACGAGGGAATGTGAGTAAGGGAGACAGCTATACGCAGGGTTGACACATTTTCGCTCGGAAACGTGTGTCACGAGAGATTCGAGTTGAGATTCGAAAGCTATCATGACGCTTCTGCTCTGCCATTGCTTCGTTTCTGGTATGATAGGGATGGAGGCACCACCATCGGCCACAAAGAGACGAATAGAGAGAGAGAGAGAGAGAGATTCGATAGGGACTCTATCGTTCTGGAAGCCCAAACACGAGTGGGTGCTCGTGATCGCACCGAGCGATTCGGTAATCGCAACTAGATCGTCCACGTCACGCCCCGATGGCGTCCGATTGTCCATTTGTAATTGGGACAGAATTTCTGTGAACTGCAGCTTCGCATTTTATATACATGAGATGGTTGTGAGTATGAGTTTTATTCGTACAAGCCCAAAATACCTATGTCCATACTCGAATAAGTTGGATACAATCGAGTTTAAGCCCAACTGGAATGAAAAAAAGATGCGATTGGATGAACGAGAACGGATAGCCTCTGACCCAGCAATAAAATCGATTGCAACGTTGCACTCGACTTTCCAACTTGTTCACACTATCAGATTCCAAATTTTACCTCTCTCTATCCAACCAAAAGGTATAAGGCTTTGTCGTTCTCTTGGATACGCTTTCACTATTATTATGATTTTCCAATTGCAGTTTCGCATTAGTATTTCCTAATATTCCTTTTTTCATTATTTCTTCAATGGTTTGAAGAAAAAAAAAAATTGGAAAATCACACGGACCTGTCTGTTCTATTATGTACACTAACAATCGAATGAAGGGTTCAAAAATACCTATACCCGCTTGCAAACGTAATTCCATTTTCTCAGAGACAACACTTATAATTAAAGCCGGGTCATTCCGAAATTATTGCTAATTATATTTTTATCTTTTTTTTTTGCCTCTCGATAAAAAGCTAGCCTAAAAATGAATTTTATTCAAAAATTGGCCCAGACGCATTAATTAATTATGAATTATATACGAAATTCATTGTGCAATAATGAATTCTCTGATGGACGCAAACATACGTAATTAGACGCGTTCCATTTAGTTAAAATCAATAACTACGTATATAACAGTTTCCTCGAACGTGGCTTATTCGTTGAAATAGAACAACTAACGAGCCAATCAATACACACCACAATTCTCATGAAATCATCATGAGAAATCAATAAAGACAATCGTCGAGGCTCGATTTCCAAACTTTTGTGTCCAACTGCATGCAGTATTAGGACTAAAAACTGGACTGTCGTTAAACTTTTCGAATTTACGTGAAAAAAAAAAAAAAAAAAAAAAAAAAAAACATGATTGAGAATGAAACCGCGGGTTAAAGAAAAAAATGTGAATGAACAATTCTTCATTTGATTAAATGCAGAACTCTGTTTGACTTTAAAGTGTTTACTAATGGAAAGATTATAAAGAAAAGCAACATTGAATAAATTAATTTAGTAGACGGTATAGAGTGGAAACAAGCAGTGAATAGTACGAAACTTATCGAATAGTTACAGCAATGTTTTGCATTCTTAATCCAGAAGCTTATTAACGACGAGAAAGGATTCAATCGCCGAGTGAGCTTTAGAGAGCGCGTCATAATGTCAAAGTTAAGAGTCAGATGAGACGGAGTAGAGCTATCCGGGGACAAAGTTTCGTTGATAGTGACAAAGCCGACATCAAGAAAGCAACCACGCGACTAGCGCCTCCCCATTGTGCCAGACGAGGATTTTCTTTGATGCAGTGCTCATCTTAGTCTCGCTCTCTCACTCGCGTCTGTAGCATACACAAATCAACCCCTTTTTCGCTTTGACCTGGCTGGCAATATTGTCGCATTGCACCTGCTGATATTGATGCTCGTAGTTTCCCTTAAGAATACCTGCTTGCTTATTGAACGAGCTGTACGAACCTCACTGCACAGATTTTCTCGCTTCGAATTTTTAATTAAAACAGCCTCGTCATATTTACAACGATATTTACATGGAACTTTTTCTTCCGCTCTTTTCTCTTTTACCATCCATTCTAATTAGTCTCTCACCATGATCCTCATCTCCTGATCTCGCCTGATCAAATGCTTCTTCTTCTGATTCTTCTGATGTAATTCTTCTTTTTCTTCAGTCTTCTGATGTAATTAAATAAGTCACTACTATAATAAGTACTAAATATACGTATTTGCTTTATGCCAAGTTCAATGAACTGCTTAAACGTGGTCTACATTGATTTGCATAGCAGTCTCTTTTATGAAGGTAGGAAAGTATTAATAACGAGAGATTCGTAAAATCATCAACTTACAAATGCTCATTTTCATGATGGCTTATTTTCGTCAAAACTTTTCGAAGAATAATCGATTCTCCGTCTTAATCGATTACATTGCCCCATTTCTCATTTTGTTACTCATGAGATCCTTATTTATGAATCCTTCGACTGACGCAGCCAATAGCGAGAAAATTAGTAAAAAAAAAAAACATATTTCATAAACAAAAATTGATGTTATTTACAAACAAACAGCTTAAAGATTTGAAAAAGTTGTCATTTTCAGTGAGAATTAAATGAAAATCACTCAAAAAATACGCATCATTTTTTGAGAAAAAAAAATCGATAAAAATGTATAGTGCCATCATAGAAATTCGCAACAGTTGCTCGGTTAATACCACATGCTGCCATATAAATTCGTCCTGAACTCGAGTTTAATGAGTGTATTCAAGTGGGCATTAAATCATAGCAGAAATATATCACTTATTTGACTACCTTGTAGTACAAAAGTTATTTTAATGTTATAACACATTAGCTCAATGGTGTTCGGAAGCTTATTGATCAATCACTCGAACTCTCATTTCAGCTGTGCAGACATTCGTATTTGTAGTATTCCCGCAATCGATACTTATATTTTACAACGGACTGCAATTAATAGATTTTTATGAATTCACGAAATGGATCTTAACCAAAATATACGTTGATAAGATTGTAGTCGACAATCATTTTCTTAGCTGTTACATAAAAAAAAAAAAAATTCCACGAACAACTTGTCATCAAACGTTTCTGTATCAATGCCTCCTTTCTTGATAATCATGATGACGTAATTAGTGCATTTTCCACGGTGACATGGAAACTGCTTAAACTTTGTAATTTGATATTTTTTGCTCATTTTCATTGCTCCTTCTAGGTTTATGAAAAGGCGATCTCCTAATTTTTTCGATACTTTTTTTGCAACAAATTCTGCCTGTCAAAGTTTTTAAAAATTTATAAAAAAAAGAAATCTGCAACTCATTCTTGAAAAATAAAGCAAACCGAATGAACGTCGCATCGATATTTGTATTCTGAAACGTTATTTTTTTTCCTGCAGAATATGTTGAGAATTATTGAAAGACCACGCCAAAAATCACGGTTTATTTCTATTACGTTCATTTTTGAATAAATAACAAATCGATATTTATTGAATGCATTTTGAGGCTATCGCGATCTGGGGAAAAATCTTCTTTACTATTGTTTTAATTTTGTTATGCATTTCCGTACATAACCACAATTTACTCGATTAATTGTAATATTTGGTTTCATTATTTTTCTCGAATTCACATACTTGTAATAATTTTTTATATAAATAGCATATGATAATATTTAAATCATTCACATTGTAAACAACAACAAAATACGCAGAAATAAGAAATAAATTAAGTAAGCAGAAACAAAAGAAATAAATTTGTAATTGTAAATTTGAAAAAAATAATAAAATGAACTATCAAACTGGGCCAATAATTCTTCGAATACATCGTAGTTCAACCAGTTCACGCAACTGATTGCCATCATTTGTTTGAACTTTTTTCACGCGTTCCAACGAAGGTACATGTCAAAAAAGAAATTAAGTGTTCCTCATCAAAGGTTATAAACATTTTTTTTTAAATCGCGAATACAATGCTTAAGACAATGGAAAAAATGATTTGCACATGATCTCAATGTAGACTCTAGTTTTAACAAATGAATGACACTGAAGAAACCTGTAAAATTTGTGCTTGGAATTAAGTAATCTCTTTATAGGACACTTCAGTACATAAATGTTGAATTCTCAATCGTTCGGTTTGCTTGATGATATTTCATGGGGTTATTGATGCATAGAAAAATAAATTGAAATGTTTCTAAAATTTCTAATAAATAAATTTTCCAGAAAATCAAGTAAAGACCTTTTTGAAAGCTTTTCATAAGAAATAAAAATAGGAATGAAAAATATGTGAGTCGAAGCAGTGACGTGGAACGTGTCATTTACAATTGCATTAACAGCACTGGCCATGCACATGCCAAAACGTTATTCTATTTCGTACACAATCGGAGTATTCCATCAGCGAGATCATTCTGTCACATATGAAACAGGGTGCTTTCGTATCACATCCAATGCAACACTCTGGATTTTATTAAAGTCGAATACGACCATGGAACATCGCAATCTATGAGTCACATTGCTTCTGTTGTCAGAATACTGACGGTTATGTGAGTCATGTAAAATTTCGGTAGTATGTGTCATTTTTTTATGTACTAAAAAATTATTTCATTGTTTCAAAGAAGAAAAATGAACCGGAATTTTTTTTAATGCATGGGGGTCTATAAGACTTTTTTTTTTGTTCTAAGGCTCACTATTACATCGAAACGCACATTAATTGTTTCTAAAACTTGAATATACACAATAAATAAAGTCAGAATTAATTCACTAATAAAACATGCAACTTTTAATCAAAAAATTTTAATTTATTGGTTTTAACATGAGCGTAATTATGAAAAACTCTTTTTTTGAACATCTGCTATGCATTCAGATATACTTGAAAACATTTCTGAAGAAAAAATTGTTTCGATGTTTGGATCATATGAAAAAAAAAAAAAAAAAAAAAAACAAAACACAATAAATACAAGTTCCTGGCTTAAATTCGCATATTTCATTGGTAAACCATTCCTCCAATCGTGAGATCGATCGGATTTACTCATAATCTCTCCAGGTAGTCTATCAGTTGCGTGGGGGCGAAAGAGATAACCTAAAAGCAGATGCACGTTTTTTCTCGGAAACCGTCGATATTATTTCGTGAAAAATAAAAGGTGCACATTGTTCTCTGAAGATGGGACAACAACTTATAATTTTTTTTTCTTGGCATATTGAACCGCTCCGATAAAACGTTCAGTAGGATTTTTAACGATCGAGTTACTGATAAATATCCGTGGAATTATGAGTTGAAAAAGAAAATAGTAACAAATAGTATTCTGAATTGGCAATGCAAAGAAAAAAGATGCTGTGAACGGAGGAAAATGATTCAAGATAAAAAAAAATAAAAAATAAAAAAAAAAAAACATTTCCGTTAAATAAATCGTATGAAAAACAATTGCGATACTTTTATTATATTTTTTCTATGGAAGTCCAATTGAGAAGGAACAAAAAATAACACATCATTTTATTTTTATTGCAATGTTTTTTGAAAAAGCTTAAAACTTTTTTCTAAAATTTGCGCTAAATTTGGAAAATTTCATAATTTTTTGATGCGTGAGAATGAGAACCTAAGAATTTCACTAAAATCTCTATTCATTTGGTACAAAAGAACAGTAGGTTTCCAACGAACGAAAAAATGATCAGGGTGACCGGGCCGTTGTGACCTCGACCATCTATGATTTGCTTGAGATTTTTTTTGTAACGCAGTACCCCATGAAAAAAAATATAAACACCAATTTCATGATTTCGGTGTCAAGTTTTTCGCGAAGTTATCGTTCTCTAAAAAAATCATTTTTTAAAGAATTTTTTAAATGTTAAAATGTTGATAACTTTTCAACTAAATGGATGAATCGACAAATGTTAATCGTGTTTTTTTCGTTAAATTATAACTCGATATCGATTATAACTTGAGATGTAAAGTTCAATAATTAGTCGGAACATTTCTTTCAGGGGCCAATTTCACAAAAAGAAATGCGAAAATTGAAAAATGTTTGAATTCACAGATGCGCGAAATGGCATGGAATTTCTCATCCATATTCCAATGTACAAATATATATATATACGTATTAACGTACAAATGTATATCTAAGCCACGATTGAGCGTGCCACGATACAGGGAAAATGTATATTCACAGGGATTGAAATTTGATGATGACACATCTCTCTCTCTCCCCTCCCCCCCCCCCCCTCCTCCTTTCACCTTCTCTCGTCCCATTTAATACAAATTTGCAATTCTACGTCAACATCGCTACAAATTTGGGAGTCGTGATACTCGGAGAAGCAGCAATGCCCATTGCATTTTTCAAGTGTCTATAGTTTCTCTCTGCTCAACAGCTATCTCTACCTGCAAGATTCGTCTCTACAATAATTTTCTTCCTTATTGGCGTATCACCTCAACCTTCCTAATTGGAAAGCTTCAGGTTGGAACGTCACATGAACGAAAACCTGATCGATAAAATGCTTTCAAGGAACTCTCGTAATTACGTTGCCTTGAAACGAACATATGGCTATGAGAATCAATAATTACATCAAACTGTGCCTGTTTCGTTTATCGATTAAAAATTAAAAAAAAGAAACTTGGCTCGATAGAACGTGTAACGTATACGTATAAAAAAAAAAGAATTGAAAAAAATGAAATTCTCTGCACTTAAAATTCGTTTTATTTCTAGATAACGCAAAATAAAGACTTTATTTTTCCACTATACTAAAAAATAAATTGAAACATGAGAATTGCATGTTAATAGATTTCTGAGAATAAAGCGAGTAAAGGTCGGTAAGTCCCGTGAAAAAGCTATTGCCGTCTACATTAAAACTGTATTTCTCGTTCATTATTTATATTTCCAGCATTTAATGCAGCCCCACTCATTGGCATGCTTTAAAAAAAGCTGGTTATTCTTGCGATGGGTGAAGTGGAAAGTATATAATTCCTTTCTCGTTTTCTCATCGCGCCCTCATCTCTACCTGGCATCTGGATATTTAAAGAACGGACGAAGAGACATTAATTTTTACTACTCTTTTCCATTATTTTATTCAACTTTTCGCGGACCAATAAAGTCACCCACATGTATATACTTATAGATACAGGAAAACGATAAAAAAGCACGATGTCGGAAAACGATGAGAAGAATGGGTAAGAGAAGGAACTAAAGTTATTTTGCACGGTTCGGCGAGGCTAACCGGGCGATAAGCAGTTATCGGAGTATAATTCAATTACCGGATCTTCACGGTGTCTGGAGCACCATTGTACGACCCCCTGCTCTCTCTTCTCTCCTCTCCCCCCCATCACTGTGATTCATGCTTTGCCGTGTGCTGCTACAGGACTCTGGCTATTTTGTCTCTTTCGCTCCCTCTCTCTCTCTCTCTCTTTCTCTCTCTGTTCTGGCCCACTAGCATTCACTCATACCAGGACTGCCGATTCGTTATCAAGCTTCCTCGCCCTATCTATCGCACTACCCTTTAGCGAGTAGACACAATGGTGTTAAACAGGAGATAACCGAACCGTTAACTATATCCCGAAATTGAAAGGGGTGGGCACGAGCTCGACTCGCGCGGCGTGCAAACTTCGTTAACGTCCTGCTTCCGGAACTCGCAAACTCTGAATGCACATACATGCGGTACCCCACCACAGATGTTAGTCAACGCCGTAAACTCCCAAGTACATGACTGCATGACCGTCCAATCAAAAAGCCTGGAGTCGTTCTTTCATCGAACTCCATGCTTCCTCTCTGGAGTTATTAATCATCATAGATGGACGAGTCACGGTGAAGCATCGTCTCGTTCGGATTATGTCCATGAGTGCGTGGGAGTACGGTAATGAGGAAATTTTTATGATTAGCGTTTTTTTAAAAAACAAAAATTAAGTGAAATACAATTTATGGGAAAATTATGAAAATTTGTAGGACATAAAAAAAAAGGAATTTTCGTCATGCATTAACGTTTCATGTTTATGCACAATTTGTATGTTTCGGCAATGGATATATCATGGAAAAATATGTTTAAAAATTCGGGCTGGAAACGAAATGCAGTTTTTCATTATTTTCGGTACTTTAAGCCCGGAAATGACGTCAAAACAACGATAAATGGAAGAAAAATGTGTATACGATCGATCTAGCAGTGATTTTTTTTTTTTTTTACGATAATTCCTAGCTGTGCCTGTTCAGATTTGATAAAAAAAAAAGCTTAAAACCGCGTCGTTTACGTAATCCAAAAAAGTTGTTTCTTCGCCCATTCTCTCAACTGAACTGTGTACCGAACATGGAAAGCCATTCATATCGATTTAATTTTTGTGCTGTTCAATTTTTTTTTTTTTTTCGTACAGTTTGTTTTTTTTTTTCTTCCAAGTGTTCGTTGCGGGAATGCGCAGAAAAAAAACGAACAATATATGTTCAATATTCATCTGTTAATGCTCACTCGGCATTTATTGATTTTCATGTCAACTCTGATAATATTCTTGAAGTCAGGTTTTCAGTATTGACGGTCTATGGCGGAACAGTCTCAATATTGATCAAATTCATGAAACCACAAAATGTACAGCTTCGTTTGAAGATTATTCAGGGCAGTTATATTTTTTTTCGAATTAAACAGACATGTCCATCTTCAGAATATCGGAGGATTTTATTGGAAATAAATCATATTGTATACTTTCAACAATCCACACGCAAACGATACGAAAAGCTATGATTCTTGGCTGCGAGCACATTTGCTTTTAATATTTTTTCAAGTTTTTTGTTCGCACTAAAAAAATGAAATACTTTTTATTAAATTTTCGATACAGAGTCGTTATTTTTATTATAAAAATCACTCTATGTAAATTGTTGAAACGAGATTTTTATGACGGATGAACGATACCAAATTAATCTTTTTCCACGACGAGGCAATGTGTCTAATACTTGGAGCCGAAATAAAGTAATATAAAAAAATGAAAAAATAGAGTCCGAAATAAAAGAGAAAGAGAGAAGAGTGATCTACCGCGTAACTTGGCATGCTCATTGACTGGAATGCAGATACGTGTTCTAATTCAACTATCTATATGGCTGACACGCTCTCTTTCTTCGTCGTCTGTGATTCCCTATTCGAAGCGAGAGGTTTATTCGCGTGTTACACGCTATAGCTTTCCCATGCCTTTTTTTGCTCTTTCTCGCGTACCATCACATCGTCTATGTCTTTCTTTGTCGCGTGCTCTTTCTTGCTCCCCCATCTCTCCTTTATTATCCTTTCCATTTCTCACTTGCTCTTTCACTGTGTACTGCTATCTCTTTTTCGTCTGTCCTCTCTTTTTTCTCTTTCACCACCATCTTCTCTCTCTCTCTCTCTCTCTCTCTCTCTCTCTCACACGCACACACGAGCTGCCTCACTGTCGAAGCAGCCGGCGCTCGCTCTATCTCTCTCAGCAAACAGTGGTGGGCCGTTCGCGGTCTCGGGCCTCAAACCAACCCTCGAGATAACATGATGCTGGCCACCGTAAATTTTGGTCGAGGCTTGCAAATACCTCTCGACCCATCCAAACTACCGATCGATGCTGATTTATTACAATTTCGAATAGAAAATCGAATACAAAAAAAACTGACAGAAAATTCACCCAGAGTAAAAAAAAAAAAAAAAAAAAAGAGAGAGAGAGTAAAGTGGAATTTAACCAGAAGCTTTTTCTGAACATCGGCTCTTCTTGTATATAGACATTTCAATGTATACTGCTCCGGTAAATTAAATTTACTCCGTATGTACGATATATAAAACAAACGAAATAAAATCGACAAATGCTTCAATCAGAAATGGAATTCGCAATACCCGAGTTGAGTTATGACTCAGTGGGAGAGAGAGAGAGAGAGAGAGAGAGAGGCAGAGAGATGAGTTTATAAACAGTGGCTTGAAATTACAGGTTTCCTTTCTTCCTTCGTACCTCATTATCACCGCTTTCGTAAACATATACCTCGTTCCTTTTGCCCGCGCGCGCTCTTTCTCTCTCTTTCTTTCGATAGTTTATTTCTGTTTGAAGAACACAAAACATTTTAGCGCGCCTTATACCAAGAAACGTATACAGTCATCTTGACAATGAGAAATCCTGTATCGCTCGTAAAATATACCGCGAGTTCTTTTATTAAATTTGTACATTATTATTTTCTGATAAAACAACGCGAAAATAGCGAGAACCGACGCGAATATCAAGGCTTTTCTACGTATCAATTATTTGCTTATCAGTTATGACACTTGTGACATTTACGTACAATTTTTGTTGAAGATAGTCCCTGCTTATTATCATTTTCACAATAGATTTATGAGAAAAAAAAATCAAATCATTGCTCGTTGGGCATTATTGAGCAAAAAATAATAATGACTGTTAAAAAAAAGCTCACCTTTCCGGCCATGTCTCGATATTATTATTTTGATCAAAATCTTCGAGCATGCTGCAGAGCTGCATCAACGAAGTGGTGTTGCTGGTCTCGTTCGAGCCAATTCGCGATAACAACGATTGGAAACGCATTTTGGATTGATATCTCTTAGCGATTCCTCGACCACGTGAATCGGCACGAATCGAACTCGGTATTAACGGAATAGCGGAAGCTTTAACTCAAAATTCAAGACGAAAATTTTCAAGATAAATCACGAGATGGCTGCGAAACTGAACGATTTTTTTATATCAACTATATTGATAGGGATAAAGAAAAATAGCTTCTTCACGAATCACCGAAAACTCTCGAGCCTCGACCACTTGGGTTAATATTATTTGAAATGTGGAAAAAAGAAAAAAACAATTTCGCGAGAAAATCCGACGTGCCAGCACGACTTTCGAGCGTTGACTAATGACGAGCCAGACATCGGTATTCCGCCTGCCCGAAATTTCGAGAAGCTAGCCGCTCGTGCCTCGTCCTTATTGTTCTTCATCGCTATCGTTATACACAGCATACCGACGAATTCGTAAATATGACCGATGAGGGCTTGTTATTACCGCATAAGCCGAGATTTTATTCACATCGATGCTCAAACACGTCGACGAGACTTGTTAGTATTGCTGTAAACATGATGAGGACCTATTCACCCTTCAAATGATTCTTTGTACTTTCAGTTTTTTTTTTTTTTTTTTTTTCCAACTCTTAAACTTCATAAATATCATATCTACGAACGAGAGCGTTTGTATTATTGTGACTGATATAAATATCTATAGGTGAACATTAATTTATAATGTTAATCAAAATTTTCAATATCCTCATTTTTCTATAAAACATTTAAATAAAGTAAATTTGAATAATTTGTCGAGTTTATAACGAGTGCAGATTGAAAACGAAAGTAAAAGTGTAATTATTGAAGTAGAGGCACTTAATAAATTCTGACAAATCATTGAAACTAATGAATGGAGAGAAATTTAATTTATATCCGAAATTATTGTTAACAATGACTTGACTGACTAAAGTTGTTTAAAGTACAGTAAAGTTGTTTATTTTACTGTGAATTGCGAGGTGAATTGACTCCAACGAATCCTATAAGATTGTGTGACTTAATTTTTTGTTTTTTAAACAACAGGTATTTCTGAAATAAAAAATAATTGTAAACTAGATAAATCGTAATGTCCGGAAATGACTTGATCGTAAAACAGTAAATTATTTGACACTGTTGAAGGACAGGCGACGGTAATGATGACGAAATTCTTGAAAACGAATCAGAGAAACGAAAAACCGAGGAAAAGAATTTTTATAGCGTACGAGAAAGGAAATCGAAAATTCCACAAAGTTGGAGTACTCGAAGGATTTTGGATCATTTTTTTTTTTTTTTTTTCAAGGCACTTGCAGTGAACTGTTCCGTGGCTTTCGTGGTTTTTTTCATGTTTTTTTATGGGCTCTAGCATCAGTGTGAATTTTACGACTTTTCACCATAGTGGGGCACTTTAAGCGACGTCAGAGAGAGAGAGAGAGAGAGAGAGAGAGAAAGAGAGGCAGAGTAGAAGTGAGGTTCCCCCGTTTCACACCCGAGATTGAAGGAAAAACCTTAATGTGATTTCGAGGAGGCGTCGAACCGTTGCACTCTGATTCCTTCACGGTATGGTTACCGGATTCGTGAAAAGCTGCAAGCTTTTGCGAACCTTTTATTTCTTTGAATTATCATTTTTCGCTTTGTATGTATATATGTATCCCTGGATAGTACTGTACGGTCGGAGAATGAGGCAGTATATATGTCTGATTATATTTGTATATATGGTGTTTGTATATGGGGTATTCCAAGCCGAAACCATTACCACTTTGTTTAAATTTTTTTTCCTTTACATTTTAGTGTTCATTGGAAACGGCTCACAAGATTTTTATATCAAAGCATTTATCCCATACGAATTATGCAACAATTTCCTAACTGTTTTTTATAGATCTATAACACCCTGAAAAAAGGCGATGTAAATGGGTTTAAGAATTGAAATTCGTATTTTGAAATGTATCTCACTTTTTTAATATGTTAAAAAATTTGGAACCATTCATCGGTGTGTTCAATTCAATGTAAAAAGAATATTCATTTTTCCATTCTGATCGATTTTCTTTTTTTTTTTTCATTTCTACAGAACACCATTATTAATTTTGTTTGATAAATTTTAAACTTGATGTAATCATGGGTATATCGTTCGTTCTATTATTTTTATAACTTAATGAATAAATTGGTTCATTACTAACTTGTTAACTTATATTTAAACGAAAATGTGGATTAAAGATTTCGAAAGTCAGGAAAATCAGGAGAAACGATTTGCTTATTTTCCAAAGTTAAAAATTTTTCTAAAACTCGGAAAGAACCTCAATTATTTTATATATATCCTTTTAAACGATAGTTCAGTCCAAAAGCAAAGTTTTCACTCCCCTTCTCTCCCCCAACCATTCAACTTGCTCGTATTTTTCAGAGTTTATTATGAATGTTAAAAAAAAAGAAAAAATGAAGGTAATTGGCTTTCAAGAAGCATTGGAAGAGAACAAAAACATGGAAAAAAAACCGTGGTTGGTTTGGTGCGGGATGCCCATCTTTATAAATTTGTACGTGTGCATAAAATATTTTAGCAATTAAAATTGATATAGGTAATTAACACGATCTTGTATATTTACAGTCAGTTGGAGGGCATATTTTTTTCGAGCATAATTTTAGGCAACCGTTATTGAGTAAATAATCTTTAAAAGAACGTTTTGGCTACGAATCTGTTGCCCGCATAAAAGTGTTAACAGTGCATGTATTTTAAACATCTACACGACAACGTAAGCCCCTTACCGTAACCTTTTTGAGTTACACACGCAAGCTCTATTAATACGAGCAGGTTAACCGCTTTGGAAAACGATCTGTAAAGGTCATGTCAAACGGAGTACCATATGAAGAATTGGGTTAATGAAAGTTTTATTCTGATTTCTTTTTTTTTTTCCACTACACGGATTCCTACTCCTTGTACATCTTTCAGACTATGTTCATAATTTCGTAGAAATTGCATAAATCTCATTGTAAAACAAATTGATATCGAGTAATTGCGCAGAACATCAATAAGATTTTTTTTATTTCCCAAGGTATCCACGGAGAGGCCTTCAAGGGTATTTAGAATTCAAAAACCCTGAGGGTTTGACGTTTTGCATATTTTTTTATATTAGTAAAAAAATATTTGAATAGTTTCGTGCTGTTGAGCAGAGCACTTTTATGTTTTATAAAAAGTTGAAAATATGCATGGCATTTTCTAAAGTGCTTTTTCAAATGGATGATTTGTGAAAGAAACTATTTAATGAGCAGTGAAAGGGTATTACATCGCTCTACAGACTTGCTCTTAAAGTTTTGTGCACCCTCCGGTTAATGAGTTACAAACGTTCGAAGCAATAATTATGTTTTTCAATTCAATTGTGAATAACTGGGTCATAAATTATGTTGCAGTTACTCCGAAAGCACGATTTAAAGTTGAATATTTGGTCTGCAGCCCTCTCTCCAAAAATTCGGATTTTAATTTTTTAGCACTTCTTACACTGCTCAAAAGTTTATAAATGGAGAATATTGTGCCTTCGACTTTTGCACCCTTTACAGTAAAGGACTGTTTTTTTTTCCCCCCCAAAAGTTAACCATTAGCCACTTCAGAAGCTTACATTTTGATATTTGGCTCAACATTTTTTGACTTTTTATACCTATTGAAAGAATCTCTCTTGGTTTGGTATTGTGGTACTTTCTAAACCGGCGTGAAAACGTCTCGTTATCGAGATGTTTGCTTCTGAAATGTGCATTTCAAACGCTCGTTGCATAGGTGGTAACCGGCAACGGTTAACATATGAAGTTTGCGAGAGAAATGCCTAAAAAGTAGATACAGTTTTTTCTCGAAAATCTATGATACTTTTTTTAGAAATTTATAACTTTTTACGATAAACGATAAATGTTGAAAGTTCGAAATGAGTAATGAAATGTATTCTGGTGGGTATAGTATTTATGTTTGTATGAGCTGTCAACGATGTTGGAAAATTAGTAAAATATATTTAAAAAAAAATCTTTATGCGTTTGTCGTAAAGAAAATTAATAACATGTTGACAAAAAATTATTGATTTAAAGACTTTTCACAAAAAATAACATAATATAATATAATATAAAATAGAGTAATATGTTAAACCGTAATTTAATAAATTGCACATATTACGAAGAGTCAAAAGTACACGAGCGCACTAATCATTTTTGTCCGACGCCACTATTGGTTCTTCGTAAAGGTAGATGAAGATACAGGTTCAATTTCAGATGGCCATTAAGTGTACAAACTCGGATCCGAACTCAACTTGGAGTCAGCTATTCCCCAATAAGTAGCCTTCAAGGGATATGATGATTTATTTCGATTTTCACAAGGTTAATTAGATGATATATTGAAATTCATCATATAAAATGAGGAATAAATAAAAAATCTGAATGGACAGAACTAAGAATTTTCAAAGGTTCATGGTTACGTCACTGTTGCTAGCGTTCTTATATATTCGTTGGATATTTCAATTTGTATGAAAATAACAAAAAAATCGTCTGTTGTTAGCCCTCATGTCCTGGCTTTGCCTGCTCCGATTTTATGTCTCGTATGGATTGGAGAATGAGCTCGGAAGTACGAGGAAAAAAGGATCAAGAAAAAAACGCCAAAGGGGTCGAGAAAACAGCATTATGTGATAAAGTAAAAAATAAAATAAAAGCCTTAACAGGGTGACTTGACGAGGTTTTAAGGGTGCGGAGTATACATCGCAATTTACATTAAACTCGATAAAATCTCAAATGTCCATTGGAGCGAAAAGGATATATACATGTATTCGTATTGTGTCTGTCGAAGCGAAAATCGAGAGACTGGAAGAACACCCCAATGGTTTGGATATAAGGGTATCGAGACTTCTGTGCACACTGCAGAAGATCATATCTGGCATCTGCATAATTCTGCTTCCATTCTTTTCATATTGTGTCTGCTTTCCACGCTTTTTCCATCTCCAATCTTTCGTCAATTCTTCCTACTTCTCTCCATTCTCAAACCATTTTCGATATTCTTTTTCCATCGTTATACTTACTCCACGAGAATTTTACAATTTTTTTATTTTATTTTTTTATTCATTTTACGGTTCCGCTCCTCAACATCCTATGGCATCTTCTAGTATATTTTCGTCGACCTTGACGAGCTTTCAATGCACCGCCTTATACGCTTTGCCAGTCAGGATATTCTCGTTGTAGTCAGAGACCAAACTTTCAAGAAAGCCAATCTGTTCCATGTCTTTCCTTTGAGTTCCGCAAATATAATAGATTCAACCAAGACGTATGCAGAGCATACCGATAACAATGAATTGAGTGCATTGACATGACTGCACATCCGGTTTTCAATTAAAACCGTCATATGAACGGTTATCTAAAGCTTAGCGCGGTAGTGACGGATTATAAAATAAATTCAATTGAAAAAAATAAAACTACATCAATTATTCAATATTGAACTGTTTAGCATCATCAAATCTGCAAAAAGCGATTATTTTGGGCCAAGTTAAAAAAAAAAAAAAAAAAACGTTTAGCGAAAAAATTCCCCAAGTTATTTCTTTTCAATTGAATTTTATTCGTTTAAATTTTATTGAAATCCCAATTTGAGATCACTTTGTCGCCTGTCTTCGATTTTGTCGCTTGCATGTGAAAGATCGCTTCAAATTAAGAGGCATGCATTTTTTTATCGACGAAAACAAGGGTTTCACGGGATAAAAGGGTCCATTTTGATATAATTATAAAAATGGTACCGAATTAGATCCAATCCCTTTTTATTAGATTATCCCTTTTTTAGATGTGGGGTGATATATAGATAAATTCAGGAGTGTTTCAATCCTCATTTTTGATTTTTTTTCGTCCAAATGTCGTCGCTGAAATCGGTAGAGTGGCCCGGGGTAGAACTTCAAAACTATACCCTTTGACATACGTTACTTCAAAGAGTGGGTTCACCCCTTAGACCCTTTTTTCTGACAATGAAAGTAACAAAAACACGTGTTTGTTGGTTTTTAAGAATCTCTCGCTTAGGTCACATAGAGTCCGAACATAATGGGAAATAGATACCAAAGTAATGGTGTTCCTTTTCAAAGACGACTTAAAGAATGCCGGGCGCTTAGCGGAAGCAAATACCTTGCTTATGACTACGTACGAGTTTTACTGATAGAACGGCTGCTGCATGCTCATCCGTGATGAGTGCAGTTGACGACGGACCACTACCGTGAGAAAGACGATCTTCGCACGAAAGATGCTGACTGTTTAGCGATAAAAAAAAAGCAGCAGATAAGACGTTGTTAGCGTGAGAATGGATAAACAGCTTCATAATTTTTGCTACATGGGTATACGAAACCGTTGCATATTTATATTGCAAACGTAATTACACGAAGAAAACGAATCTGTTTCGTCAAGTAAAATTTAAAGTCTCATTTTGAAATATCCTTCAAATTTTGTACATAATATGAAAATTTAGGTAAAATTTACTGCGAGGCATAGTAATTTTTGTAACTTTTCCAGAAATTACTATGCCTTATAGTAAATTTTATCACAATTCTCATATTTCTCATAAAGAACATTTTTAATATTACTTGACGAAACAGATCCGTTTTCTTCGTGTAGCTAATGAAAATGCTATGCAGACGATTAAACTGAATATACTTAATTATAAGTTAGCATATGTAATGTCATTGGATTTATAATCCGACAACAGAGTACTCGGTTGATTCCGTGGATATATAGCTTCAAATATATTTGACCCGAGTAGTTACTGGGTCGTATATTTGCGATTTGCATCAACTCCACCGAGCAATCTTCATTCTTTTTAAAAATTGTGAAGCAAGCTTGCTAAAATTAATTAAATTGCGTCTTGGAGAAAAAACAGACTGTTTATATAAGATTACTTGAATAAAAAATAAGAAAATATATAATCATTGAATCATATAGAAATTTGTCGTTTTTGCATCAAAGCATTCTTGGAAAGTGGTGTTATAGCGCGAAATTTCATTCCGTAGAAATAATCGAATTGTACTGACAATCACAGTAATATCATTACTCTCGTCCCCTCGTTTTGTTGGCAGTATATACATACTTGATTGACTGTAGCTAGCTAGAGGAATGGCTAGTCGAATGGGAATCAGGTCGAAGCGCATGATAATCGAGGGAATGGGGAGGAAACTGGCCATAAGCAGTGAGTATGGGGAGAAGGATTGGTGGACCATGTGATGATTACACGGCTCATATGAGATAGCGTTGAAGATGGATGATGCTGAGGTTTCAGCATTGACTACGGAGCGGGCTTCTCATGGATTCGGATTTATGCAAGAGCGAGTGCGGGTCTGTGCTATATTGAGAGAAGATGCGAGAAGAGTAGAGAGAACAGAGACACGCTATTGGACATTAGAATTGACCATGCCAGAGGCCATATGCCTCAGGGTGATCGTGAGATTTGTAGACAGAACGTTGTAGAAGCTACTGTGTCTACAAATGGAGAAACAGAGTATGGAACAGTATGGAGTATGGAGTATGGTCTATCGAGCGATCGACTCAACTAGAAGCCATGCGGAACAGCGGAACAAGACATCTGATATATATATGTAAATACGTGAAGCTTTCCAACGTTCGTGTATAAGAGCCGCGCCGCATTAAACACGAAGGGAAATAGATCGGTAGAATTTCCGAACGCGTTTCCAACGTCTGTACACAAACTGGAATAATCAACAGTGCGGCGTACAGTTTGTTACCAAAGGGCAATCGTGGCTGATAGAGAAAGTTCATTTAAAGATTTGTTCATATATAGATATATGTGTGTATCACGATTCCATGACTGGATGTGTACATGTATACAATCAAGGACCTTTCTCTAAAGTTTATGTCCATCGGGCGTCGATCTCAAAACACAATGGGCAACGATTCGAGAACAAGGTACGTGTGTGTCTTTTCTGAGCAGGATATTGCACTGCCTTAGGTCAATTCGAACCATGCATCAACTTGCCAGGCATTTCAAGCGGCCCAAAGTGCCAGTCGCTTTGTAGCCTTCAATAAATATCTTGTGGGTTGCCCAATGGGAATCGAAACAGTAGTAGATGCTATGTTTGTAATGAAATATTTGAGCACTACTTTCTAGCTCCCAAGCTTAATTTATCAGATTTGAAATTTTTTTTTTTTTTTACCAGTTTATATCGAAACATCTTCGGTGTGATCAATTATGAATTTGAATAAAACGGACTGCAAAAATTTAACCATCATTTCGGTTAATTTAATGTCTGCTGTTTCAAGAATCTCACTTCATTAGGTTTTTTTTTTTTTTTTTTTTATTGGCGTTTTGCAGAAAGTTTTGGACTAATCGTAAATTTTTCGATTTTTCGATTGCTTTGGTTGTTCAAGTGTCGTTTGTAGTAGACTTTGTGTAACAAAAATAAAGGTTTCAATTTGAAATTTGACGTAGCCCCGAAAAAGCTCCCTAACCTACAATCATTCCAAAACGGTAGAAATATAATTTTCCGCAAAATTTGCTCTTGAATTTCTTTTTTTTTTCAACTTGAATCCTTTCTGCATCAATTCAATGATTGTCAATTTGATTGCATTGACAATAGGAAAATCTTCAAGGTGCGAGTGTAGCTCGCAATTGTCGTCATATTTGACTTTTAGGACGTTCATTATTCGTCTATCATTGTACCTAAGAATTAATTGCTATGGAGGCGAGAAGAATGAAGGAACATAAAGACATTCGAGGACAAGAAGTTCATTGTCGCATGGCAGGGGGCACATTCTAATAATCTAAAAGCAGGCTGTAGTTATTATGTCGTCAAAGGAGACGACGGTTTCACGACATAAAACTTGGTCGCAAAGTGTTGGATGGCGCAGATCTTGGTCCACAGTTATTGTCTTGAGCATTTTCTTTTCATAATGAATGGGTCAACATTTCGTCGCTACTTTAACGTACACG
Organism: Campoletis raptor; assembly: GCA_948107755.1. Classification (NCBI taxonomy): domain Eukaryota; kingdom Metazoa; phylum Arthropoda; class Insecta; order Hymenoptera; family Ichneumonidae; genus Campoletis; species Campoletis raptor. Next base: position 2,929,741 of record OX403629.1, on the reverse strand, counting down.
AATATCCCTGTACAGAAAATACTTAGCTCATGTATTATGTGCGACGAGATTTCCGTAAAACCTTTGCTTTTATTGTACATAAAGTTTTGTTGGTGAATCTGTGTATGAATAGTACTTTAAGTCATTATCTTTGTGGCTGGTGCACCGATCCGGTTTCTTAATTGTTCCTCTATTAAACCACGCTCTAATTAATAAATCCCTTATAATTATAAATCCCCTATACTTATAAGTGATATTTATTACCGGAGACGCTGGCATACTGCAACCTGCCAGGGCAGCGAACCATTATGGTTTGTAAAGTGTGCGAATTTTTTTCTCTCTCTTTTTTTTCTATCAGCGTATAACAGGAAAAAAAAATCTTATTTTAAACGCCAACATTCTTCTTGCGAAGCAGCATATATTGTACCAGAAGGAAACATTCATATATTATGCAAACAATTAGTTTCATTACTGTATGTTTTCACAATAACTTATAATTCTCAATAACTTTTTTTTTCGTAACTGCAGATTAATATATTGAATAAATTGTAACGATTGCATTAATAACGGGAGGTTTGAAAGTTCAACGGTATATGATTCGTTTGATATGATGATGATGAGTGAAATAAACGATGTGAATAAATTGAAGATTTCGTCCCTTTTGGACAGCTGTTACCGTGTGATCGTGAATACTGATGAATTAACGAATTACTGATGTTTTGCAAAAGCGTGTGAGTGTTTACATTGAAGATTTAAAATGGGCAATTTTTTTCTCTGCTCGGGTTAAGGGAGGCACTTTGGCTGACTATCCCGTGCGCTCAACGTTGGCCTGAAAAGTAAAATCAAAGAAGGTTCATTTGAGTGAGAGAATGGGTGCAGAGAAATAAAAGTAAAACAAGAGAGGCGAAAGCGTACTGATGCTTTTTCGCAAATCCTCGTGCATGCTATACCTCTTTCTATCTATTTCCCTTGAAACTATGTAAAGCAATGCTAATCCACCGATAAAACCCAGCGACGAACGATCCACTGCTGATGCTGCGGCATTCGTGCTTGTCCAGCTTACACGCCCGCGGCTCAAGAGCAAGAGAGCACGGAAAAATAGCATCAGGTAGATAGAAAGAGTGAAGAGAGAATGCTACCTCGAGGAAAAGAGAACTATAGATGTAGAGAACAGAAGGGGAACCATCGAGGCTCACCGCAATATCGCGTATCCAACGTATTTCCTAGTAATCCCGGAACCCTGGGGCAGGCATAGATATTTCCAACAACCGACGAGACTCTATTAGATTTCTCTCTCTCCTACTTTTACCCTTCGTGGACAAAGGACTGTTATAATATTGCTCTTTTCCCCACAGTCGCATATTACTTTATGCTATCTCTCACAAATTACTTCGTTGTTGATTTTATCCGGGTTATGCTATACTTTTTGTTCTCGCAAATATGAAATAATATAATTTGTCACTTTACGAGTTTAAAGGTCTTTTCGAACAACCGCTCAGCCCTGCTCCATATATACCAATTTTGATTCGTAGATGCGCTAAAATACTTGCTAAGAAAAATTATCACTGTAACAAGTTTGGTAAGAGCTGAGAAACGCGTTCTCAAGATCAAACAAGGAGAGACAGGATGGAGAGCGTAAAAAATGAAGAGGAAAAAAAAAACATCGGGTCTAAGATGAGCGTGGTAAAGTTGAGAAAACGCTTCGAGTGTCTTTGAGGGTGAAAACCGTGGGGTTCCTTCTCTCAAACTCCTTCTTCACTCCCGACTCCGCACTCCCTTTTCCTACCCGGCTGCTATAACGTCCATCTTACATGGGGCAAGCGAGTCTCGCTGGATGTTTGAAGGGATAAAATAGTGGAGGAAAGCAGAGGCCACTGTATTGCCCATACTATAAGACACCCCCAGTGAGATGCCATGGGGAATGAAGAAGAACTCACGAACACTTCCTCCCGTGGCATTAACGAAGGAGGCATTTAAGACTCAGCCTCTTTTCTCCTTCTCCATTTTGCTCTCTTTTACTTTTTTCCTCCTTCCTATTACTTTACTCTTTTTCTACTCGAAAAGTTTTAACGCGTAAACATTAAAACCCAACTCGCTTATCCCTGGAGAGCTCTAAGTGGTATCGTTGCCATCCAGTCTCACTCCGGAAAATAAGCGCATTCGGCGACTTCCTCTGCCTTCAACATTTTCACACTGTTTCCACTGTATATATTAAAATTTGCGGCAGCGAATCACATCAAGAATATTTTCGTCCAAAAACACCGTATGGAAACTATTTTGTTCAACTTATCTAGCAAAATTAATCATATTGATCGTTTTTCAAATAAATATCTAAAATAAAATGTTGAATCTCAAGAACTCTGACATTATACACAGTCTGTAAAATATCAGAAATTTGATAGCAAATAAAGACAATTTTTTAAATCAACAATAAGAAGAGCCCTGAAAGTAAAATATTTGGTGAAAAAACTTAATTACAAAACCATTTAAAAGTCCGTTCGCTCGGACCTATATCTATATGATCGTGTGTAATTCATATCATTTTAACCTGAGTAGAAAAAAGAACGTTTGCGGTTTATCAATATATCTCAAAGTCGATGACTACCCAACTGTATTGTGTTGATTGTGTTCTTCAATGGTCTACCAATATTTGTTATGTTTTTTTGTTAGGATTCTTGTGTCAAAAAAGAGAGTTTCATTAAAATGCTCGCCATCAATTGGAAACAACATATAGCACCTGTTTTCTCAACCCCATCTAATTGTTCATCTCCGTGCAATTTTAAAACATTTCGCTCTCTTTCCTTGCGGGACCGCAACTGAATCAACACCTTTAACATCCTCCCCCTGTCTACCTACACAAATCGAATGGAGTTTGGCCAACTGTGGTGAATTTAAAATCTGGCGCCAAGCGCTATAGGTAGGGACAGTCGACTGTCACCCTTTATCCCCTCTTAATTGTATGAACGACGGTAAGATCGTCTCCTCAAACTATCAGTAGTTTCTGTGCTCTCGAAAGTAACTGACATATAATCAAATTAAACTGATTACAACATAATTGACTCGTCACCATCTTTCTTTCCACCTTGACCATCACGGAACAAGATGAGATAAGTAATATTTCCTCGACCGATATTCTAAATCAATAATAATATCAGCAACGCGACTAATCAAAGAAGCATTTATTGAACACGTACATCAAGAGTAAAGATGCCCATTCAACTACTTATTAAATGTGACAACTTTAGGAAAATATTTTTACGTTAATTAAAAACCTGATGATTTTGCGGTAATCTCTCTATACCAATCGATACTTCCTAATTATATTTATAATAGATTCAAAGAGGAGGAAAGTAATGAAAAGAAAAAAAAAGAAAAAATGCTCGGAGACACTATCCTTCGATTTGTCTGGTGGCGTGGTAGCCCTGCGAGAGGGCATAGAGTTCCATTGTAGAAGCAGGAATCTAATAAAATGCGTGGCTGACTCTGAAGCGATACACAAGAAGGGAAAGAAAATGGAGAAATTGACAGATATGGGAGGGAGTGGTGGGACGCGGGTTGGGGTATTGGACTAGAATATAACCGCATTTCAGGGTGGTCGTGTAGAAATAACCAAATGGAAAATCAATTGAGGCTCGATGAGTCCAAGCCTCTCGCGTACCGCTATTACCGCTGCGTGCATGGTTCGAATTCAGAACCCAGAAGGTCTTATCGAAACTCGATGCTCGTCCCAATTCGTATCAGCCGGTTGATCGAATATCGAACGGTTCTGCTGATTCCTCAGCTATATCCTGCTCCTCTATACCATTATTATATATATATCCCGAGCCTTGTCGTTTGTTCACTCACTGGATAATACTAATGGCTTATATATATTTTCGCTCTTATCTATTTTTCTCTTCGGTCTAGTCGCGATTCTCAATATTTCACCAAACACAAGTGAATCCGTTTAGCTTCGATAAACATACGCAAGCATTCACCACGATATATCGGGTGAAAGATTTCATCGGTTTATCATGTGTATTTCATTCGTTCTCGAATCTGACGCCATTGTTTTAACACTCGTTCGTATTTATATCCTTTGATCCAATGAATAATATAATAATCATGCAATTTTGGTTTACTCAATAATTTACACATTTACAGAAACGTCATAAGATTCATGTGTTATTTATCTTTGCATTTTGAATGTAGAACTTTGAACCGTGTATCGAAGCGCATGGCAAATAGTTGTCTCCTTGTTTATATGTTTTTGTACATATTCAACACATATATAATTGAGAGAGATAAATGTCATATTCACATTCTAACCCTTTAAAAACGACAAAAAAAATATCGCGAATACGTTGTGCAAATGTTTTCAAAGGCTAAGATAGTACGAATTTCACAGTTTCTAGGACTTTTTGTCTCAAAAAAAAAAAAAAAAAAAAACAAAACAAAACAAAACAATAAACTCATGTCGAAAAAAACAAACGAAAAATGTTGCGGAAATATTGAAACATACACGTTGCAGCTTGTGAGTTTAAATTTGAAAAACATATACGCAAAATATCGCTCTCGGTAAATATAACTTCGAGAGTAGACATCGATCTGTCGATCAGGGATCAAGAGTGGGGGGAAGCCGGCGCCCTCCCTTTTCGCCCGAAATCAATCTGATTGAGGTCTACTCGTCCTCTTTCGTTCCGGGACCATCGTCTGATAAACATCATCGTAACCACGCTCTCCGTCTACATACTCATCTCATTATTCAAACAAAGGACGTTGGAAATTCCAAAAGAAAACGTTTCGGACTGGCCGCCCGATAAACGTCATTCTAAGTAAGGAGAGAGATGTCCCGGAACACAGGAAAGAGCCACCGAGGGACGACAAGATAACAAAAAGAAAAGATAAGCGCTACTTCGATACATACATATTATATTACCAATTCTCGTCGTTTGTTACTCCAGAAAAATTGAAATTGGAATTGTGTGTGAATGGGTGTATGAGGTGTGAATGTTGAGTGTGAAATTTATATTTCAATAATTAATTACTTGTCGATTCTCTTAACAAAAAAAAAAAAAAAATTGAAATTCTCAAATTACAATTTTCTTTTAATTGAAACAAACGAAATCTTACAAGCTATTCATCACAGTCTTTACCTTCCCAATAATCGTTAAAAAATGATTTTCGAAGATCTTGTGAAAAATAAAGTGGAATAGAAAATTTATTGACAAAATCAAAAACAAAATAGCGATGACTCGCAATCATTCACATTACTCCAACTGATAAGGCATAAAAAAGCCGTAACAAAATAAAACACCACGAGAGACAATGCTGATGATAAAATTTTACATGATTTTTAAGCCTGTTCTATTTAAACACTGCAGGCTTGCAACCGGAGAGATCAACAAAGATTGAGCAATTTTTTCATACATTTAGCAAAATTCATGATAGTTCGTTGCAGCCAATCTGGGCTGCGAAAAAAATAGGCTAATTGGTGTTAGCGAACATTTAACAATAACGAAACAGCATAGTCTAAGGATAATGAATTAAATGATAGAAGGTAGTATTATAATCCCATAACCTCAATTATCAAACCCCTTTAGACTAAAGTCCGTGATTTAGTAAACGAACTTAAACATCTCACCTGCACGTACGGGCGATTTGAGTAACGGATTATTGGGTTTACAACGAGCCCTCGTGTGTACATGAGTTATGGACAGAGGTGTTTTTCTCTACATCGCGAGCCCGGCACTTTGCCATAAATGCCGGATTGCAAGAATAATAAACAGCGCATATCATGAGTTATTTATTCACAACTTTTTAATGAAATTGAAAAGACTCTGTCTCCGTAAATATGCGTAAAACTCCATGTCCATTAGTCCATTAAAGGCGAATTGCAAAAATTTGAAAAATATTGCCTCATACATTACCGGTATTGAGTTGGGGAGAAAAAAAATCATGTTTTCTCGGTCTCATTATTGATGGAACTGGGATGACTGTTGTGTGGAGAAACTTACCTGTAACATACGAAAATGACAAACGCACGTTAGATGTAAAATAAACACTTTTTTTTCAAATCAGAACGAAAATACAAAAGACACGATTTTTACAAGCTGAAAAGATACCGGATTCGAATCTTCATTGTAACCCAGTGGTGAAAATTTGAGCGCAAATTGGTACCATAGGTTCGAGGAGTATGCGGTTAGGGTAGTAGATGCAATTAGTGTTAGTCGCAAAAAAATTTTTAATTTACAGAAAAATAAAATATCAACGTGAGCCCTTTCCATTACATTCATACGGAGAACACGCCACAGCTATGTGAAATATTTTCAATTTCGGTCATGCACGTGCCGTTTATTCGGTTGACTGAATTTTAAATAATATCACAGCAATTTGACTGACAAAATAGTTAAACTAAATGAGAATCTTTGTTAATTAACAGGTAACAATTCTTCTGGGGATTTCCACGCCGGATCGGACACTGATTGAACTTTCTATCGTATTTTTGGACGATTTTGTTTCTCCTTTTACGGTCATGAAAAGCAATACCCTGAGTAACCGAATGGATGGGAGTCAAAATGTTTGTTTTAAACCGTTCTTTTTTCATTTTAACATGTCGATAATGATTGAAATGTTTTTTAATTCTTAGCAAGAAATTTCTTTTCCGATGCTGGCTGTCTTCTGAGGAGGGTCAACAAATATCTTGACCCTCTTATGCAAGCGGTATCCTGCAGTTTTCAGGATGTTATTAATGTTTGGAAAAAAATTGCGCATTTTTACATATTAGGTAGAAATGTTTAAAAATTTGTTAAGGTCCTTTTCACGAATTTGAAAAAAGACAAAAATCAGAAAAAAAATCGAATGCAAAGTCAAAGCAGTGATCGATTTGGCGTGAAATGCTCCACAAGTAAAAAGCAAAACACTCTTCATAACTTGAGTAAATAAACGAAAGAATGCACGATTTTGAGGGAATAATAGAAGTCACACACACACACATACACACACCCCGATAGTGTGCTTTCCATAATCTGAAACCGGTATTTTGACGGTCCTGCGAAAGAAGAAGAAAAATAAAACTCGTTACATGAACGGATAACATGCTGATATAATTGATGATCTGTGGTATTAATGAATTTGAATGAATTTATCTAAAATATTATCTACCTGCATTGAAATAGGATTGTTACAAGGTTTATACGTTGTAATATGATAACCGTTGCGAAACTGCAGGTACTGCTAATTGAAAATACGAATATGTTTGATGCACATCATGACAGGTGTGCAATTATGTCTTCATTTCCATATTGTATTACCGGAAACAGCCATTCAAAAGTAACGAGCTCAATTGCTAACAAACGCGCTGATGTCATCGAAAGCGTCGGTTGGAAAACATACAACAATATATAGTTTTAAGAATGAGTTATTATGGACTGCAGATGTTTGCTGTACAAATATACACGCATGGAATGTTAACGGTATTGCAGCATTAAACATTGGTAGAGTTAGCAAATCGTACGCGTGATATATTTTCTGCACGCCAGTTTAGCATTCTCTCTTTCTCTCTCACTCGAATTTGTGTAAATTTACAGTCTCTCAAATTTCTTCAAATTTTTCGGGGTTCTAAAAGATCCTTGGATATCGTTTTTTGGTGGTTCTTGCTATGCAGAGAAGATTTGAGATACAAATCAGAAAATTGACGGTAACAGTGCTGTCATTGAGACGGTATCATTATTGCGTTCCCGTTCCAGAATTTCATAAGCAAATAAGGACTTCGAAACTTATTTCATAGTATTGCAGCATAATTTGACGTAATCCAACTCTATGCATATACAGTGGTGTGAATCTCGATTTTGAATTAGAGCAATGCCGAAAATCACTGACCAATTCCTCGAGCAAACTGCAATTATTAAGGTAGTTGGGTAGAGTTGACTTTCACGAGTGAACATGTTGCTGCTTCGTAATGAATCGAACGAATTTTCAATTTTGATAAAACATAATGTAATATTTATATTAGTTTTGTCACTGACATATGAATAAAATAAATGCAGCACACAGTGAGATTCAGATTGGTACCTGGAAGGTCCGATCGTTTCCGAAAGCTCGCGATGCTTGTTGTTGTTACTTGTTTGCAATTCAATAACAGTTTTTATATGAATTGAATGTTTATTTTTCAGCGAAAGGAGTGACAAGGTCGAGTTAATAAGCGTACGAGCGGGCTCGCACGCAGCGGGTTCGTGTTCGATTTCTAGCCCGCAGCAATGAAAAATTGGCCAGATGTCGAGTACTACTGTACGGGCAATACCAGAAAATGCCGGTCCAAATGTCCATTTCAGAGAGAGTTATTTAAGTATAGAGAAATGATATATGAGGTTGGTGTACAGTTTCCGTAGAGAGTTTTTATCGCGTGGTTAGTGCTGTACATTGATGGATCATATTATTGTGTCGTACCTAAGCGCCTCCCTAGATCGTGGTTAAGCTTCCGCGCATTGCCACCCGAAGTGATTAGATACGATCTGGCTGTGCCAATGAGGTCTTCGGTAGTTTTTGCCCTTGGAGAATTTCATACAGTTTGGGATAAGTAGCCCGAAGTCTTATCAGGACAGAGAGAAAATAAGTTAAAACAAGTACACACAGTAAGTTTTGTACTTTTGTAATTAACCATGTTTAAGTATGAAGATATTTCAAATTTCAATCTAATCGTATTTCGGAATCAACAATTATTTTGAATACAGATACTCGAAAATAAAATTATTGAAGAATACAGTTTACTAACCGAAAGTTTTTTGAAATTGTTATATTTATGAAAATATTGTTACGTCCCCGTGAGCTTATCGGAGATTGGAGAGGACGCACACTGTGTTGACTTCTCTTTCGGGTCAAGACAATCAAGTCCTTTACCCAGGGATGGAAGTCTCGTCTTCGATATGGGAGATATTAGAGGGAGGATTGTCCGAAAAGGGTTTTTACCAGAAGTAATAATTAGGATATTGGTTTTGCAATTACTCACGTCGATAATTTATTACGTCGGTTGGTGGTCCAAATACAACGAAGATTATAAAGTTGCTTGAGGGTTTACAGTAATCCCTTATACACACACACTACACTTATGTAGGACTCTAGCTTTAGTGACCGATTGCGATGGCTTTCGGTTGTTAGCCGATCGGATTATTTGGATTCACAAGATAATTTCAAAGTCGCAAACTGTTCTTGATCGCGGGGTAGATTTCACCTTGCGCAGTGAAATCGGCAAAATTCTTTTTCGATGGAGTCTTTTTTGGCAGAGTCCTTTTTCTTGGTAGAGTCTTTGGCTGATACGGTCTTCTGGCGTTAGTGATTGAATTGGTGTGGACCCCCTTTGGTCCAGAGTCTCCGACTAGTAGGCTGATTTTCACGAACTAACTGACGCTCTGCTTAGATTTTGAGGGATTATAAAGTGACCAACCCTCTCCAGTTGTCTTTCAAACTCCTCCTACTCTCTTATAGAAAGGGTAGATGTGTCACTGTGTTTCGTGGTTCTTTCTGATTTTTCATATGGTCTACGCATCTTCTCCTTGATTCTTCTTAATTTTTCCTTCAGCGTACCCCACTCCTGATGTCCGCGCCCCTGATCAGTTCTTAACCCTTGTTGTGGCTCATGAGGATTTTTGGTATCAAAAGAGCGAAGTGTGAATAGCGCATCGGTGACGGTCAGTTTTGTTAATTTGCCGATTGGGTATCTTTGTATGATTTTGCCCTGATTGGATAGTGGGTTCCTTGGTGGTGATGCGCCGAATTCTTCGAGTCCTGTGCCTTCCGATTCGGTGCCCTTGGGCAGGAGGGGCGGGTTTGGACGGTACCACTCGGGGGTGACGCAAGCCCTCTGACTCAGGGTTCTCGGTGTGTAGGGGAGTTTCATACCTTTCAAATATCCCTTGAAATCTAGAATTCTTGCCCTTCTTTCTTTGCTGGACTCAGTCTTTCGGAAGTTACAGTATTTTTTATTACGGCTCGAACCCGCATTAGTGACGCCTCAAGTATTGATTTATTTTTAGTTATAACAACGTTATTGTTAACTGACTTACTGACGCCCTAAGCATTAAGTTTTGGTGAAACTACCAAACTACCAAAAGTTATATCATTTTTGTTATTAGGAAAAATCGAATTAGTTATACCGCAAGTTTTAATCTCCGGCGATGGAGGTCTCATGGAAGTTATAATAATTTTATTGTTAATTGGGCTTGGGGTAGAGCCATGAAGATTTCCTTTAAATAATTGAAATGAAGATGACTTATAATAGAAATTATTTGAATATGCGAGACAAGTACATTAACCTATCTATTCGGTCAAAGATCAGGCGCTGAAAGTCAAGGATCTTGGAAGAATTTGTTGGTTTAGGGGTTTTTTCATTATCCTGACTAACTGGATATAGGTCAAAAGGTTTTGACAAAATAAATGTAATTAGTTTTTTTTTTTTTTTTTTTAGGTTTTTCTCGTTCGTTAAGTTTTTAACGTTTTTCTCGACCCTTCTAGGTTCAGGCTGCGATATCTCGGAAACCATGGGTCCTGAAATAAAATCGCCCAATAGCAATGTTATGCAGTTTTCCATGTAATTTTAGATTTAAAATACAACGAGCATGGAAGAAAAAAAATTCTACGTTTTTTTTCTTCATATCTTTGAGAAAATATGTTATACCATCTCATACATTTTGTGCGATTTCGTATATTGCGTCAATTTCTCCGACCAACACTTCTTCTGTCATTATTTGGTCATGTTTCCCGCATTCCTTACTCATGAACTCTAAGTTTTGTGCCTACCAGTACGAATTCCATTCGTCACGAGGCAACCTGGGTTAAACCGGGGGGATGAGCGATGTCATTAAAATATGTGAAAACAGTATAATATTTAAGAATAAGGTTCGTAGCATATCGTTATTCTTTATAGCGTACAAACTTCGCTGCTCTGCCGTCTGCTCAGCACGGAGCCCATGACACTGGTCAGACCAACGCAACTATATAATATCATGCACTCTCTAAAAGAGTTTCTATAAATGTTTTCCGTATTAATGAACACTAGAGTTTTCATATCACGTGAAAGGAAGATGCAGAAATTTTGCATATTGGATGAAATTAGAAGGACAATTTGTTGAGAATATTCCAGACACTTATTCCATCATAAAAAATTACCAAGACTGGATATTCGGAAGTAGCATCTCTTCATACACTTCGTTTGGATGTGTTTGAACAATTATATATAGTTTTATTTTCATAAAGTATATTAGAAATCTGCAACTTCGTTAACTACAGACAGAATAAAAAGGAAGCTAGAAAGACATGGCATATTTCTAGCAGTTGAGTTACGTATCTCTCTTTCGTCGAGAACTCTTCTTATATCTCTTTTTCTTTCTTTCAACGGCAGAGTTTCACCAGCCACAGCGGAAGCTTTCTTAGGATCAGATTGAGCCTGTTTGGAGAAATCTACTCCCACCTTATCACTTTGCCATGGCCCAGAGAAGTTGCTTTGCGTACTCTGCAAGACGGGCAAGTCAGCTTACAGTTCTCAAGATGATCCGATAAATGCCAACGGAATTAATTAGCTAATTAATTAAGATTCAACCGTGGATTGGAAGACACCCTCGAGGGCACGGGACGCACCCTCTCCGAATTTTTCTGAGTGACGGAGTAAAAAACCTCTAAGATCCCTTCTTCGAGTTGAACTGTCAAAAGGACATCGTAGCGAAGACGCGATTATTAGATATACGTAAAAATTCGAAATCAGTGGGAAACAATAAAAAAATATAGAACAACATTGATTCAATGTAAAGTGTGATTCAATAGTGCCACCGAAATATGCAATCGTTAGAATGAAAAATAAAAAATGTAACGTTGAAAAATGCAGTGTATTTAGTCTTCAACTCTGTGCATATCCGCTCAATTCTTGAGAATTGAGGCCATGTCTGCATTGGTGTATTTATATTGATTCATTACATTTTTGAGCAACACCAATTTTTCTTTCCGCGAGAATTGAATTATCATTTTTGGTACGACAATTTGTCTTTTTTTCATAATTTATCTAGTTATATATTTAACGATTTTGATTAAGCGGTCGCGTATTTGCCACGACTAATATAATCGAAAAATTGACGGTGAATGTGGTCTAATAAATAAAATAATAAATTCGATGAAAATATTTATCGGACCTATGAAACGACGTAATTGAAATCTGATCACAGCAGTTTTTTTGGTTTAAACATAAACGCGTTGTCTGATATTTTTCTGCATTAAACACACATATCCAAACTCACATACTTTTATTGAGAACTAAATATCGCATGTACTCGAATGCATATGTTTATTTTAAATGAACGAAATATCGGATTGGATTGAAGAGAAAAATTCAACACCGTCATGTTATTTGAATTAGTCACTACTTTTTTCAATTACATTCTCTCTTTGATTCATTCAAGAACATTGCAGTTGAATCAACGTAATATCTTTGAACCACATCAAAGCTACGGGATCAAAATTTTTTTTTCTCCCATGTAACTTGCTAACGTTGTTTAACCAAACTTACTGTCGAAATAACAAAAATTTTGGTAAATATTCGTAATTAATTCTGTCGAACGTATCCAGCAATATATTTACAATTCCAACAAAATATTATACTCGGATACTGGAGCCAGTTTTTTAAAACACTGCAACGGGATAATGTAGTCAGTCATGCATTCCGAGCTTCTATTGCCCGTGTTTGATTTCTCTGTTGAACTTTTTGGCTAAAAATTTGTTGGATGAAAGCTTTTTAGGTTTTTGAATTTACGAAACTTGTGGAATGTGTAAATTCATATAAAAAAATGCAATATCGGAGAAAAAAATTATGGACCGATCCGGAAATTATTTAAATTAAAATTCGTGCGGAATATATCTACGAAAAATAGTAAGGCTACAGGATAGAAGCTAGTACAGAATTCAATGCGCGGTTGAAAGTTCTGCAACGCGATCTTCCACAGTCTCACTAGTACGGTTGTGCGTTTTTGGATGGATTTCTTCATGGAAATATTTTCCATTGACCACTCAATGGTACGGGCAAAGAAAATTATTTCCATTCAGTATTTTATGTTAATATGGTTGATGGATTCCGGTTAACTATTGAATATCGATGGTAGGATACAAAACAGAGCTGGGCATACCAGTTTTGATCTCGTCCAAAATGGCTCCATCGTACGAAACGAAGCATTCTCAATTATTAGTAGTGCGAGAACTATATAGAGCAATGGCATAGAGAAGCAGCTTTGTTACGGGTCAAAGTGACCCAATATGGTAGTATCAGCGAGGTTTTTCTGCTTTCTGGTAGTTCCCTCCAAAAACTATTAATAATATTCCTCTATGAGAGGAATCTCCAGACACCATGCAGCGAACAATGATTACAATCCACGTTTCCGCGTTGCTCATTATGTACCAGTTTGGCAATGTGTATCGATAATTTTTCTGACGAGTAATAGTCAAATAATCAGCAATAATGTTGTCAGTAACGTTCGTGTATGTTGGTTCGTAGATAATTAGGCAGGCCACATCAAATCCCCGCGCAGGATTGAACATTTTTTCTGAAATATAGTGAAGTATGATAAACACTGATGAAGAATAGTTTGTGCAATTTTTAAATAATTGAACAAAAAAATTTCCTATTTGATCCCAATAATTGCACACTTTGGTGCAGGTAATTTTGATGACAATAAATTCAATGTGTATCTTCACGTACTTTTTACTGTTTGAGACTGTAACCAATCGATCGATGCGTTTCATTTCATAAACATATTGTCTTTGTTAAAAATGTCATGAAATATTAACGTTTATGCGCCCGAAAACCGCTGATGGTAATGTGAATCACTGAAGTATGAATCAATGAAGTATTTACGAAATGTTCAAGATCCATTTTTTTCCCTACAATTTTTCGTTTCAGCAAAATAGTGGTGCCAACTAATTCAACCGTTGTTGAATTAAATAAGGTTCTCTTATCTGACCATAAATTACGAGTACGAGCAATCATATGAGTCGAGAGAAATCATATTTCGTGAATTAAAAGAACAATAACGAAACTTTTCGAGTACTCCGATTATTTTTAGTTTCCGAAGTATTCCAACTTGGTGACAGGTGGATCGAAAAAAAAATCTAACTCCCGTTTATCAACGAAGTTTTTTCCATTAACTAGATTTTGTTAGAAGCCGTTTAGTCTACACAATTCGGAGATATCACAACATCACGTCATGAAGTGGACCACTTCGGGAAGTTCACTCCGTAATCAATTCCGTAAAAACAGAAGGACTTGAGTTGGGCTTCTTTACATTCGACATACGTCTTTTACAACCAAAATTCTGAATTTGTCTCCCCTGACGTCATGCAGTTAACTTAGACAAGTTGTCCCCTTTTCCGTTTTGAAGATTGAGATGAAGGTTTTAATGAAGGTTCAAGTAAAGCAAAAGGTTGCAATGATTACGGTCAAGGACAAGGTCAAGGTCAAGAATGAAGAACGAGACGAAGAGAGATGATGATGATGATGATGATGATGATGATGATGATGATGATGATGATGATGATGATGGAAGTTTGTTGCCTTGGTTACCCTTAAGGCAGTGTGCATAGGTACAGAGCAATATAAAAATAGCACATTATCTTAAAACTAAGTTGAATACATTGTAAGCATATAAGTGAAAAAAAGAAACAATAGGATGTCTTCAAATTAAGTTAAAACTAAATTAAAAACTAGATTATAACTAGCGCAACCAGAAGGAGAGAAAAACGAAAAGCAAACATTGGTAAGCACAAACCAACTCCCACTACCACAATCCCTTCCTACCACTCATTGACGAGACCGCGCACAGTCATTGTATCAATCGTCATGCAGAAAGCGGTGTCGAAATAATCCCAAGAGGGAGAGAGAAAAAGATTTAATCACTGTTAAAATAAGTTAATTATGGTTACTTTCTCGTTTCTTGCATATACCGTGGCTGGTATCTGCGAGCCCATCTCCTCAGGATTGGACTTGGTTAGCACCATCAGAAAGTCACTAAAAGCGCCTTTGACTTAACACAACTGATGCGTGAACCGGTGCATGGCTAGGAGGTAACCCAACGGACTATTGACCGAGTTCCAGTCTATCAGGAAGATCACCAGAGGCACACACAGAGCCATAACATCTATTTATTCTACGCTTTCATGCTTTCCATCCGTGCATGGGGACTTTTTCTCAAGCATTTGCAGTAGATTACATCAACTGTATACATTCTCGAAGATTTTTTCTCTATCATCTACATCAAGTTTCTGTATTATTTTTGCGGTGGTCTGGTGTGACATTGGATTGACTTGCAGTAAGATCACAAACGTTAGGTGATTGATTATAACTCAATCAATTTTCAACTGAAGGGGCGACTTTGTAACATTTGTCATTATTGTTGTAAATATTAGTCAAATAATTTATGCAATTCACGTTAAATGTATACGAATTGCGGGTTGGACAGTCTGATCATATTTCGTATCGTACGAAGCCTCTTCAGGGTCTACAAGGAATCATTGAAGTTTACAAAATACTTTGGTTAGTCGGGCACCTGTGCCCAGACAGTGGGCTACAAATCGGCGAAGAAGAGAGGCAGAATGAACGTATAGAATGGAGAGTTATAGAGGCTGTGTGGGTGGATGAGGGTTGGGTAGCTGGTAAAGACCCCTCTCGAAATTTCTGCCACCCGACTCTTCCGGTGGGCTTATACCAGAAACAGCAGCCTCCGAGAATCTGATATAGGGGTTGGTGGTCCATAGTTCGGACAATGGGGAGTTTGTTGCGTTGGTAGCTGGCTGGCCATGCGCCAGGTACATTGTCCGTTGGACGTTACCGTACAACCTAACTTCAATCCCAAACCTTCCACTCTTCCACCGTTTCCATGAACCAAAAGCGGGCACCCCATCCCAAGGAAACCCTTGCACACTTCTCAATCCATCTCTCTCTCTCTCTCTCTCTCTCTCTCTCTTTACCCTTATTCATGTACCTTTCTGCACTCAGTAACCGTCCCTTTCATTTCTTTTCCCTTCTTGACGTCCTAAGCTCAAGCCACCCTTCTTACATTTTCATCCTACAATGAATTCAGATATTATGCTCCCGAAGCAACCAGCAGTACACATCAACTGACGCGTGAACTAACAGCACCAAAGCCTTTCGTTATGATGAGGCAAAATTGTTTTTGCAGAATTTTAACACGTGTTACTGAAAGTGCTTCAAGTCGAGCTGGAGAATAACTGGCAGGGATATTATTCAATTTCTATAATATAGTTGCAGCAATCCGAAGATATGCTGAAAAAACAATAGTTTGAGTAAAAATTCATGATACATTTGGTAGCATACGAAAACACTGAACGGCTTGGTTGCACTTGAGAAATGAGTACTAGAGAAAAAGTCAAATGCGGTCTCCATGGAGACCGTTGCAGCATTCCCAAAATTCAATCCACCGTTGCTGCGTTATAAAAAAAAAAAAAAAAAAAAAAAAATGGTCCATTGACCGTCATTGGAATATTTGTTCCGACTCTACATGTTGAGCTCGGAGGACCTATTCCAGCGATTCATGCGACCGACATGATATGATTAAAGTGTTGAGATGTAATTATCTGGTGCAAACAACACTTCCTGATGCAACTTCTTAATGTTCGCATATTATTCCGCAGTTGCGTTCCCGATTGCGTGACTTTCTCATTCGGTGATATTTTCTACTCGACATTTGTATCCTTTACACACGAGGTGTCACCAAAGTCGAAATTTCGAAAAAATTTTGCTCATATACCCTGCCCGTTTGAAACCCTGTTCAAGTATGACGTTTTTTCGAAAACATCTGTTAGTAATAATGGGAATGTTACATTGTAATAGCCTAAAACGAAAAACCGAATTTCGAGTTGAAAAAAAAAGTTATAATAATTGCGCTCCCGTATATATACAGCATAACACGGGACTTCCGTTATCACGTAATTGATTTTGAAAATATCACATAAGAAATATAAAATTACGTTTCCGGTACGGTCAAGTATTGCTCGGAGAAAACGGATCTGTTTCGTCGAGAAATAGTTGAAATTTTTATTCACAATATGCCTCAGACTTTGTACGGAATCTAAGAATTTAGGTAACAGTTACTATTAAGCATAGTAATTTTTGCCATGCTAATACAAAATTACTTTTCCTCATAGCGGAAAACCGCTTTTTATAGAATTACCGAACAGATGAAAAAGTTTCGCTCTAATTAAACAAAGAGCGAAACTGAAGTTGGTTTGGTTTTTTTGGAGGTTCGTTTGCTAAATTGAATTAAAACATTATTTGAACGAGATATTAAGAGACTCGGTAGAGTGTCGGGACAAGTACATTTGACAGCCTTGACGCCTGCTGGTCCGCGGTTCGCCTGAGTGTAAAAGCTCTGAAAAAAAAACGATTCACCGTGGTGGGGGTAAAAATTGAAAGTCATTATCTATAATTACGAAGGTTAGGATACATATGATGATTTAAAAATTGAACAGGACACTAAATTCTCCTTCGATTGAGAAAAAAAACTAATAATCTGCCTAATACTTTTCAGTATAAGGCTGTATCAATAATACTCTTGTGATACTAAATTCTGCCTCTCATATTAAAAACGGCAAAGACTCGATGTCAACCACAAATATTCAATGCTACTACTATATCCCGAAGAATTTTTTAAGTTTATGGGCAATGATCCATTGTTATCGTTGAATTGCGGGACCTTTTTTCCGCTTTCATTCAACTTGCATCAGGATTTCGCAGTAGCGGGATATTATTTCTCCATGCATTTTCTTGCTGCCCAAGTTACGTGAAAGGTTTGGTCAAACACGTATCCTTGCAGGTTGTTTCGGCAGCTCTCTCAGCTAAGCAATTACTAATTGATGTTGATAATCAAGCGTTCCAGCCACGTGTTTTGATCTCTCTCACTTAAGAAAGCTTTCTGTTGGTCCTTTGCACGCTTACGTTAGCTCCAACTGTACTCCTGGCATGTCGAGAGATTCTGGCACCGGGGTGCTCGACTCAACGGCCTGCTATCAACGAACACCAGCGACAATTCTCTTCATCTCCCCCCCCCCTCTCCCTTTATCTCTCGTTGCCTGTGGCTGGTCTA
This sequence comes from Campoletis raptor, assembly GCA_948107755.1. Taxonomy (NCBI): domain Eukaryota; kingdom Metazoa; phylum Arthropoda; class Insecta; order Hymenoptera; family Ichneumonidae; genus Campoletis; species Campoletis raptor. Next base: position 2,911,652 of record OX403629.1, on the reverse strand, counting down.
CTGACGCCTATCGTGGGATCGTAGACACCTGACTCGGGAGTGCAGCAGCCAGTGTATCGCCAGAAGAACCACTTCATCCCTCGCAGCCGCCGCTTTCACCTCAATACTCGCTAGACTATATAACGTGCATTGGTAATACTGATGTAGGCTGAGCGTGGCCTTGTTGCTTGCTAACCGCTGTAGTATCCACTTAGCCGATGAACGCGTTTATATTTAAGCGTTTTCCGCATCCAACTGTAGCGTAGACTCTTTCCCTAAATCGCCTAATTTTCCTTGACCCCTGGCGATGTGGTTTTTTTGCTTCTATAATATGATTATATCGAGTTCGAAAAACATCCTGTAATTTTTTAAGATTACACCAAACAGCTCTCATTGAAATAAAAAAAAAAAAAAAAATGAAAAAACGCGGTATTCCATAAATAAAACGATCAAACTGCTTGAGCTGTCTTGAAAAATGGTTTAGAGCATCGAAAGTTCTCACAAAATGATACTTCCATCAAAATTCAGGACGTTTGTTTTGACTTTTGGCCTTCGCAGATTTGATCAGATTATCATTTTTAGCCGAAAATGCAACGGGGAATGATTGCGAATGAGATTTTTTTTCCTCTCCACGTAACTCATAATGAGCAGATGGGTTGGTAGAAAAATGTTTTTTCAGTACGATAAAAACGTTACAAATATTATTATATAATAATAGAAAACATTTTATCATCACCGTTTTTTGAAATAATGGATTATCATCAAATTGTCACTGAATTATTATTTTGTCTGTAGGTGGCTCATTTCAGTGCCTATTAACGCGGTTTTGGTGCTGCCAGGCTCCACAAAACATGTTCAATTCATGTCTGAATATCTGCAGTTAACTTTTTCAACTCTTAACTTTTTTCACATTATTATTAATTGACGAAATATAGAGAGGCACTGAATGTTTGGAGAAGAGATTCTTAACGCGGTCACAACGGCCCACCCTCTTTTCTTTTCGAATCTTAATGTCATTTTAATCTCCATAGTCATATACACTAAGACCTCTATTTTCGGCACGGTGACAGGAGCAGCTTTGCATCGTACTTGTAAATTGCAAACTTAGTCTCTCCATCTCTGCCCACCGATCGTGCTTCCTCTACTCAGCGCAGACCGATCGATATTCAGCCCATAGTGAGGGACAAGCCGTTAATACAGGTCTCGAAAATACAGGTACGAGGATAACAAGTATATTCACGAGGTACCACGGCATATCCAAATGGATAAAAATGGTATTGGGACAGTGCGCATAGTATAAATCAATTTTTCGATACTGTAGATGTTAATCAAAACTAAAACGGCTCCAGTCCCGAAATTGCGCAAACTCCTAAATAAAGGCAACAGTATAATATATTTTACGACTATATATGTCGCGCATATAAAGAAAAAAATGTATATTTTGTGAGCATATATTTACTAATGTATAAGCTTCTATGTACGTTTCATTCGATTCGTGTGGATTAATTTACCCAATATCAATCTATTCTCGGTTTACCTGAAACAGAGCAAATAAACGAGTCATGGAACGGCAGAGCATAGATATACTTACAATGTAAAAGAGAAAACTCCCGTTGCTTACGTACACCATTATACAAACGCGCACGCTGATATATGTATTCTATGTCTGTTACTACGATGCAACATCCCTATTCTCGGCGCTTAGACTCGATTGATTGCAGGATTGGTTAATAATTCGTGGCGCATGCTGCGCTGTTCACTGCGGTTCCACTCTCCCTTTTGGGAATATCGCGTATACACTCTGATCTCCTGTTCACATTCACCGCATTACCACAAGGTTGTTTACTGGGAAATGTTAACCGATATATACTCAATACGAAGGATTAACTTGTAATTTGTTATACGTAAGTCGAATAATCATTCATGCAGCAATCTTTTTGATTTTCGATATTCGATACAGCAAATTACGACGAGTATTTCACATGAGAGAATACAACTAATTAAAGAGTTATGTATTAAAAAAAAAATTACAGTCGCCATAATTTACTTATCTCAATAATTTTGGTCAAATGTTTTGGTGAAATTTTAACATCACGGGTCCGCCTCTTTTTTTGTGTACACCTATAACGAAATCATCTTTCTTCTGTATTTCCAAGTAGTTGTGTTGTTGTGTATTGGATTATATTGCAGGGTGTATAACAGAAAATGAAAATTTGAGGAATGTCATAGTTAGAAGTAAATACGTTTTCAAACACTATCTGGAATGTATCCTATTTACCTCGAAGTTTGTCACCAGTTACAAAATCCGCCATAATATGACTGTTCCCATATGCATACAATGGACATTAAGATTTCGTAATGAAAAATTGGTCGCTGTATTCCGCAAATATTCCCGTATATATACTAAAGGGAAAAATAATAAAAATCGTCCTTCATATTCAGATTTTTTACTTAACCCGTTCCTGCGTGGGAGTGATTTCAAAACATTGTGACGTCACAAAGAGCCTATATCAGAGTATATAAGAGTGCGGCAGGGCTCGTGATGACTTTTTCCTTTTAGTACTTGGCGTCGAGCCGCTACCGCGTCTCTTGATATGTAAATGTGTTTTTGGATATCATTATTAAAAATGGATTTCCAAAGTGATAAGTATTCAGATTTCAGCAATTAACACACGAGATAACACTGTTCGCACTTATTTTAGCAACGCGTTCAACTCGATGTTTGCTGGCATATGCTTTCAGACATGACAGCTTGTCAGTTTGAAAATGTTATTCCTGCCTCGACTTGATTGTTTTCTCAGGTTTCTTGAAGAATATCGATAGGATCATTGGTGATAGGTATACATACGAAAAGTCTCTGTCCATGTTTATAACTATGCGTAAGCACTTTACATGGGTTATAAACTAAACTGACAATTCCAGCAAATGACAGTTGTGTCCAAGACACACCGCGCTTTTCCCATATACTATATACACTTGTCGCCATATGACAGTAATCGATCTTCCATACGCTCAAGGCTATGGGTCATAGCTGCAAATTTCCAAACTGAAATTCTTCGACGCGCGTTGGCAGATCGTAAAAAGTCGCCTCCAGCCTATTTATACCATCGTTTTGCGTGGGCTGACGGAGCCGTGATGTAATCAGTAACATGTCGACAAACTTTTATTTCGAAAATTTGAGCTGAGGTTAGGGGACACATCACCCGTCACCTTGAGGAAGTTGAGTTCGAAATCGTGAATGATAATAGAATTGTGGGAATGTGGTTCGTTTTTTTATAAAATATTCAAGAGGGCGTGCATTAAATTCACGATAATTAAGAAACTTGTCATTGAAAAATTAATGTAACAAATCACATGGAGTCCCACAGTGACTGACATAACTTTGCGTTCGACCCTTCACTTTCTTAATATTCACAATATACTTGAAATGAAGGAACGAAAAAGACTTCTATTGATGAATATTTTTCTTATTTGAATTTTTCATGTGAAAACATATCAAATTTTTAGTATTTCATTGTTAATTCTGATTTGAATACCCTTAAGTGAAAACTTGGTATGTGTTTTTGTGAAGTGTTTGAGAGGTCATGAAAAAATTTTGTGACTATTCAGAAGCTCCTTTTTATGGAATTTCGAATATAGCGTTGCGGAGTACAAAAAAATTACAAAAAAATATGTACTCAATGATGAATATTGGTGATGGCAGTTTGGTAAGAATCATGTGTCGACGGTTAGGGCCGGAGGTAGGTTACTCTCGTACTCTCTCTTTGTCTTTTCAAGCGTCGTCGGACAATTATTTTGCGAGTCTGAGACCGTTCAATGGCATTCACTAGCACAGTGTAAAAAAAGAGTATGGAAAGACTACAGCGAAAACATTATAATACATTATTTTTAAATCATAAACTTATGCGGGTAGTAACAAGAGACAAAAACCTTTGTGTCATGCTATAACCAAAGAAAGGAAGCTCTCGAGCGAGTAGTAAATAAAATGAGATAAGAAAGATAGGCAAAGAGTCAGATAACTAGGGTGAGGTCGGGAGAATGTATGAATAAATTTTTATATTGCCTGAGTGTTTCTAGGGGAAACTATAACAATGTCAGTAAGAAAACAATTTACAATTCATACATGGGGTATTGGCAATAAAGGAGCGAACGCAGTAAAAATATGACAAATAAATAACAACGGATACTGTACTTGAAATAATTACCAATGATTGAAAAAATTCACTTCAGCGATGAACGGTCAAGTGTGGAAATCACTGGAAGGTCAGAGGCTGTGAGCGCTTAGGAGAAAAGGGGAAGGGGTGACAGCCTATGAAACGTGCATTGATGACACCTAGTACTGTGTCCCCGGCTTACCCGACTATTCTCGAAAACCTTCAAATGTTGTTTCCGTAAAATTTATCAAATTATAGCGCTTTGCAGAATATTGTGACTTCGCATATTTTTAATGTTTTTAATTTTTTAATTTTTATTTTTTTATCGTGGCTAATTAAAACTCTGTAGCTAGAACTGCACTGGAGATATTAATCGCCATTGCTATCCTTATATCCCTTTCCTTCCACATAATATTATAAAAGCGAAAGTAACGCTGTCTGTCTGTCTGCCTGTTACCTTTTCACGCTTAAACCGCTGGACCGATTTAGATGAAATTTGTTGTGGAGGTAGTTTGAGTCCCGGGAAAGGACATAGGATAGTTTTCATCACGGAAATCACCCCTTAAGGGTGTGTGTGTATGTGTGTGTGTGTGTGATATGAAAAAATAAAACAGGTCGGATTAAAAATAAGATACCCGTAGTACTACATCCACGCAGACAAAGTTGCGGGCAAAAGCAATATTTCATATAATGCGTGCACTCAAAATTTGTGCATTCTTTTCGCAAAAAGTTTTGACACTCGGATATTTTTTTTTGCAATCACCGTTCTCGTGATACTAAATATTACAATGTTGTACTACACGTCAAAATATGCAACGGTGCATACATAAATTTTTCCATGCAGTACTATTCTAAATATTATTTGAATGAACACTTTGCGGTATGGAAAAATGTCAAGGGAAGAGAATGACAACCTTGTTAGCTTGTCATTATAAATTATATTCAAGGTGTCCTGGTGATGTATAAAGGATGATGTTCCGTTACGACTTTTATACCTTCCGGACAGATTGAAGAAGCGACGAGTCTACTATGGGTTAGTGGCTCGCGATGGTAAAAGTGTAGGACTCCTTGTGGTATAATTATCACCGTATATAGTGAATGTCGAGATCGGAGTAATTCCACTGACTAAGCATCAGAAAGGAGACGAACGTCTCGAAACCGCAAAGGAATCGAATTTGAATCCGGGTTCATACAAATATAATTTCATTTAATTGGAGTTTCAGTCGCTTCTACATAAATTTCACGCTCGTGCCAAAGTATCATGCCCAAAATTATCCATGAGAGAGACATGTATTGCAGAACAGGCACGATATTCCCAGTCAAAAGGAAGCACACTTTCAGATTTTACCACGGTCAATAATTAAAAAATACGCACGAATTTATTTGTTCTCGAATCACATAACTGAATTATTTTACTACTTGAATATCCAAAATGGACATAGTAATTAAATAGTAAACGTCATTGATAGATTATACACACATGGATATACCTACCCGAATGAATTGTATCACTCATTTCGTACTTTTTTAAACGCTTATTACTTTGAGAGTGGATAGTAAAAACAAGAATCGTAAGCTGCTTGTTTATCATTCGATAGTTTTTTTTATCAGTTCCTGTCTCGTCGTTATTTTGATATTCCCAGAAATGTAACATACTACAGGGTACGTCCCATGCAACGAATATTAAACATGTTAATATCAAGCGCAAATATCTCGATAACGGGATGATGAATGTAGTTGACTTGAAATTATACCCTACCTGTCCAGAATATCTAAAACAATATCAGTTCTGAATATAGAGACTTTGATTTACTCTCGTGCATGAAAAAAGCTTGGACTTGTAATACTCAAGTACTTGAATGAGTCAACGCCACCACTGCGAAATTGAAATATTTTGTTACTAATTAGTTCATCACTCCGTACCGAATTTCCATGCTGCACCACCCGAATAATTTCGATATTCTGAACGCGTCAACAAGAGACTGCGTGGATTGCTTGGTGTAAATCGCAAGAGAATCAATGCGATAGGGAAACCGCGAAATACCCAAGACAGGGTACGTATATGTGTGAATGAAGGCAAGCAGCCGGTAAGCTGAATAGTCAGCGTGGAGAGAAGATGGTGTGTCGTACACCTTGAGGCATACCGACGCTCTCGCTTGCGGGCTTGCAGATACTCGGCCTGCCGGAAATGCCAAAGCTTGCAGCCACCACTCTAGTATTTCAGACAATGTATCTGTCTTCGTCGATACTAAGGCTGGTCTAACGGGTTCACCATTCAATCCTATGAAAACCACCTTGAGATGTAGGTCTGCGACTGCAGGACACGAATCCACCCCCCCGCTTCTCATCTATTTCTCCCCCCCCTCCTTATGCACACCCCTCGCGTAGGAGTGCATGTGCTCACCGCTTGACGATGTTCTTGAAAAAGGGGAACATACTGAGGTATATAGATATTCAAAAAACGTGCAATGTTAAAGTGAGATCGAATATGCGTATTCTTTACAAGTATACTGCATTTGTGTACAGTAAATCTCATAAAAGGTGGAGAATTCAACATTCAAATGTTACAATCTCTAAGCTGGTACTATTGAATCATGAAAATGATACAATCAAGTACCGGTCAATACGGCCTAAATTGAATCCAAGAAACTTTCAATCTGTTTTACTTATCCAATGAAGCCTCCAGAAAAATCGCATCAACGGTGAGCAAATTTTAGAAAAACACAGAAATTTCAGAAGAAAAGTCAGTAGATCAAAATGGTCGACTCCACGGAAATTCCATAATTTATCTTTCAACATTCGATTATGATCTCAATGAATTATCATGCATAACATCCCCTAATAAAAAGTTCTAGGGTCACGATATATTTCGATTGTGATTGACGCCCTTTTATTCGTTCTGTGATTGGTCGGTCGGTCGGTTGGTTATGTACCGTGTTTCAGGTCGTTTGGCAGTCGCAGTCCCGCTGTCATTTTGACATTTGCGTGAATACGCCTGCGGTTATATGTTCCTCTCAGAACAAAACCCTTTTTCACATGTATGAGAGTAGTAGTAGTGTAGTTAATATAGTAGTAGTTCATGAAAGTAGTATATTTTTGAAATATTAATTAATTTTAAGACAAATTAGATCACGTCTATTTTTATCAACAGCGTGTAATGATATGGCCCAGAGATAAGCAGCACATTTGGATAAAAAAGAATTTGTATTTGTGTATAAAATACTATAACGAATAGTTTTTCAGTCTCCACTTTTTTTTAACTCGAAATGAAAAAGAATTTTTCGTACATTTCAGCTTGAAATGGAATATTATGTTTATGACGTCATTCACATTTCAAATTGAATTTTTTTAATTATTTTAACAGATTCATCGTAGGATAATTCTGAAAATACACGGATATTGCAAGGAATCGAATTATAAATCGTCAGTATGGAGCAAGAGGGAAACTATTCATAAGGTGCGAGGTGAGATCGCAGAATCCAAAATTCTGTGGTCGAGGTTGATTTTTCGAAATTTCAGTAATTAGGTCGACGGTTCTTAGTTGCTGAAATCCAGATGGACTTTGTCATGGTTTTTGTTGACCACGTCGACAACTGCGTGGTTTTCGTTGTCTAGGTCACCGACTTCATGGTTTTTGTTGTCAAAGACGACGTATCCACAGTTTTTGCTGTCTAGGTCGACGTCTCCCATAGTTTTCGATGTTTATATTTCTCCATGTTTTCCCATGTCTAGGTATATTTCTGCATAGTTTTCGCTGTCCAGCTTAAGAGCTCCATAATTTTCGATGTCCAGGTACGTTTTCCCGTGGTTGTCGGGGTGTAGGTATATTTCTCTACAGTTTTCGATGTCCAGGTCAACAGCTCCATACTTTTCGCGGTCCAGGCATATTTCTCCGTGGTTTTCGATGTCTAGATCGACGGCTCCATAGCTTTCGATGTCTAGGTATATTTATCTATGGTTTTCGATGTCCAGTCATATTTCTCCATAGTTTTCGATGTCCAGGTATGTTTCTCCATAGTTTTCGCTATCTAGGTCGACGGCTGCATGGTTTTCGATGTCTACGTCAACGGCTTAATGGTTTTCACTCTCTAGGTCGACGGCTCCATAGTTTTCGATGTTTACGTATATTTCTCCATGTTTTCCCATGTCTAGGTATATTTCTCCGTAGTTTTCGCTGTCCAGGTTGACAGCTCCATACTTTTCGATGTCCAGGCATATTTCTCTGTGGTTTTCGATGTCAAGATTGACGGCTCCATAGCTTTCGATGTTCAGGTATGTTTTTCCGTGGTTTTCGATGTCCAGGTATGTTTTTCCGTGGTTTTCGATGTCTCGATATATTTCTCTATAGTTTTCGCTGTCCAGGTTGACAGCTCCATACTTTTCGATGTCCAGGTATGTTTCTCAGTGGTTTTCGATGTGTAGATCGACGGCTCCATAGTTTTCGATGTTTACGTATATTTCTCCATGTTTTCCCATGTCTAGGTATATTTCTCCGTAGTTTTCGCTGTTCAGGTTGACAGCTCCATACTTTTCGATGTCCAGGCATATTTCTCCGTGGTTTTCGATGTCTGGATCGACGGCTCCATGGTTTTCGGTGTCCATGTATGTTTCTCCGTGGTTCTCGATATCTCGGTATATTTCTCTACAGTTTTTGCTGTCCAGGTTGACAGCTCCATACTTTTCGATGTCCAGGCATATTTCTCCGTGGTTTTCGATGTCAAGATTGACGGCTCCATAGCTTTCGATGTTCAGGTATGTTTTTCCGTGGTTTTCGATGTCCAGGTATGTTTTTCCGTGGTTTTCGATGTCCAGGTATGTTTTTCCGTGGTTTTCGATGTCTCGATATATTTCTCTATAGTTTTCGCTGTCCAGGTTGACAGCTCCATACTTTTCGATGTCCAGGTATGTTTCTCAGTGGTTTTCGATGTGTAGATCGACGGCTCCATAGCTTTCGATGTCCAGGTATGTTTTTCCGTGGTTTTCGATGTCTCGATATATTTCTCTATAGTTTTCGCTGTCCAGGTTGACAGCTCCATACATTTCGATGTCCAGACATATTTCTCCGTGGTTTTCGATGTCTAGATCGACGGCTCCATAGCTTTCGATGTCCAGGTATGTTTTTCCGTGGTTTTCGATGTCTCGATATATTTCTCTATAGTTTTCGCTGTCCAGGTTGACAGCTGCATACTTTTCGATGTCCAGACATATTTCTCCGTGGTTATCGATGTCTAGATCGACGGCTCCATAGCTTTCGATGTCCAGGTATGTTTCTCCGTGGTTTTCGATGTCTCGGTATATTTCTCTACAGTTTTCGCTGTCCAGGCTGACAGCTCCATACTTTTCGATGTTCAGGCATATTTCTCCGTGGTTTTCGATGTCTAGAATGGAGATGTATAGGTATATTTCTCTATGGTTTTTGATGGCCGGGTATATTTCTCCATAGTTTTCACTACCTAGGTCGACAGCTCCATAGTTTTCGATGTCCAGACATATTTCTCCGTGGTTTTTGATGTCTTGATCGACGGCTCCATAGCTTTCGACGTCTAGGAATATTTCCCTATAGTTTTCGATGTCCAGGTATATTTCTCCTTAGTCTTCGCTATCTATCGGTCGACGGCTCCATGGTTTTTGATGTCTAGGTCAACGGCTCAGTGGTTTCCGATGTCTGGGTATCGACATAATAGTTTTCGACATCCAGATCGACGACTCTATGGTTTTTAATGACACGGAAGATGTCGAAGTCACGGAAGACCATGAACAAATATCAACGGACGCCGATAACTATGAAGATGTCGACCTAGACATCGCATACAATAAAACACCCACCTGGACATCGAAAACCTATGACAGTGACACGTTGATCTCGACCCCATAATAACTATGACGGCGCCGATCTAGACACCGAAAACCATGAAGCTGTCGATCGAGACACCAAAGACCATGGAGACGATCGACCATGATAACATCAACATTAGGGTGTCCCGAAAATGAGGTGATATTTTTTGTTTTCATTTACCGTCCCTCAAAAGTTGCTATTTCGTGATAGAAAGAACCTCGCGAAAGGAACACCCTGTAGCTAAAATTTAAAAGGGGGCGCAAGCTATTTTTGTGTGTTTTTTTTCGCGACATTATAAGACCTGGCCAAAAATTCCCTCCCTGGTAAAAAAATCTTCAACAAGTACATTTGTTGACCCCTGTTTCCATTTGTTGTCACAAAAAAACTACCCAAACAGTACAAAATTTTTAAAAATTTAGCAAGATCGAGCCAGGAAAAACAAGATTGTTTCTATAACATAACTACATTTCAGATGACAAAGAGAAATGAGAAACTTTATATATATTATTGAAATCCCGAGAAGAAAAGCAACAATGCCCATCGTAAGTGTCCGATAAAAAAAAATAGAGTCGAGAAGTAAATGATTAATTTGTGATTTAAAAAAATAATTACTTTACAAAAAAAGAAATGCAAACGCCAATGATTCACGTTCAGCACTGAAATTCGTAATATCAATAATAGAACATGTTTTTCACTGTCGCTTGAGGATGGAGTGTTTAAAAAAAAAACGCAAAAAAAGGGTTGGCATTGAAAAAAGTCACCAAAATGTACGAAAATAAAAATCGGTCAGAAGAACAGAGTCCAGAAAAAAATCGGAATGAGAAAAGACTTGAAAAAAAAAAAAAAAATTCAAACAAAATAAATTCGATTGAAAAAAAAAATTCTGACCGAAGTATTTGGCAAGTTTTTTTGCGTAGCTTGGATCATATAATATATTTTTCAGCCCTCCGGGCGGAAAGTGGCAACTTTCGGCCCGCTACGCGGACCGAAGTTGCCGCATTCCGCCTACGTCGGACTGAAAAATTGTATACGCACCACGGGAGTTAAAGCAGACTACCTCAAACCGCGTGCTTGTCAACCTCGCCTTCGGCTCGGTTGACAATTCTGCCCGCGGTTTGAAGTAGTCTACTTTTCCTCCCTAGGTGCGTAATATACTATCTATGGTTACGAACTCGCCAAGTACTTCAGCCGAATATTTTTTTCAATCTAAGTTTTTTTGTTTAAATTTTTTTTTAAAGTTTTCCTCATTCCGATTTTTCTCTGGACTCTGTTCTTTTGACCTTCTTAGATCTTCTGACTTTTTTCAATAACCAAATGATTTTTGCTTTTTTTTACGAATTTGCTTCCATGGATTTTTGCGAATTTGCTTCCATGGATTCACACCTTAGAAATCGCCTTCCTCTTGCTCCTACCTAGCAAACTTTAATCTATTCTTTGCTTAGGGAATTCAAACTTATTCATATGAAAATACTTTAATCTTCAAAATAATTGTGCTGTTCCCCAATGTACTTCGAGAAAATTCAAGAACGAGAAACACTTTGAGTTTTAATTTGATTTCAACATAAAGTTAAATCAGAAAATAAATATTTGAATCAGGTGCGTAAAAATATATTTCGCCCTCGAAGCATCATAGATTTGTGAATTAAATAAATTTCATGATCCAAAAAAAGATTTCACAAAGTGAGGAGTGTTGCATCGGCATTGGTAGTTTATCTAGACTCTACTGCACAGCCTGAATATGCACGGATCGGATAAAGGGTCATCTTACCCTACACATTGAGTGGCTCGCCGCAAAATATGATGCAACACTACCAGGATGCCATGGGAATTGTACGAAAATTTGGAAAACCGGATCCCTTTTTTATGATGATTTGTAATCCAACCTGGCGTGATATTTATTCGACGATACTACCGAAAAACTGTATACTAGCGTAGACAGTACCGAGGATTGTGGTGATAATAACGCGATCAACGAAACAATTTTGCCCGAATATTTGAATACACTTTCACCTTCAAGTTTACCGCCTCGCGAACTCCATTTCAGGAAGTATGGCATTTTCATGCTTATTAGAAACTTGATCATCAATGAAGGTTTATGCAACGGTACGAGATGACTAATTTTGAAATTAGGTAATACGGGTTTACGATGAGAGATTTTGTCTGGTGACAAAGAGGGCTACATCGTTTTCTTGCATCGCATTACTCTTTCCTGTGAAAATGACTGTTCCTTCTCTTCCCAGCGACGTCAATTTCTTGTAAAGGTAGCTTTTGCTATAACTATCAACAAATCACAGGGACAAACTTTTGACAAAATAAGTATCGATCTTCGTTAGGGAGTATTTAATCATGGCCAACTATACGTAGCCTTTTCGCGAGGGCGTTCTTGGGAAGCGCTCAAAGTTTATTTTGGAACCCAATGAAATGGAAATATTGTTAAAAACTATGTATGCAAGGAATTGTATCGTTGATAAAAAACGCCAGATTGTTATCCACATTTTGGATCATTTTGGACATCAGTTTTGAATTCATGTATATATATTATTGTGAAAAGAAATAACCACATTCAAAATGAAAGATATTTATAACGCTCATTAAACTTTTTTTCGGGTCGACTACAACTATCGCTTCTCTTTTTATTTACAATTTGGTGCAGAGAAAAAAAATGTTAGAGCGCTGCAGCGCCACTAGGAAACCGTTCGCGCGCGGGAGCGCGCGTGATGGACCCTAGTTTTCATCAAAAAGATGCAGACGTGGGAGAGAGATAGAAAGAGAGAGAGAGAGAGAGCGAGATTGATTGATTGATCAATTATTATGCCCCGGCAAGTTATAGGGCAAAGGCGAAGCTTAGTAACAAGATATAAGTACGTAAATGCCATTACAAAAATATTAATCGTAAATACAATAGTGACACAAGCAATAAAGATACAGAAGGAAGTAAAAACACTGGAAATAGATGAAGTGCAATAGAATCTAAAAGCAAAATGACGCTGGTAAAAAACCAAATTGCAAAATTCACGGCAAACAAAACTCAAAATGAATAAATGCATAGTAGAAATAAACAAATACTGAATAAATAAAAAAATTAATAAGTGAATGAGCAACAAACCACATAAACAGAACATGGCAAAAATCATTTAAATAAATACATAGATAACTAGTCGCAGCAAACGCAAAAACCGCAGCACTCAAGCGCAATAAAAATAATACTTAACGCTCAAAACAAGTAGCATAAAGAAAACCCGAAAACACGCTGCATATAAAAGAGCATTCAAAGCTTCAGAGATGCTAAAAGAAAGGAAGACTGATTAAATCACACTATTAGTGTCACAACGCCACACTACCAATATATTGTCATTATGGAGTGAAAAAAGTAGTTCATAGGGACCCTTCTTAAAAATGGCGATCGACGATGCGCTAGTCAGAGAATCAGGTAGAGAATGCCAAAGTCCAATTGCGGAGAGATGGAAGGAATTAGGATACGATGCAATGCGCTGAACCGGAACTCGAAAAGTGCGCGTATGGTTAGTGGAACGCTGAACATCACGCACTGGTAAAATAGTAAACAAATCACTTTGGTGCTACCTCAATATGTCGGACTTTGTACATGAGACAACCTAAAAAATATTTTCTCCTGCTCCTGATCGTGAGCCACCTTAATTGTTGTCTATACGGCGATACGTGCTCATCAAAGCGAAAATCATAGATGAATAGATGAACCTGATGGAGTGATTAACAAGAACCTGTCGCTTGGTGTTAAGCTCGTCAGTCAGATCGTCATAGACTGCGCAGCAATAGTCCACAATGGGGAAAATTAACGCCGTGACAACCTTTCGTCGGAGAGATGGCGGGAGTGAGTTCTTATGATATTTTAGTCTGTAGAGAGCATTGTGAACTTTCTTGGAGATCAAAAGAGTATCGGAACGCCAGGAAAAGTTGGAGCTTATAATAACGCCTAACCGCTACCGAAAATAATGACCTTAGACTTGGTCAAGTTCAAGGACAAACCATTAGTAGCTTCATAATCAGCAATGGCGGTAGCATCAAGGTTAATAAACCTCAAGGCTGCGTCCACCTCGGATGGAAAACTCGGATGGAGAGAAAGAGAGAGAGAGAGGGAGAGAGATCGGAATACTGAGCATATGACAGCATGCCTCGTTAATGCCTGACCTCAAATTTGCACTGAATTCGCGTCCCATTTCAGCACTACTGCTTGCATAGTTCTGAACGAGATGTATGCAGGAGCCATAGTATAGGTCTGCATACATATATGTTAACTTACGGAATATATCCACATAGTTGCGCCAATGAACAAGCAGAACAAGAATTCGCGCAAACAATCGGGGTGGTGTCTTGTTGCTGTTCACACAGACATAGCTGCCGATCGGAATAAACATGCCGTAATCGTTCAATCGCCGTGTAAGTAATAATGTAAGTAAGTAAGTAATCTATATATATATATAACTGTTGCGTGACTGACTGACTGACTGACTGACAGACAACGCACAGCCTAAACCACTGAAGATAGGAACTCGAAATTTGACATGGTAACTCCTTTCCCGACGTAGACGCTCACTAAGAACGGATTTTGATCGTTCTCCATCCAAAATAGATTTATAATTCGAAAACATTTCCTACCAAACCGAATATCTGTGGCCACCGTTGCTATGGTAACCATTGTTATGTTTATCATTGCCATGGCAACCGTTGTCGTGGTGACCGTTTCCATGACAACCGTGGCCTTGGTAACCGTGGCCTTGGCAACCGTGGCGTTGGTAACCGTGGCCTTGGCAACCGTGGCCTTGGCAACCGTTGCCATGATAAACTTTGTCGTAGTGACCGTTTCCATGGCAACCGTTGCCATGGCAACCGTGGCCTTGACAACCGTTGCCATGATAACCGTTGTTATGGTGACCGTTGCCATGGCAACCGTGGCCTTGACAACCATTGCCATGACAACCGTTGTTATGGTGACCGTTGTCGTGGTGACCGTTTCCATGGCAACCGTGGCCTTGGCAACCGTGGCCTTGGCAACCGTAGCCTTGGCAACCGTGGCCTTGGCAACCGTGGCCTTGACAACCGTTGCCATGATAACCGTTGTTATGGTGACCGTTGCCATAGCAACCGTTGTCGTGGTGACCGTTTCCATGGCAACCGTGGCCTTGGCAACCGTGGCCTTGACAACCGTTGCCATGATAACCGTTGTTATGGTGACCGTTGCCATGGCAACCGTTGTCGTGGTGACCGTTTCCATAGCAGCCGTGGTCTTGGTAACCGTGGCCTTGGCAACCACGGCCATGATAACCGTTGTCGTGGTGACCGTTTCCATGGCAACCGTGGCCTTGGTAACCGTGGCCTTGGCAACCGTGGCCTTGACAACCGTTGCCATGATAACCGTTGTTATGGTGACCGTTGCCATGGCAACCGTGGCCTTGACAACCGTTGCCATGACAACCGCTGTTATGGTGACCGTTGCCACAGCAACCGTTGTCGTGGTGACCGTTGCCATAGCAACCGTTGTCGTGGTGACCGTTTCCATGGCAACCGTGGCCTTGACAAACGTTGCCATGATAACCGTTGTTATGGTGACCGTTTCCATGGCAACCGTGGCCTTGGTAACCGTGGCCTTGACAACCGTTGCCATGATAACCGTTGTTATGGTGACCGTTGCCATAGCAACCGTTGTCGTGGTGACCGTTTCCATGGCAACCATGGCCTTGGTAACCGTGGCCTTGGCAACCGTGGCCTTGGCAACCGTGGCCTTGGCAACCGTGGCCTTGACAACCGTTGCCATGATAACCGTTGTTATGGTGACCGTTGCCATGGCAACCGTTGTCGTGGAGACCGTTTCCATGGCAGCCGTGGTCTTGGTAACCGTGGCCTTGGCAACCGCGGCCATGATAACCGTTGTCGTGGTGACCGTTTCCATGGCAACCGTGGCCTTGGTAACCGTGGCCTTGGCAGCCGTGGCCTTGGTAACCGTGGTCTTGGCAACCGTTGCCATGATAACCGTTGCCATGGTAACCGTTGTCATGGTTACCGTTGTTATGGCATCCATTGCTTTAATAATCGTTGCCATGGAGACTGTAAGGAAGGAGCGTCAACTCCGTGCTTTGAATCGGTCCTGAAAAATCTACGAAATAGGCGACGCTGCCGTCAAATGTTCTCGATTTGCTATATATGTATGCATGTGCATAAACGATGCGCTGTACCATGGAAAATACGCTGTACATACGCAGCTGATAGGAAGTATGTTTCTAATCTCATATTGTTCTGGAAAGTTTGAAATTCGAAATTCGACATTATTTTTCTTGAAAAATGACATTAATAGTTAAAATGAATTTCTTTGATTTCCAGAATACTCTTAAAAAATTTCGTGATTTAATCACATATTTTGATTGAAATTTTTTTGACTTTTTTTTAATGGCGTAAAAATGAATTTTGATCAGTAGGTAACTGGAGAAATCTGTCGATATCATCTACGAACTTATCTGCGCCAATCGTGATAGAAAAGTGTCAAGTTTTTATTCAAATTCGAAAAAAAAAAAAAACAAACTGTCGGGTTTTTGTTCAATAAGCAATAAATATAATTTACTTTAATTCAATCTAATAAATATATAAATTCCAATAAATTTGGCGAGATAATCGGGAAATTGAAAACAGAACGTTTCCTTTATTTTTCTTAAAATTTATTTGGTCGAGATTTTTCCTAAACATCCGAAACCGTAAAACTTTGTAAAGCGTTTTTCGCTTCAGAAAAGCTCACCTTTCACGTTAAATCGTTACCTGATTTCGTGAGGTTAAGGTACTGGAGCTCAGTTAAAAATGAACCGGAGAAGGCCATATTTACACACAGCTGTCAAAACGTAAGACGCAAAAACAACCCGCACCGTTTTTGAACCGACCATATAGGAACCTACTATAACCATATGTATCAAGAACTTTCCACAAGGGCGCCGTGGCGGTGGAATTCGTAGTTATTATTTCGTACGCTTTTTACGGACGTTTTTTCAAAGGTTTCTTTTATGAAGTTGAAGCTCCTTCCTATAGTCCCCATGATCAGGGATGGAAATAAATGATAGATTTAATTTTATATTATCAAATTATAATTTTACATCAACGAACAATAAATTAATTTCAATGCGAGCAAAGTCGCGTGCGGAAAGTTAGACAATGAAAACGAATATCTT
Source organism: Campoletis raptor (assembly GCA_948107755.1). Lineage (NCBI taxonomy): Eukaryota > Metazoa > Arthropoda > Insecta > Hymenoptera > Ichneumonidae > Campoletis > Campoletis raptor. The sequence continues at coordinate 2,894,496 of OX403629.1, read as the reverse complement.
CACTGTACCACATAGGTCATGTGGAAATCTGGGTGTGGTATTATTGTGTGCCCAGCGAAGCGGGCGGACACAGGCTAGTAAGTAATATACAGATACATAATACGGAACCTTGTGTCGCGATTCCATTCGCCGAGTTTATAACCGTGAATAACACATTAACTAACGATAAGTTAAGTAAAAAAAAGTCGCTAGAAATTTTTTTGTTGAGATTTTTTGTTCAAGCTGAATGTTTTCATATTTTCTTTCCCGGTGTAGAATATTTGTACTGTAAAAACGACTGTATTTTCATCTAAGCAAATGATGATTTACTAGTAATCAATTGGTTGGGATGTGTTGTGACGTGGCAATTTAGCTCGTCACAAATATTTTGAATTTTGGCATGGTACGGGAGAACACGTTGGTTCTCGAGAAAGAATTTCTCTCGAGCAAAGTCGAAAGGGTCATATGAGAGCGTATTTCTTTTTTCTAATTTATTTGGTTATTATTATTTTTATTATGGACGAGCGAGCGACGGTATCAATGTTGTCGAGAGAGGAACGGTTGGCAAGGTCATCATTGGCATCGAGGCAGGTTACAATTCAAGCGAGGGTCGCTAGCTCGAATCCCTTACCCGGAGCTGGCTAATCTCGAGATGTGTCTATCAACATCGGGGCTCTTCGGGACTTGTCGTCGATTTTCGTAGCGTCGGAAGAAGAGTCGGAAATATTGATTCGTATTATGATTATCGGAAGCGGTTGATCGAGCGAATATTCTGGATGGGTCGGTTAAGAGTTTCCCGCGAGTAGGCGAAGGGTGGGGGGCTAGGACCTTAATCCGCGTAACTGCGATTATCGAAATTATCGTTGACTTTCGTTTGGGACGACATCGAGGACAGACGTCTTTTTCCGAGCCGTGACCGTTCCGATCAAGAACCCGACGTTCCCGGATTATGGCGTGAAGTTCCGTGGTCCTTTTCCGGAACTTCATCTACTGAAACCATAGCGGTGAGCCGCCGTTTCGCTTTGATTTGTGAGATTTTGTGTTTTGAGACGTTGAGAGCTCTCTTTTGGAATTTTGTGAATTTTGGTTAAAAAGCGATATTGTTTCGGGTACACTCGTGTTTGGGAAAAGTTCGTTAACGTTTGTTTCGCAGTATAAAATCTTTCGCGACTTGCTCCATGTTTTTTGAGTTAAAGAGAATTGCCGAGAGGAATTCTAAATTTAGTCCGTACAAGCGATTGTCCATAGTTTAAGTATTGTTGTTATCGATATTATTTCGTCTGATTGTTAACCGATTCTGATTGTTAAAGTTGTTAAATTAATTACATTTTTCCGGACATTAGTGATTTTTGTTATCGATCATAATCTGATTTTCAAAGTTAAGTTAAATAAAAGAGTTCGTAAATCCGGAATTTTTGTATGAAATATGTGTTTGAATATTCCTCGTTAACTCCCTGAACCTCGCCCCTCTACCAACTCATTTTGGATAAAAAGCTACCGCCGGGTTACAACTGTCTTATTCTCGCGTAATTTCGTATAAATTTGTTTAAGTCAATTCTTAAACTGGCGCCCAGAGATTATCGAGAGTAGAATTATTTTGTTGGCGGCTTTTGGAGGAGAAAAGTCGTTACAGTGTTTATAATAATATTGATATTGTTCATTTTATGAAATCGCAACACAACTTTTAATGAGCAATGAATCGTAATTATTATTTTTAAACTTTAATTTACTCAATGATTCTTTTTTTGAAAGAGTGCACTCTTGTAAATTTCCACCAGGATTTCGTTTGTTTGAAGAATTTTTTTAAAGAGGGTTTTTCTAGAGAACGGCTGTTTATGTTTCCATCACCCTGATCGGGTTTTTTTTAAAAAGGTAGTGTTATTCTGAGAGAGCGAATAACTATGATACCAGCATCGGAATTTGCAGAACTCCTGAACGAAAAGAAAGAGCAAAAATTGTGACTATTTATCGCACGTGGCAAAGTCACTGCTGCGACCAAAATTTTCCGGGGTCTTATCAGATACGCACAGTTTAACAAAATATAATAATTTATTATTCGGGGAAGAATAATTCCTGAAACCCGAAGCTCACCAACGAAGACGGTGACAAGTGACAAAAGGATAACTCACGATATCTTGCCAATCTCGAGCAACACGTTTGTCTCGCTCGGTACTTCACAAAAATCTCCCCGAAATCGAGAATGCTCCGTGAGCCGTCGAACACACTTGCTGCTCTCTCTCCCTTCCAATTTCCACAATTCTCCCACATGACTGACAAGTCCGTCTCAGTAAATATTCGCGCGAGCATTAGACAAGGCGACGATTATTTGATTATTTTATTGGATTTATCGGGAAATGATTTTGACCTTCTTTATGTTATACTTTACCCTGATATTTCCAATAAAGACCGGGACCTTCATGTTTTACAGGATACTTCGATGATAAAATTTCAATGACAATAATTTAAATTAATGACGGGAGATATATTCTGCGATATCGCCCGGATACACAAAACGGAAGATGAGTGCGCTCATTGTTGCCAATGGAAAATTTTGTGTTCTCGAAGGTACAGCTTGACATGTATTAAAATGATAGAAATATGAATCAAAATGTTCTATTAAAGCAAAGTTAAACACTGGATCAAGGTCTAGATAAATCAAAATGTCGCTCGAGTCAGCAACTGTATAAAGCCAAAATGACACATTGGGTCAAATTGACCCATGATTCAGAATGTCCCATTGAATCAAAAAACTTCATTCGGCCAAAATGACACTCTGGGTCAAATTGACCTATTAGTCAGAATGTCCCATTGAGTGGGAAAAGCCCAATCAGATAAAAGGACATACTCGGTCGAATTGACTCATGAGACAAAATGTTCCTGCCAACCAAAATAGTTTACTGGGCTGAAAAAATACACTCGCTCAAAACGACTTATGGGTCAGATAAACCTATTTGGCACTTTGGTTTGGATTTCGGATCCCATTTGGATCGACAAAGTGGGTCAGAATTACCCAATGATAGTTTTTCGGATACTAGTAGCGGTAGCGGTTTCAACTCAGGCCGAAACCAATCTTGGTTACCACCAATGGGTCATTTCGATCCAGGCCAAAACACTATAACGTTACTAATAATCGATTTCACCTCGGTTATTACATTTTTGCGGGTCCATTTTGATCAAGGTCACATCCGCTAAATCAACAAGTAACCGAGTAACCGCCGGCCATTACGATTATGTAAGTTTTACCCAGCCCAAAACATCTATTTATCTGAAATGGTGGTAGCCATTTTAAGGCACGCTCAAACTGTTTCGACTTAGATCTACCGTGTACACCTTGGTTACTACTATCAAGAGACTCGGTAGAGTCTCGGGACAAGTACATTTGACAGCTCTGTCGTCTGCTGGCCCGAGGCTCGCCAGAGTATATTATCTCTGAATAAAGTAAAATTCGGTAGTGGGGGTAAAAACTGAAAGTCATTTTCTCGAATTACGAAGCTTAGGAGACAGATGATGATTTGAAAATTGAACTGGAGACTAATTATGAAAAAATCTTTCGATTAAGCCTTAATTCAGCACGATTGATGCCGTATTTGCTGAGAAAAAACTTTGCACAGGGTAAAGATTATGCAAAAATTCTAACACATTGAGGGATTTGGTGTGTTTGTATATGCGCGCAGACGACACAATCAAAGGCGTTTTGATGCCCATCAAAACCCGTTTCCACCGAAGCCGGTCTTCGGCGACAGAAGTAACGAGTTCCCATTGGTCCTTTCCTTTGTACCCATACCACGGAAAGTTTGACGGTAGTTTTGACGCGAGACGCGTAAACAGCGTGTTTTTTGCGGACTTCTCGTAGATCCGTGTTGACAGATGGTAAGGTCGGAATAATTCACGCAAAAAAAAATATCAATTTGACCCTTTGAAACACACATTTTTCCTTCCGTGCAACTAGCTCAAAACTTTGTACTCGGGGGTTTTCGGGATCGCTGATTACAAATCTGCACACAAAATTTAGAAATTCAAGATGGCGAATCCAATATGGCGGACAAGAAATGCAAAAATTGTTTGCTGATGCAAAATATGGTACTCGAGGGTTTTCGGGGTCGCTGATTACAAATCTGCGCTCAAAATTCAGAAATTCAAGATGGCGAATCCAATATGGCGAACAACAAATGCAAAAATTGTTTGATGAAAGCAAAATACGGTACCCGGGGGTTTTCGGGGTCGCTGATTACAAATCTGCACCTAAAATTTAGAAATTCAAGATGGCGGATCCAATATGGCGAACAACAAATGCAAAAATTGTTTGATGAAAGCAAAATATGGTACCCGGGGGTTTTCGGGGTCGCTGATTACAAATCTGCACCTAAAATTTAGAAATTCGAGATGGCGGATCCAATATGGCGGACCACAAATGCAAAAATTGTTTGATGAAAGCAAAATATGGTACCCGGGGGTTTTCGGGGTCGCTGATTACAAATCTGCACCTTAAATTTAGAAATTCAAGATGGCGGATCCAATATGGCGAACAACAAATGCAAAAATTGTTTGATGAAAGCAAAATATGGTACCCGGGGGTTTTCGGGGTCGCTGATTACAAATCTGCACCTAAAATTTAGAAATTCGAGATGGCGGATCCAATATGGCGGACCACAAATGCAAAAATTGTTTGATGAAAGCAAAACATGGTACTCGAGGGTTTTCGGGGTCGCTGATTACAAATCTGCACCCAAAATTTCGAAATTCAAGATGACGGATACAATATGGCGGACAATAACTGCGAAAATCGTTTAAGAAAAGCGAAAGTTGGCACGCGGGGGTTTTTGGGTTCACCGATTAACAATCTGCATGCAAAATTTCGAAATTCAAAATGGCGGATTCAATATGGCGGACCATAAATTCCAAAATTTTATGATGAAAGTGAAAGGTTCAGAAAAAAGAAGTGATATCCTGGCCAAAAATCCCCTGCCCGGGGAAAAAAAACCTTGGACAAGTACATTTGTTGACCCCAGTTTCCATTTGTTTTCACAGAAAAAAACTACCCAAAAAAGTACAAAATTTTCAAAAAATTGGCAAGATCAAGAATGATTTACATTCAGCACTAAAATTTATAATATTAATAATAGGACAAGTATTTCATTGTCTCTTGAGGATGGAGTATTTAAAAAAAAGCAAAAATAAGTTCGTTATTGAAAAAAGTCACCAATGTATAAAAATAAAAATCGGTCCAAAAGAACGGAGTCCAGAAAAAAAATCAAGATAAAACAAAACGTGGAGAAAAAAATTTCAAACGAAAAAAATTAGATTGAAAAATAATTTCGGCCGTAGTACTTGGCGAGTTCGTACCATGAAAAATACATTACGTGATTCTACCTAAGCAAAAAACTCGCCAAGTACTACGGCCGAAATTATTTTTCAATCTAATTTTTTTCGTTTGAAATTTTTTTCTCCACGTTTTGTTTTATCTTGATTTTTTTTCTGGACTCTGTTCTTTTGGACCGATTTTTATTTTTATACATTGGTGACTTTTTTCAATAACGAACTTATTTTTGCTTTTTTTTAAATACTCCATCCTCAAGAGACAATGAAATACTTGTCCTATTATTGATATTATAAATTTTAGTGCTGATTTAATCATTTTGACTCAACCTATCAGTATCTATCGCTACCATTGACTGAGTTTTCCGCGGTGACCACAATCAGGTTATTCGGACCCACTCCAAAACTACTACCTAAACGATACTATTCTATATAAAAGCGGTTTCAGCCTGAAAAAATTTAAGCGCTCTGATATTTGAATTAAATTGGAAAATACATTTCGTAGCCCGATCCATTCGTATCGAGTATCGGGAAAAATATGACTACTCGATACATATTTGTATCGAATTTCGAAAAAAATATCGCCGCTCACATCGAAAGTTTATCTCGATACATTTTTGTCCAGTATCGAGGAAAATTTCGCTGCTTGATACTATTGCATTAAGCATCGAACGAAATTTCACTACTCAATACATTTGTATCAACCTGGCAAAATAATTTGAAAATCTCTGAATCAGACATATTTTACCACGCCTCGAACAATAAGAAAGCCGTGGGAGTGTACCAGCAGCGTATACGCTCATCGAGGAACTCTCAATATTTGTTTACGAGCAGCCCTTTGTTCGACATTTTCTCGGTTCATCGCAACAGCAAAATATTCCGGTGAATACTTGTTTACGTGTCACGGAGATCGAAAAAGCGTTGAGAGAGCCAACCAATGGGCTTTAGTGGAACTAGAAATGAGAGCCAGCGTCGTGTTGTATAGCCTTCGTGATAAAAGCGACCACCCTCAAACCTGCTCTGTCGAGAATACATCGACCCTTAGATTAAAACATCCCCTTCCTTTACTCCAAACACGCTCTCGTCATGGTCGACCTTCTCCGTATGTTTCGCCTCCATATATCCGGTTGCTTCGTAAATTAAAACTCATCCCGATTCGTCAGAGTGAACAAGAATGAAAAAGAGAAGAGACACAAACATCGACAAAGCTTTATAACTTTTGCTATGATGGAACAATATGTATGAGCTGAACGTATACAGAGCACTCCATGCCGAACCAGTCGGTTCGTGAACCCGAAATTTTTTAATTTTGTTGAAAATTTGTTATCTTTTAATTCTCACTGGCAAGAGTGCTCAACGAAATTTTTTGATTCTGGTCTCATCCGATCAAAAAACTGATGCTAATTTTTTCAAATTTTACATCAATTTTTTTAAATACTCATAGCTTTTTCGGAAACATTAGAGTTCTCAAAATTTGGGCGATTTGATTTTTTTCAAATTCATAATTTTTTACAAAATACAATTTGGTACCCATAAGAAAAAATCACGGTGATAGCCATAAATTTTTTTTTACGTCAACTCTCTACCACGGGTAAACCTAGATAGAAAGTTGAATGAGTTATTCATCTTTATTCGTGCAGGTCGCTGAATGAGATTTTTATGTGACATGTAAAAATATATTGCGCAAAATGATAAATTTAAAAAACATAAAAACTACACAAATTAAAAAAATATACATTTGGTTTAGAAACGGAAAAAATACGGAAATCAATTTCTGTATTCTTTATTCAAACTTTCGTAAGAAATAGAATTGTAAGTGGAAAAAAATCATAAAGAAATATAATACATTATTCATACGGTTTTACACGTGGTAAAACAAAAAAAAATCGGAAATAGACACTTCACAAGTGGTGAATGTTTTAAGACGTGTACAACTATATCTAAAAAAAATGATGAATTCTTCCCAAAGAATCGAAGTAGTCCAAGTTTTGGAACAGAAAATAAAATTGATTTAAATTCATTTAGTTTGAAACAAAACAAAATCATGGACGATTTATTTCAATCCTCATATTATTGAAAAAGCAATGAGCAGTGAAAACAAATGTGTGCGAAATTTTGAAAAAATTATGAGTTTTTGATAATTAGTGGAAAAAAATCAAAATTTTTTACTAGCAACTCCTGTGAGAGGTTACTGAAACACGAAAAGTTTCCAACAACATTAAAAATACTACGATTCATGGACTATACCTGGTCTGGCGTAGAAGGCCCTATATGTATATTATGCACCCAGACATGGATTAAGGAAAAACAACCCATGGCGTGAACGACGTGGCAATCTGTCCAATATTGCACCAAAAAATGGTATATTAATTGAAATTTCCAGACATGAAGACGGCGCTAGCGAAGGTATACATCTTTCATTAGACAGGACGAAAAAACCGCAGATGGACTATTGAAAATCTTTAATAGGGATTTCTACTGCTATATTGAACGAAAAACATGCTTATTTATTTACTTTTTTCTCATTTAATGTTTTTTGCACCCCGCCTGTTATTTCATACCCCCCTCGTGCTTTACCTCTTTCTGTGATATCTGTGAAACCCCCAAGAGTGTTGCTACAGTCACTTTTTTCTAATGCCCTACTGTATTGCATTTGTACGAGGGCCAAGAAAAACTGTAAAAAATCGGGCTGATACGGAGAGTTGCATTTTCACGCTATCGGTTTATTATTAAAGTAATTTTAACTTTCGTTAGATTGTTGATCGTATTTTACCAAATAATCGGCTGCTTTTGTCAGCGATATTCGTTTTCAATACTTCCACTTTCGAATAAATAAAAACTACGAGGTTAAAGATTTACTTACAATTGAATGCGGTACTCTTTGTCTTTGGTCAAATTTGAGGTGGTCGAATCCTTGTGTTTAAACTAATCGCGCTTTCCTGACCTTCTGTTAGCACACTTGAGATTTTAGATTCAAGGTGAGGGATCAGTTGCTATCTCGCCACTGTGAGTGCGAGAGAGGTAGCTGTAATTTTCGAAATTTAATAATTTTGACATGGTTTGACCAATTGAAAAAAGGCCCTGTCAGCGTATTTTTGCCATAATGCCGCGTCCGCTGACAGAGCCCTTTCGCGATTAGTCAAACGACATCAAAAAATTTTGATTTCAAAAATTCAAGGTGAGGCTCCGTGACTGATCCATCACCTTAATACAGTTTTATCATGTTCTTCAGACTTAAAAAAATATATATACAGGCTTACAGGAGAGTAGAACAGGCTTGATTGTGTCCACGAAAATTTCCAATGGATCATCTACTATTTCTAGGAAAAAAAAAGATCTGCAATTTTCTCTATTTAAGGTATAACTATCGCTCCTGTCACCACTAAGAGGGGGGGGGGGGCAAGAGAGGTCAGAGAAAAATTATCCCGAACAACCTAAAAGAGGTGGAAATTGTTTTATCTAAAATGCTATGCAATCTTTATAGTTCTGACTCTCGAATGAAAACATAATAGTGTATAATAAAATTAAAACAAAAATGTTTACAAATGAGTTGAATATTTTTTTAAGAATCGGGCAGCAAAAGTTTTGGTACGTCCCTGACTGCATACATTGATATTGGACGTATACGCATGCTCGTACACTAATGTCCGATACTCAGGGACATAAACGTGGCAACATCGCTCGCTGATCACTGACGTTATATATTTTGATGTGACAGTCTATCGTTGTTTACACTGCCAAAATGGCACAACAATTTCGAGCAAATGGGAGATTTGCTCGAAAGAAAGTGATTGAAAAACGAGTAAAGTGTTTATTAGGAATGAAAAGATACCGTGAAGACGTCAGAACGGAGAAAATCGAGTGTAAAACAAGTGACGAGTTGAGTGGCGTACGTCTCGTGCAATGGGACGAATTACGAAAAAATTTCAAATGTGGTCGTTGTAAGAAGACGCTAATCCTTGATAATATTCAAATAGAAAAACGTGCCGGCTTGACTTCAATATTGGAGGTTTTATGTGTTGATTGTTGCATAAAAACACAAGTTTCAATAGGCCGGTTCCACATAACCAAAAATAACGAGAGACATTCGGACATCACCACAGGCATCGTGTTTGGTAATTATTATTCTTTTCAAATTTACTCATTACTTAGCTATCGATATTCAGTACAATAATCATAGAAAAAGAATGTTTTAAATTACATATTCTTTTTGTTTGGTTGACAGGGGCTGTACATGCAGGTATCGGCTGTAGCACGCTGAACAAGCTTCTAGCTTGTGCCGATATTCCTCCCATCACGGACAGCTTATTCAAACGTTATGAACGTGAAATAGGACCGATGATAGAAGAAGCTGCTAAAGAGAGCTGTAAACGAGCAGCTGCAGAAGAGCAAGGACTCGTTTTAGAAAAAATAGTTGAGTTAGCGCAGGAGTTGTAAGCTTTCTTTTTTTGATATCGTGAAACAATTGTTTTAAAAAATGTACGCGTTTGTTTGGTTTCCGATATGACGGATTTTTTGGCTCAAGAATATAGTAGAAATCAGCAAATCTGGAGTATAGATACGCTGCACGTCTTGCCTTCGCCGTTTGAACACTATTTTTTTCAAACTTGGCGTCAAGACGCTGCCACGTCTCTAGATATATTTTAAATTTTAAATAATAGAATATCTGTTAAATGATATAGTTATTAATTCGAAGAATTGTGGGGTGTAGAAGAATTACTTTATAATTATAAATATTTTATACAAATAGTAATTACTACGAAGAATCATAGGATGTTTAGATTAATTTTCTCGAAATAATATTTTTGTGTTTTTTCTACGAGAAATATTTGATGTACATTTTTTTTAAATCGTCAATTGAATAAAATGAACCAGAACCATATATGCTTGTTTATTCCTTTTTCGTTTTTTACTATTTTCTTTTCTTTCTACCTGTCCTATTCTATAATTTTATTTAGACCTGAAGAGTTGAGGCACGAGATGTATCCAAAAGTACAAATTCTGCAAACATCGATGGACCATGGTCCAACTAACAAGGATTCTGAAGGCGAAAATAATCGAAATTTCGATACAGCCTTGTTGGACGTCGTAAACATTTTAGTTTCATACCATATGGGTTGGAGTAGGCGTGGAAATGGTCGAAGCTATAATAGCTTAAATGGCTACGGTGCGATTATTGGCTTCTTAAGCGGAAAAGTATTGGATTTTGCAACCCGAAATCGCAAGTGCAAACGCTGTGATAGTGGTATCAGTCAAGAACACCACGATAGCCGGTTAAATTTTACTGGAAGTGCCAAAGCGATGGATGCCAGCGTTGGTGCAGAGCTGGTCAATAACAGCACAATATTAAAAGAAGCTAAACTCAATGTTCGTGTACTCATTGGAGACGATGACAGCTCTACGATAGCTGCTGTTCAACGAGGAAATCCTGAAACGATTTTTAAACTCTCCGATATGAAGCACCTTCGGAAGCACTTTGTGAATGATTTATACGACCTCAAAAAAGATTATAAAGAGATGAGAGCAAAGGAAACAATTCCGCATCTAAAAAAATGCTTTGGTTATTCAGTCAAGCAAAACCAAGGTAAGACGGCTCATTTGGCAGCTGCCTTACGCAATATTCCTCATCATGTTTTTGGAGTGCACGAAAATTGTCGACAGTGGTGTCGCGGATCCCAAGGAATTCACTTCATTCAATTGAAAGATGATAAATTATATGAAAAATTGATTCAACTTTTCGAGAAATATGCAAAAAATTCTCACAAATTTTCAATGGCTGCTTCGAGTCAGAGTAATGAAAGTTTGAATAATATAATGGCTCATAAGGCACCAAAAAATCGTTACAGCCTCAGTGAATCAGCTGATTATCGAATGGCGAGTTCTGTAACTGCGAAAAATGATGGGGAAAAATATATATTGAATGTCCGGGACAAACTATCGATGCCATGTGGAACACATGCGTCACGTCATGCAGAAGATCGAGAAAAAAAAAAACGACAAAGAATAGCCAAAGCTCGTTTACCATCAACAAAACTGCAGCGAAATTTGTTGGCTCTGAAGCGAGAATCGTGGAGAAAAACGAAAGAAAAAAACGAAGGTGTGCAGTACCAGTCAAACTGCGGTATTGATCTTGATACAGAGGATTTGGATTCTATTATCGATTCACCTTTTATTGTTAATGATCTACCAACTATTACCTTGACAATCGAAAACTGTAATATTATTTTTTTCGATCTCGAGACGTCGGGATTTGCGAATACTTGCGATATTTTGCAAATTTCTGCCAAGTTTGGAGAGCACACGTGCAATATCTACATCAATCCCACTCAACCAGTAGATCCTGGTGCATTCATGGCTACAGGGTTGCAAAATATCAATGGACAGTTGTGCTGTCGCGGAAAACAACTTAACTCTGTTCCTTTGACAGACGCATTGATTCAATTCCAGCAGTTCTTGAATTTATCTTCCATGCCCTGCATACTTGTTGCCCACAATTGCAAGTTCGACTCTTCCCTTTTACTTCGGGCAATTATAAATAATTCAATGATAGAGCAATTCACAAAAATCGCTGGTTTCTGTGATAGTTTGAATTTGTTAAAAAAGCGTTTTCCCGATCGCAAAGGTAAAGGCTTGTTTAAATTGGACAATTTAGCCAGGGATTTCCTCCAGGTTGAATCAAACAATAAGTTTCACGAAGCTACGTATGACGTACAAATGTTGGAACAGCTAACGTCCACCTTTCTTCCGAAATCAGATTTGATTGCTAATTGCAAGGATTAGACAGAATGTGTTTCGTCAAAATTAATGCAACCCCATCTGAGTAACCTCAAAAACGTTGTGTCCCCTTTGATCTTCAAAAAATTAATCACAGCCAGATTAACCTACACGATATTAAAAAAAGTGTACGCAGAGCAAAACCGTGAAGGTATCGCGATATTATTATCTAAAAAAGATATTAATAATAAGACATTGGTCACCAAAGACAAAAGAGTGATAGAGAAAATTGTTAATCAACTGCAAAAAGAGATTTAATTTTATGTATTGTTATTTATTCAATAATAATTTATCAATAAAAGTACTGTTGTTATCAATAAAGTAAAGTTATTAATAAAAGTACTGAAGTTAAAAATAAATTTATTGTAAAAATTCAAACCTAGAAAAATGAAACGATTCTGCGCATTTGAATTTCGAGCGGGAATGTACATACATATACGCCACAGGCAGAGCGGTGTTGCCACACGTTATAATCGCCGACTTTTCCCCGATGGACTCTTATAATCTGTATTAATCAGTTATTTATTTTCTTAAAAACTGGACGTCAGAAATACTTCATTCTGGTATCAAAGAATTCTAAAAATTCTTGACTATGAGTTCAATCTTTTTCAAGACAATCTTAAATCCGGTTTTCTTGCAATTTCTGACAAATGAAACGCGACTGCAATTTACACGGGTTTAGACGGGAAAAATAAAAAATTGGAAATTAAATATCTCGAATTCTAGACGTCAGAAAAATTTTCGTCTTATAGAAAAGTTGTTTGTTTTAATGTCAAGAACATCTACACAAAATTTTAGGAAAATCCTAAATCAACCCATTTTGCGATAGTAATACCTTAATTCAGTGCGACAGTTCAAAATTTTGACTGTGCTTTTGAATCCCTTGTATGGTGGCCGAACTTTTTTTTTAAAATGAATTATTCAATGTCGCATTGCTTCACCGTTTTGGCTTATTCTAATTCGGTCCCGACATTTATAGTGCCAATTCATATTTGGAATAGAAAAATTTCCATCTAAATTATACGATGTGATACAGGGTGACAGCGGGTCATCGCGGAAGAGACAGTCCATCGCAGTCGTGTGACTATTAATTTTGGAAAAACCGCTACTGCAGTGAACATAGATCAATTTATAGCTCAGAATGATATGCCACATTTGCCGAGTTATTCATTTCACTTAAGAGATAAACGGGTATATATGCAAAAAAAAAATGAGGGAGGAATATATTTGCGAAAGGTCGGTCGATCCTTTTTGACGAGTCCCACAGACAGTTTGGAGTGCGGAATTCGTGTGCCCCGGCCAGTGAATCTCGCGTGCATTCAGATGATAACGCGATGGATCGTCGACAGTTGAGCCCTATACTCAACTCCTTTCTCTCTTTGTCTCTCTTATTCTCGATCCACGTATGGTGTGCCACGAGGGACTCATCCTGGCACTCGCATTTTGTGAAAAAGTACTATATACTGCCAGTGGAAAACAATTTCACGTTTCCGGTCGGTTGAAATTGTAGTCCCACTGCTCGGGTGAAGATAGCTTTTGCCAAGCCATTCACACCTATATAATAATTCCTTGCTGGCAATTAAATAAAAGGCAATGAATATAATGATAGCTCGAAGTTTACCGTTTATGTGATGCAACAGAAGAAAACAATAGTCATAGAGACCGGATGTCTAATAGTGCCGACTGTCGAAAGCTCTATACCTACTGGAATGTAAAAAATGTTGCATTTCTTCGACGTTGGACCCTATTAATGATCAGTTATGAGAGGAACAAATATCTAGAAGGTGTTAACTTAAGCGTAATACTTCAATTGTTTGTTGAAAAGGGAGTGAACATTGTCGCTCGACAATTTTGCCAAATTTTTACATTTAGACACCAATGTTCATGTTCGTAATGAATTTGAAATGAGAAAAGATACGATGTATGAATATATATTAAGTGCCCCACTGCTGAGCGTACTTACTCTGATCTATCGGTAAAGCGTCGCTATCGATTTTTAATAGAAACATCAGAACAAAACAGTGAGAGGAAAAGAGCTGAGATGTATGTGAGACTATCTCAGTGGTGAACGTCGCAACAAAAGCAGTTGCCGCCGACAAAACAGAACGATTGTCACGCCAGATCCCATGGGTTTAGCCAGGCCTACTGTGTTTGTGTTCTCCATGACCCGCCGGGGATACTTTTCACACGGGCTGGGCTGGGGAAAAAAGCTGTTCGCGACGCGGACAAAGCTTGTCCATTATCGGTCCCATTTTTCAGGTGCATTTTCATCGGGATTTTAAACTTGCCCATGCCATCGACAAGGCCCCCTATGCTACTTCCTACATACGCTAGCTGAAAAACGTTACAACGACCGTGCAACTGAGGAAACTCGATAGATGGTCTTGCGTCAAAGAATAATTTCATTCATAAATAACGACTGGTAGCCGCTCTATGTTGTCGTGGTTTTAAACAAAAGAGGGAGAAAATGGGAGAAAGAGTGAACAAGATCAATTTATAGAGGACGTTTGTGGATTAGTTCGTTTTTCATGTAGGAAAATGTGTAGTTTCTTTTGCATCGTTTCACTGTGCTTTATATTTCTTCATCACCTTCGCATTCGTATACATAGAAGAATATGAATAAAAATCGGTCGGAAGAACAGAATCCAGAAAAAAAATCGGAATGAGAAAAAACTTGAAAAACACAATTTCAAACGAAAAAAATTAGATTGAAAAAAAAATTTCGGCCGAAGTACTTGGCGAGTTCTTAACCATCAGAAATACATTATGTGTTCCAAGCTAAGCAAAAAAGCTCGCCAAGTACTTCGGCCGAAATTTTTTTTTCTATCTGATTTTTTTCATTTGAAATTTTGTTTTTCAAGTTTTTTCTCATTCCGATTTTTTTTCTGGATTCTGTTCTTCCGACCGATTATTATTTCTGTACATTTTGGTGACTTGGAGAAAAGTTATTTTGAAGAAACAACTTCGTTTTTCCTGGGTTGATCTTGCCATATTTTTGAAAATTTTATACTGTTTTGGGTAGTTTTTTTTTCTGTGACAACAAATGGAAACAGGGATCAACAAATGTACTTGTCCCAGGTTTTTCCCCAGAGAGGGGATTTTAAGCCACGATATAACTGTTTTTTTCTGAACAGCTCCGAATCCTACAATTTTTACATGATAACAGATAATTCTTGAATATTTAATTTTACGAATGAAAAACTCTTTTTTTTTTTTTTGGAAAACTCAATTGGCGTTGATCTCGTTGTTGAGTTCTCGGCATACTGTATATATTCCAGGACGAATGTACGAACAGCGGGCTGCAGAACGAAGACGACATGATGATGATGATGATGAGGAGTACGTTGCGATTCCCTCACTCAACAGTGAGGTTATCTTTTCGATGTCACTGACACTTTTATAAAAACACGGTTAAATAGAACCGTGCGAACTTTTTGCGGGATCGGTGAAGACTCGAATCATTCGTGACCAAACGGAAATCGTTCCTTTTATCGCTTGAGAACGACTTGGGTGGGAGTACAAAAATTTCTCAAAATATGATCCCCGCACGTGTAACCCCGCACTCCACACACTTACTCTTAGTAAAGAGACTCTTGACGAGTCTCTTGACCTAACACTTTTTCGTCATTCACTGACGTTGATTTTTTTTTTTATCGTCTTCGCACTTTTCTTTCGGCGACACTTGAATACGAAATACTGAAAATGCACTGAAAGAACACGAATTCACGATTTTACGAGAAAAAGTAGTTTTATAATTTTTTATTCGTTCACTGAATTTAAATACTTTTTTTATTATGCACGTGCTTCTGTATTTCCGCTTTGTCAACACTCGAATATGAATTTGCAGCTTTGACAGCTGACACATTAACCATATAGATAGGAATATGTCGTCAGTCGCAACCAATCAGAAACTCGATAGCATCAAAAGGTCTTCGTTGTGTCGTATACAGACAAGTCAATCTTCCGATGTGTTGGTATTATTAGCATAATATTGAGCATGTGCAAAGTTTTTTCTCAGCAAATATGACATCAATCGTCCTGATTTAAGACTGAATTGAAAGATTTTTTTCATAATCAGTCTCCAGTTCAATTTTCAAGTCATCATCTGTCTCCGGAGCTTCATGCTCGACTTGGGGCGCGCAATCATCCTAAATCGACGCTGTTGCCTGATAGTGCCCGAAAATGCTCGGAAAACTATTCAATATAATTTATATATTTTTCCTGGGATATCGTAAACCGAGCGGTTTATTCCTGTTGACTCATGATAACGCCGGCTCTCTTTGTCATTTCTGTATCTCTCATTACCGGCCTCTCTAATCTCTTCTCCCATCCTGCTTCATCTGACCCTTTAGGGGTCCTTGCATGTTGGTATAGCTCTGACGTGGGCAGAGCTTACGGTGAGCGAGTTGTTCACAACGTAAGTGACACGAACGCCACATTGGAATACATGTATATATACGCAGACACATGCATATATGACTAGAGTAGATAAATATGTTGTATATCAACATGTGTAGGAAGTGATGGCCTCACGCACAGCATGTGGCACCGAATCGATTACTACTCTGCGGAGTTTGCACTCGGAGCATTTAACCCCTTAGGGTCCAAACGTTTTCTTACGGAGTTATGTTTTCGAAGATCATATTTGCAAGCCACTCGTGAACATGTCGTAGGGGAAAGAATTGCAACTTCAAGGGCTAAAATCCTGTCGAAAACGCTACAGAAGAGGTTCGTTGGGAAGTGAAAAATTGTTTTGATAAATATAAACGTTCAAACGAAACGCTAGAGTGAAAAAATTAATTAAGAGTCGCGGTAGCGGCTCGAGACAAGTACATTTACCTATACTGTCTCCGTCAAAGACGAGTCGCTACAAGACTCATTTACTCCAAGGACCGCGTTTCTCAACTGTTTTCGAAAACGTTCAAATCTGGTTTCCGTAAAATTTATTAAATTATAGCGCTTTGGAAAACATTGTAAGTTCACGTATTTTTTATTTTTTTTTTCCTTCCGATTGTGTCTAACTAGAACCCTGTAGCTTGAATGGTACTGGAGATATAAATTTACTTTAAATTAGCATGCACTAAAAATTTGTGAAAATTTTCGCACACATTTTCGACGCTCGCGTGTTTTTTCGCAATTGCCGTTCTAGTGACACTAGTAATATTGGTAAAAATTGTGGTGATATTCGATCAATGAATGTGACAGCTGACCATATCGCGTTTGGTTATAAAGATCGCGGAAGTGTCAGCTATGACTATCCCTTAGTTCGTTGGTTATAAAGATCGCGAAAGTTTCCCATCAATCAGTTTTCGAACAAATCGACAAAATCAATGTTAATGTTAGAACAAACCATGTTTAAATTAATAATGTAAGAAAATCAAGAAAATGGATGTCAATAAACTAGAAGATGAAATAATAATTCCAAAAGTAAGGATTTATTCATCATTTTTATATATTATATATTATTTTTTAGTATGATAATATGAAACCGCTGTGGAAATTTGAAATAATTTTTATGCGGTAGAAATATGAAAAATATTTTAATGAAAACCTAAGCGCTTGAAAAAATTGGTTGAGATAAAAATGACAAATATTTAGCATGAAACCGCTGTGAAAATTTGAGATTATTTTCATGCGGTAGAAATATAAAAAATATTTTAATGAAAACTTTAGCGTTTTAAAAAATATGGAGATAAAAAGGACACATATTACTTGAGTCGCATTCAAGTAATCTTTTCATTCCCAATTTTAGACACAATATTCATTCGAATAGTTTTATTTAAACATTCTGAATTAAAACTGTCGAAAGCTGGATAAAGTTTACATCCAAATAACTTTTTTGGAATGACACCGCATGGAAAAATTTATAACAAGTGCTGAGTTGGATACTTTGGTCTTTACAGCGTTATAATACTTAATTTTTCATTGATACACACAATTTTCCCTGCAGTAGCTTAAGTATCATTTCAATCAATGAAAACTTCACCGGTTGAGATGATTTGGATGAAAAATTGTATCAAGAGACTCGGTAGAGTCTCGGGACAAGTACATTTGACAGCTCTGTCGTCTGCTGGCTCGAGGCTCGCCGGAGTATATTATCTCTGAATAAAGCAAATTTCGGTGGTGGGGGTAAAAACTGAAAGTCTTTTTCTTTAATTACGATTCCCAGGAGAAATGCTATGATTTGAAAATTGAACTAGAGGATACTTCAGAAAAAAGCTTTCTATTAAGCCTTCAATCAGCAGGATTGATGCCGTAATTGCTGAGAAAAAACTTTGCACAGGCTCAAGATTATGTAAAAATTCTAACACATCGAAGAATTTGACGTGTCTGTATATGTCACAATGAAAGGCCTCAGTCTGCCTATCAAGGTTCTCATTGGTCACGAGTGTGATCATTTCCCTGTATTCTGATTGGTTACGAGTGTGACTACATCCTCAGTATACCCATACCACGGAAAGTTTGTGTTTGACGGTAGTTTTGACAGTGTAAAGTGCGAGACGCGTATACAACGTGTTTTTGGCGGACTTCTCGTAGATCCGTCGTGGGCAAAATTTGAACTAATTTGTACGTCAGAGTCGCAAATTAATATCCGAGTGCTCACGGACGGTAAAGCCGGAATAATTCACGTAAAAAAAATATCAATTTGACCCTTTGAAACACACATTTTTCCTTACGTGCAATTAGGTCAAAACTTTGTACTCGGGGGTTTTCGGGGTCGCTGATTACAAATCTTCACTCAAAATTTAGAATTTCAAGATGGCGAATCCAATATGGCGGACAACAAATGCAGAAATGGTTTGATGAAAGCAAAATATGGTACACGGGGGTTTTCGGGGTCGCTGATTACAAATCTGCACCCAAATATTCGAAATTCAAGATGGCGGATGCAATAT
Source organism: Campoletis raptor (assembly GCA_948107755.1). Lineage (NCBI taxonomy): Eukaryota > Metazoa > Arthropoda > Insecta > Hymenoptera > Ichneumonidae > Campoletis > Campoletis raptor. The sequence goes on along the minus strand of OX403629.1, from coordinate 2,875,531 downwards.
GGCGGACAATAACTGCGAAAATCGTTTAAGAAAAGCGAAAGTTGGCACGCGGGGGTTTTTGGGTTCACCGATTAAAAATCTGCATACAAAATTTCGAAATTCAAAATGGTGGATCCAACATGGCGAACCTAAATTCAAGAGTTTTTTTGATAGAAGCGAAAGTTGGTACTTGCGGGTTTTCGGGGTCGCTGATCACAAATCTACTATCAAAATTTGGAAATTCAAGATGGTGGATACTATATGGCGAGCGATAACTGCGAAAATCGTTTGATATGAAAGCGAAAGTTGGTACTCGGGGGATTCGGGGTCGCCGAATACAAATCTGCACCCAAAATTTCGGAATTCAAAATGGCGGATTCGATATGGCAGACCATAAATTCCAAAATTTTATAATGAAAGTGAAACGTTCAGAAAAAAGAAGTGATATCCTGGCCAAAAATCCCCTGCCCGGGGAAAAAAAACCTTGGACAAGTACATTTGTTGACCCCCGTTTCCATTTGTTTTCACTGAAAAAACTACCCAAAAAAGTACAAAATTTTCAAAAAATTGGCAAGATCAAGAATGATTTACATTCAGCACTAAAATTTATAATATTAACCCATTAACGCCGAGGTGATCAGAATTTTTACTAACTTTTCATCATGTTTATTTATTATGTTATCGGACCAAAAAAAAAATGCAATACCTCTATTCCTACGCAGAATTCGATGCTCTTTCAGAATCTGAGCTCAAAATTTAGATTAGACACCGAGAAAAAAAAATATGGCCGATTTAAACGTGAAAAACGTGAAAATTTTTGAAAAAAAAATTTTTTCGCATTTTTTTTCACAATGATACCGCAAAGATATCAACTTTTTACAATGATCAGAGGTGATCATGGTACTCGAACATTAAGAGGAATTTTTTTCAGAAAAATTCATCGACGCGTTTTTTCAAAATGGCGGCGAGAATGAAAAAGTTTTATAAAAATCTTAATCTATCGGTTTCTTCAAAACTATGAACTTTAGAAAAAAATTTCTAAGAACAAAAATGGCTTAAAATTAGTCGAAGAACACTCTTAATTTTTTTCAGAATTTTTGAAAAAAAATTTTTAATTTTCGAAAATTTCAAAAAATCCAATTTTTCAAAAATACCTGAAAAATTTTTCGAAAAATTTGAGAGTGTTCCTTGACTAATTTAAAGACTTTTTGTTGTTAGAAAATTCTTTCGCAAAGTCTATAGGTTAAGAGAAAAAAAAATTTCTTGAATATGTACCATTCAAGAAATTTTTTTTTCTCTTAACCTATAGACTTTGCGAAAGAATTTTCTAACAACAAAAAGTCTTTAAATTAGTCAAGGAACACTCTCAAATTTTTCCAAAAATTTTTCAGGTATTTTTGAAAAATTGGATTTTTTGAAATTTTCGAAAATTGAAAATTTTTTTTCAAAAATTCTGAAAAAAATTAAGAGTGTTCTTCGACTAATTTTAAGCCATTTTTGTTCTTAGAAATTTTTTTCTCAAGTTCATAGTTTTGAAGAAACCGATAGATTAAGATTTTTATAAAACTTTTTCATTCTCGCCGCCATTTTGAAAAAACGCGTCGATGAATTTTTCTGAAAAAAATTCCTCTTAATGTTCGAGTACCATGATCACCTCTGATCATTGTAAAAAGTTGATATCTTTGCGGTATCATTGTGAAAAAAAATGCGAAAAAATTTTTTTTTCAAAAATTTTCACGTTTTTCACGTTTAAATCGGCCATATTTTTTTTTCTCGGTGTCTAATCTAAATTTTGAGCTCAGATTCTGAAAGAGCATCGAATTCTGCGTAGGAATAGAGGTATTGCATTTTTTTTTTGGTCCGATAACATAATAAATAAACACGATGAAAAGTTAGTAAAAATTCTGATCACCTCGGCGTTAATGGGTTAATAATAGGACAAGTATTTCATTGTCTCTTGAGGATGGAGTGTTTAAAAAAAAGCAAAAATAAGTTCGTTATTGAAAAAAGTCACCAATGTATAAAAATAAAAATCGGTCCAAAAGAACGGAGTCCAGAAAAAAAATCAAGATAAAACAAAACGTGGAGAAAAAAATTTCAAACGAAAAAAATTAGATTGAAAAATAATTTCGGCCGTAGTACTTGGCGCGTTCGTACCATGAAAAATACATTACGTGATTCTACCTAAGCAAAAAACTCGCCAAGTACTACGGCCGAAATTATTTTTCAATCTAATTTTTTTCGTTTGAAATTTTTTTCTCCACGTTTTGTTTTATCTTGATTTTTTTTCTGGACTCCGTTCTTTTGGACCGATTTTTATTTTTATACATTGGTGACTTTTTTCAATAACGAACTTATTTTTGCTTTTTTTTAAATACTCCATCCTCAAGAGACAATGAAATACTTGTCCTATTATTAATATTATAAATTTTAGTGCTGAATGTAAATCATTCTTGATCTTGCCAATTTTTTGAAAATTTTGTACTTTTTTGGGTAGTTTTTTTCTGTGAAAACAAATGAAAACGGGGGTCAACAAATGTACTTGTCCAAGGTTTTTTTTCCCCATAGACATTTCGAGCCAAAGTAAACTAAAATTTATAAGAACAACTTTGACTTCGATACGGCCGGATGACACTGTGCCCGCCCAAACTTCCATATCGCTATCTTTAAATAACATATTTTTGAGCATATATTGAGTGAGCCAATAAGGAAAAAAACTTTACTTATTATTGTCTGTTTTTCTGGCTCAATTCTCGGTTTCATTCAGAAGGAACTTACGTTTGTAGTTTAATTTCGTCACACGAATCAACATCTGTTATCTCTCGTTTATATAACGATTGTGACAAACATAAAATTATACGTAGTTTTTGTCATGTCAGAAATTACTATAAAAGACGAGTCTACCTACTTTAATATGTAAATATTTAGTCATTCGCTATAAAAGGAAAAAGACGTACAGGGAAGTCTGTAGTTCGAATAAAACCTAAAGTTCAATTCAATCATCGTGAGTTTTTAAATAGTAACCGGCTTGTATTTTTGAATGTTACGCATGGGGTTATTTCAACCGATGGCCCTTGGACTTCTCGTCCTCGGGTTAGTCGCGTTTGCTAAAACAGTCGAAACAGTCGCTGAGCACGTGCAGAACGAAAAGGTAAGTGGAAGATTCGAATTATAGAGGAATAAAAAATGGTTGATTCTACACTTTTACGAAAAAAAAAAACAACCGAAACTGTAACGGAAACGAATGTTGATCTATTAGCAGATTAACACTTTTTTTTTCTAATTATTTTCCAAAAATATTATAACAGCTTTGCAATACCGGTGTTAAAATCGATGTAAATAAATAATTTGATCATTTTTAACACACGATAACTATAAAACCAACAATAACGAAACCTTACGACTGTCCTAAACAATCCTCACAGACTTTGTCAAATGATTTGTGATTCTCGTACATTATTACAATATTATTATTGTTGTGGCAAACGAAGCCATTGGTTTAATAATCGATCATTAATTATTGAATTAAAATGATTCAAAAGATATTATAGCTGTATTGGCTATTGTGTTCGTTTGGATTTGTTCGATAATTGTGTTTTTGTTTGGGTTTGTTTATTTCGTTGCATTGGCATTTTTTGTCGCTCGGAGTTTTATCATCGGTATCTAGTTATGGAACTTAGATCAAGTGACAGTGCCAAAACTATAAAAGCGTGTTAAAATATTCGTGATTGTTTGAAATGAAAAGCATGACTATAATTATGCCTCAAATTATTTAATTTTATAAGTTATCTATGGTGGCTTCAAAGTAGCTAGTGGAAAGCACTCTAGCACTTTTGGAAAGGTATATGTTTGGCCCTATCAATAAAAATCTACGGTCAATAATGTTGATGGTGACTATAATCTCATCAGTTTTAAAATTACATTTTTTTACTAACCAAACGGTTTAAATTTTATGTCCAACATTTTTCGTTCATGATATTATTTGAAATGCTTTTCTATTTTTTTAAATTACTTAGTTCGAATAATTGAGAATTGTTACGCGTAATTTCAGGGCGCGAAAGAAGCTACCAGTGGAGGAGAATTGGGTCTACAAATCTATGAAAGAATTTGTAGTTTTTTCAATTTCCAATTTCAATTTTCAAAAGATTACTATATATAATTTCATAAATATTTTTTTTTTTCATAGACTATTAATGGAGGTTTCAACTTAAACACCGGAAATCTTGGACGGGTATGTATTAAATGTTTTATCAAATTTATTTCAACGCTGTCGAGTTCGCATGGTCAACTTTCATTGAAGCTGCGACCAAGGCCAACCTCAAATAAATGAGAATTGTTACGCGTAATTTCAGGGAACGAAAGAAGCTACCAGTGGAGGAGAATCGGGTGTACAGGTTATTATTCAAATCTATAAAAGAATTTGTAGTTTTTTCAATTTTCAATTTCAATTTTCAAAAGATTACTATGTATCATTTCATAAATTTTTTTTTTTTTCATAGACTATCAATGGAGGTTTCAACTTAACCACCGGAAATCTTGGACAGGTATGTATCAAATGTTTTATCAAATTTATTTCAACGCTGTCGAGGTCGTATGGTCGACTTTCATTGAAGCTGCGACCAAGGCCAACCTCAAATAAATGAGAATTGTTACGCGTAATTTCAGGGAACGAAAGAAGCTACCAGTGGAGGAGAATCGGGTGTACAGGTTATTATTCAAATCTATAAAAGAATTTGTAGTTTTTTCCATTTTCAATTTCAATTTTCAAAAGATTACTATATATCATTTCATAAATTTTTTTTTTTTTCATAGACTATCAATGGAGGTTTCAACTTAACCACCGGAAATCTTGGACAGGTATGTATCAAATGTTTTATCAAATTTATTTCAACGCTGTCGAGGTCGTATGGTCGACTTTCATTGAAGCTGTGACCAAGGCCAACCTCAAATAAATGAGAAACGATAATAGTTCAACGTTTCAAGGAAGTTCAAAGGGTTTAATTGGGTCAAATCACTTTTTTCTTTTTTATCAAACCTCCGAACTATGTATCCACGGCCTAGAGCCATTTTTCAAAAGCCATAGTTTTATGAAATACACGTTTCGAGTGCAATGTTAATATTTACAAAACTATTGTCAGCCGAATGGGAAACAGGTTTGTGTCACTACCAACTTGACATCTTATATCATTGCCGATTATAAAAATCGATAAATTGTGTGAGGTTAACTGATACGCGGGCTTCATTTTCAGAACTTTCATTCGGTGTTTCATTATTTAAAGAAACAAAAAAAAACATTGTCCTTACATTTTTTCATTTCACAAAGGCGCAATATACTCTGTAGAAAAACATGTTTTATTTTTATTTTTTTAACGTTCTATTGTGGTTATCGCTTCAACCTCATTGAATCCATTCGTACTATCTGTTTACAGAACTTTGTACCCGTGAATACTATCGACAAGACTGGAAAAAATGTGAGTATCGTCAGGAGGACTGCACCATTTTAATCATAAAAAAAACGTTTTCATTGCATCATTTAAGCTCAAGATTTCCTAGGGAGGGGGATTTGCACTGGGGCCACTGAACTTTTATTAATTCGCACTCATATTCTTGTTCTTTGGACCGTAAAGAAACGTTAATCTGCCTTTCTGATTCATTTTCTTCGTTAGTTTATCGAATGAGAATAGCAGTTTCTCATATAAATTATACATAAAATACAAAAAGAATATAATTGAAATGAATGTGGACTCGTAGTTAATAAATCAAAGGGGTTGGAATATTAATTTACGATGAATTTTATTCAACTTTTCATTGGATTCAACTTATCATTGAAAAAATCAAAAATTCTAAATTTCTATTTCGATCTATTAATTTCTTCCAGCAAATGACATTGAAACTTACGACACCGTGCTATGACAAACCATCCAACTTCACAAGATTTGAAAGGAACGGTTATATATTTTTGAGCAATTTTGTGGCAATGAGCAAGAAGTTCAGCTGCTTGGAAAGCGTAACCTTTGTAACACACGGTGACTTCACTTTTCTCGACAGTCTCGAGCCGTTAGTGCTAAGATGGCGCGCTCCAATTTCGATTGCCCTGATTGCGCCTCGAGAAGATTTTCAGTATACATTAGAATCGATTGTACATCTAAGAACTTGCTGCAACCCTCTCATTTCTGAGCTTGTCTCGTTTCACGTGTATTTTTTACCCTTCGACGAACCTCGAAATGCAAGTATCTTCTATTTTTTCATTCGTTTCTACGATGTTTTCGTCAGTCACGCCGACGTTACATTTTAAAACCATGACTCTTTATAGAAAGTAAAAACCGACAACATTATTTTTTATTATTATATTGTTTATTTTGTTTTGCCGTTTTACACGATGTGTAATAATCATAGCAAGGAAAAGTTGTGTTTTGTTTCAATTTTTTTTGTTTTTCATTCAATCATTCAAATAATTCAGATATCACTGACCACAGAAAGGGTTCTTTCTGAGCACTACGACTGCACAAGGATTCCACCATGGAAAACAATCTCCCCCGCTGAGACGTTTAAAAACAAATACTATCACCCATACCAGGAGACCTTGGGTTTGAACATTGCGAAAGAAATGGCACCAACTCATTATATTCTTGTAGCCGATATCGAGATGTATCCGAGTCTGAATTTAGTCCCACAGTTTCTTGATATGCTAGGAAGAAACGATCAACCAGAACTCTCAAAAACGAATCGAAAAGTCTTCTTACTACCGCGTTTCGAGGTCGAAAAAAACAGTACACTGCCATCAAACAAAACCGAACTTGTAAGTACCGTCGTTGTTTACTTCTTATTAGGTAATCTCTAATGAGATTTAAAAAAATGGTTTTGAATAGTAAAGATTTGGATTAAAAATCAGGCTCGAAAAAGTCGATATTCTAAGGCATCCGGTTACACGCTCAATCTGGATTGAGTTTACTTTCTGTCCTTGGACAAGTTTAGGTCGACAAATTGAGCGTTAATAATTGAGTGGATAAACCAATGAATTGATGGAAGGGAATAATATTTTTTTTAACTTTCCATTTTTACGATAGGTTCGCCGCGAGCTAAGTATTTGGCAGTATAATCTGTAACTGTCGTCTGATTAACTGATCATAGCCGTTTTTATCCATTTAGCAATGTCGAGTAAGCAGTAGTCGCGAAAAAATTAAAACTGGGGTGAAATCAAAACTCAACGCGGCAAAAAAAAAATGGTGCTGCTACAAATACCTTTTTTTGCTTGTTCTAAAAACATATCTTTATGGTTTTCGGAATAAATTTTATTATTAATTTCACGTGTTAACTCATTATAGATCGACATGTTGAACCATAGTAGAGCTTTCCTGTTTCACTCAGAAGAAAAATGCACACATGAAGAGGAATTTCAGTGTCAGAAGAGCGTACGCCACGCTACGGCACCAAATTTTTCCGTACCAGATTTTCTAGAATGGAAAAATAAGCTACCGTCCAATACTCTTAGTGTGTTTCACACGGTGAAAAGAACAGGCTTATATGCAGCCTTGGATCCAGTATATATAGGTACGGCTGAGGATCCCATATACGACAGCCAGGTCTGTGTGGATGGATATCACAAAAGAATACAAGTAAGTAATCCCACCAAGCCGTTTTATCAGCTGCAGCAGTGGGGGGTCGATAACACGTTGTTCTCCTTTGATGACAGAATAACGTGTAACTCTTTTTTTTTTCTTTAAATATCAAGTGTGTCCAAGAACAACGTGTATGTACTTTTCAGTTATCGACTCCCCAGTCCTGCAACTGATAGATGCCCTTAATGCCAAATGTCAGACTTCAGTGTTTTAGTCCTTTTAGTGTCATTGTGAGTGTGAAAAGAAAACCGCAGGTGAATATACCGCGTGAGAAGTTGGGGGTGCGTGTATAATGGAAGACAAAGTTTTTTTAGGCATGTCGTTTAATAAGAATCTGTAGTGAATTTTGGTAAACGGATAGTGGATATTCAAACAGCATATCGAGCCCACCAAAAAATCCAGAATTAAAAAAAAAAAAGGAAAAAAAACACGTTTGTCATTGAGTTATGCGATTTGATCAGAAAATTAAAAATATTGATTGTAAAATTTTAAACGAATAAAACGAATGGAAGAAAAACGATGATGGAATGCAAGTAGAGAAACGAAAAACGGTGTAGAGTACAAATTAGTCTTGGGAAAATATTGAATTTCGTTGCGCACAAAACCTTGTTTCAATTGGTATATATTTCTATTTTTCTTTGTTTCTTATTGATTTTATATTGATGTTTTTCATTTTCCAGGGTTGGATACTCTGTGCTCTCAATTACGACTTCATGATTTTGGACAACGCGTTTGTTGTTCATCGCCCAGGTAGACAGCTCGATAATGTCCCAAACGAATATTTATCACGCGCAGGAACGGTACGCGAATTGGAAATTAGAAACCTGAAAATAATCATCCCGTACAGAATCTTGCCACAGTACGAGGAAATGTATGGGAGACACCGTGAATGTGCTATTTAACCCACCGTTAAACAACAACCACAATATTCATCCCACCGTTTTTCAACCATCTTCAAAAAAAAAACAGTAAATTCGCTATTTCAAACTCTCTAAACTCCGTTGTATCGATTCACGAGCGTTAATAAAACTTCTAAGACAAAAAAGCTAAAGTAACTCGTAGTGCGAAAGACACCTGGTACTTAGTTTTCTCTGCGACAAGACATATAATCGTAATATTGGAGAGGTAGGTGTGTGAAATCGTGCAGGAAACGTTTTTGTTGCGTTGAGTCGAAGCCACGAGCGGTAGTCGCAGCAGTCCAAAAGCATTTGGAATTATAGTTATATATTGGGCAGTATGCACGAAGGAGAATGGAATTTCTACCAGATGAATTTGTTCAATGAATTGTGTTTTTGTTTCTATTTGTTTGGGTTTGTTTATTTCGTCGCATTGACATTTTTTGTCGCTCGGAGTTTTATCATCAGTGTCTAGTTATGTAACTTAGATCAAGTCGAGAGATTTCAAGAGACTCGGTAGAGTCTAGGGACAAGTACATTTGACAGCTCTGTCGTCTGCTGGCCCGAGGCTCGCCGGAGTATATTATCTCTGACATGGAGACTATAGGGAAGGAGTCAAAACTTGGCCTCCTGGCGTGGCCCCAAAAATGTCGGCGAAACGTAGTTCCTCCAAGCGGCGCTGCTGTTTTAAGGACGCTTCGGGCATGCGCATTACGTACACGGCTGATCACGCGCCAAAAGCTAACAGCTGATGAGAGTCGTTTACTGAACCGATATAAACAATCCGATAAATTTGATATACTTCGAAATTCAAGGATGTTTCTTGCCTAAAGAGATTCGAGATATCATTAATAAATTCAAGTTAGGCAGAAGGTTATAATTGATAATGAAAACAGAAAGACAAAAATCAGGGTTAAACAACTTAAATACAATTTGACTTCTTACGATTTTATTATGACGTATGGTCTATGGAGTAAGACAGTAGTCCCGTAATGGGAGGACAAGGGTTCAATTCCGCAGGTACGAAGTTTTTTACCCCTCGAAAACTTTTTTTTTAACGAGGTTCTATCGCCATAATCATAATAGTATATACAAAGTAACGGCAAAATGATCAAATACAATTTTTCTACGATATTTTTTTGAAGTTTTGCGTGAATCTTCTTGAGCGTCGTACTATAATGTGTAAAAAATTTGAGAAGGTTCCACCGTCTGGTAATCGAGATATTCAGTGTTTAAAATCGCAACTTTAACATGAGGTCTTATGGGAAGTTACGAAAAAAGACGATTTTTTACAATGAATAACTCGATTTCTAGACGGTAAAACTTTCTCAAATTTCACCTACAGTTGTGTATTATTGTTAAGAAGGTTCATACTACGAATTTTAAACAATTAAACTTGGAATCGAACGCATGAGAAACGATCGAACCTCCTTAAATTTCACTTCTACAAGATGATTTTTAATAAATTTCATTTTTCTCGCTAGCTTTTTTTTTCTTGGAATTGTACAGTTGAAATTTATGTATATATGATGAGCAATGATAAAAAATTGATATCTACAAAATTTTAACAAATTCACGAAAATTACGGTAACTTTTTTTCCACTCGAAGCTGGGACCACAGTCACCGCTCACTCTCTTTGTGGAATTATCTTCAAATTTGTGATTCATGTTTTTCATTCATAGTCTTTTTTTAAAAACATGAAAAATTTTTAAAGAAAAAAAATGATGAAAAATTGAATTTTGCACTTGGCCTTCCTGAATAAATGATTTATCGGAATGTAATACGGCCTATACCTACTCTGATTACTTGCGTATTTATTTTTTTATATGTACCTTCGCTGTAAAACATCATTTTTTATGAAATGATTTTATGAAATATATTTAATCGCCGCCATGACGGTCAGTTTTATCACGAAGCACCAATTGTATCACTATATATTATGCGTTCTTAACTACAATGCGACGTCTATCGGTCGTTCTTGACACCAGCGTTTCCCGACAGATTTGGGACGCATTTGATACTACCGCAGTATAGGAAGTTTGGACTCCTTCCCTGTAGTCTCCATGATCTCTGAATAAAGCAAATTTCGGTGATGGGGGTAAAAACTGAAAGTCTTTTTCTTTAATTACGATTCCCAGGAGAAATGCTATGATTTGAAAATTGAACTAGAGGATACGTCAGAAAAAAGCTTTCTATTAAGCCTTCAATCAGCAGGATTGATGCCGTAATTGCTGAGAAAAAACTTTGCACAGGCTCAAGATTATGTAAAAATTCTAACACATCGAAGAATTTGACGTGTCTGTATATGTCACAATGAAAGGCCTCAGTCTGCCTATCAAGGTTCTCATTGGTCACGAGTGTGACTACATCCTCAGTATACCCATACCACGGAAAGTTTGTGTTTGACGGTAGTTTTGACACTGTAAAGTGCGAGACGCGTAAACAGCGTGTTTTTTGCGGACTTCTCGTAGATCCGTCGTGGGCAAAATTTGAACTAATTTGTACGTCAGAGTCGCAAATTAATATCCGAGTGCTCACGGACGGTAAAGCCGGAATAATTCACGTAAAAAAAATATCAATTTGACCCTTTGAAACACACATTTTTCCTTACGTGCAATTAGGTCAAAACTTTGTACTCGGGGGTTTTCGGGGTCGCTGATTACAAATCTTCACTCAAAATTTAGAAATTCAAGATGGCGAATCCAATACGGCGGACAACAAATGCAGAAATGGTTTGATGAAAGCAAAATATGGTACACGGGGGTTTTCGGGGTCGCTGATTACAAATCTGCACCCAAAATTTCGAAATTCAAGATGGCGGATACAATATAGCGGACAATAACTGCGAAAATCGTTTAAGAAAAGCGAAAGTTGGCACGCGGGGGTTTTTGGGTTCACTGATTAAAAATCTGCATGCGAAATTTCGAAATTCAAAATGGCGGATCCAACATGGTGAACCATAAATTCAAAAGTTTTTTGATAGAAGCGAAAGTTGGTACTTGCGGGTTTTCGGGGTCACTGATCACAAATCTACTATCAAAATTTGGAAATTCAAGATGGTAGATACTATATGGCGAGCGATAACTGCGAAAATCGTTTGATATGAAAGCGAAAGTTGGTACTCGGGGGATTCGGGGTCACCGAATACAAATCTGCACCCAAAATTTCGGAATTCAAAATGGCGGATTCAATACGGCAGACCATAAATTCCAAAATTTTATGATGAAAGTGAAACGTTCAGAAAAAAGAAGTGATATCCTGGCCAAAAATCCCCTGCCCGGGGAAAAAAAACCTTGGACAAGTACATTTGTTGACCCCCGTTTCCATTTGTTTTCACTGAAAAAAACTACCCAAAAAAGTACAAAATTTTCAAAAAATTGGCAAGGTCAAGAATTATTTACATTCAGCATTAAAATTTATAATATCAAAAATAGGACAAGTATTTTATTGTCTCTTGAGGATGGAGTATTTAAGGTGGAACGGGACCTTTTGTGCGGGGCAGGCAGTGAGAGGGGTACTCCTATGCTTTAACATGGGAAGCCTCCCGTATTGCCAACTGCACGTGAATTTATTTTCTCGTTTTCAATTTACGTGTAGGATGATAATAGTGTAATTTTAGATGAAAAAATAATGGTCAATTAACTAATTTAAACCTAATATTAATAATTTTGGCGAAAAAAACAGTCCTCGTTACATTTTTCAAATGTTCAACCATTTAGCAATGGTAGGATTGACAGAGGCAACGCAGCGTACCGATTTGAGTTTTTAACTGTTGGCTACCCTGCTCAAGGCAGGCATCGCTTCCAAACTTTAAGTGATATGTATAGGTATACGAGAACGCGTTGATCGATGCGACGTTGCCGCGCTTGAAGCATTGCCCACCAGAAAAGCGAGAAAGTCTTCGTTTATTCATTTTCTTTTGCAGATTGCACAAAATCGGTACGGTGAAATTGGCCCAAATTTTGCGGGAGTCATTGCGACAGTCGATTTAAGTACTTGTGTTTGTTTAAACGATAATTCGCTTTTACAACCGTAGTTTTTCAATGATTTTTGCGGTTTTTTACCCTTTCCCCATAAGATCTAATGTAAAAAACAAGTTCAATTTTCTCATAAACGGTATGGTCGAACCCGTCAAAACTTTTCGAGCAAATAGTTCAGTCAATTTCGAACGTGTCTACCAATTTTTATCAAAATCCCTCTTTTTTCATATATGGTACCGTTGTACCTTAATAAAAAGCAAAATCAGTTGGTTATTGAAAAAAGTCACCAATGTACAAAAATAAAAATCGGTCCAAAGAACAGAGTCCAGAAAAAAAATCAAGATAAAACAAAACGTGGAGAAAAAGATTTCAAACGAAAAAAATTAAATTGAAAAATAATTTCGGCCGTAGTACTTGGCGAGTTCGTACCATGAAAAATACATTACGTGATTCTACCTAAGCAAAAAACTTGCCAAGTACTACGGCCGAAATTATTTTTCAATCTAATTTTTTTCGTTTGAAATTTTTTTCTCCACCTTTTGTTTTATCTTGATTTTTTTTCTGGACTCTGTTCTTTGGACCGATTTTTATTTTTGTACATTGGTGACTTTTTTCAATAACCAACTGATTTTGCTTTTTATTAAGGTACAACGGTACCATATATGAAAAAAGAGGGATTTTGATAAAAATTGGTAGACACGTTCGAAATTGACTGAACTATTTGCTCGAAAAGTTTTGACGGGTTCGACCATACCGTTTATGAGAAAATTGAACTTGTTTTTTACATTAGATCTTATGGGGAAAGGGTAAAAAACCGCAAAAATCATTGAAAAACTACGGTTGTAAAAGCGAATTATCGTTTAAACAAACACAAGTACTTAAATCGACTGTCGCAATGACTCCCGCAAAATTTGGGCCAATTTCACCGTACCGATTTTGTGCAATCTGCAAAAGAAAATGAATAAACGAAGACTTTCTCGCTTTTCTGGTGGGCAATGCTTCAAGCGCGGCAACGTCGCATCGATCAACGCGTTCTCGTATACCTATACATATCACTTAAAGTTTGGAAGCGATGCCTGCCTTGAGCAGGGTAGCCAACAGTTAAAAACTCAAATCGGTACGCTGCGTTGCCTCTGTCAATCCTACCATTGCTAAATGGTTGAACATTTGAAAAATGTAACGAGGACTGTTTTTTTCGCCAAAATTATTAATATTAGGTTTAAATTAGTTAATTGACCATTATTTTTTCATCTAAAATTACACTATTATCATCCTACACGTAAATTGAAAACGAGAAAATAAATTCACGTGCAGTTGGCAATACGGGAGGCTTCCCATGTTAAAGCATAGGAGTACCCCTCTCACTGCCTGCCCCGCACGAAAGGTCCCGTTCCACCTTAAATACTCCATCCTCAAGAGACAATGAAACACTTGTCCAATTTTTGATATTATAAATTTTAGTGCTGAATGTAAATCATTCTTGATCTTGCCAATTTTTTGAAAATTTTGTACTTTTTTGGGTAGTTTTTTTCAGTGAAAACAAATGGAAACGGGGGTCAACAAATGTACTCGTCCAAGGTTTTTTTTCCCCGGGTTTTATAATTTTTCATGGATACATACAATTTTCCATGCGGTAGCTTAAGCATTTCAATCAATGAAATCTTTACCGCTCTAGATGATTTGGACGAAAACTTGATGGCATGAATAAATGACAAAAATGTTATTGAGGACACAGTCAAGGAATATTTTCAGTTTTCATTTCTATTACAGATATCAGTCTCAAGACCATTTGAATGGAAAATGTATGAAAATGAAAGATAGAAATTTTACTCCAATGCGGTTTAAACTTTTCATTCAAATTATGTTGGGAAAATAGTAGTGTGATGGAAAACCAAGTCACACAACAATTGCTGGACAAAAAGAAAAAAAAATCACGGGCAAAAAACAGCATAAATGCCGTAAAAAAAGCTGAGACAAGTACGTTTACTCGCACCAATAGCCGCTTCTGTGAAAGTCTCCAAAAAAAACCAAATCCCTCCAAAAAATGGTAACGCAATGTTCGTAAAAAGAAAAATTCGGGCTTCTCAAAAATATAATAAATCAACATAAATATACTAAAGCATATAAAGCCAATTACGTCGGAGCGAGTATTTAATTATAAAGTATTTGAATCACAGAAAAAAACTACCCAAAAAAGAACAAAATTCTTAAAAAATTGGCAAGATCGAGAATGATTGACATTCAGCACTAAAATTTATAATATTAATAATAGGACAAGTATTTCATTGTCGCTTGAGGATGGAGTGTTTAAAAAAAAAGCACAAATCAGTTGGCTAATGAAAAAAGTCACCAATGTACAAAAATAAAAATCAGTCAAAAGAACAGAGCCCAGAAAAAAAATTAAGATAAAACAAAACGTGGGGAAAGAAATTTCAAACGAAAAAAATAAAATTGAAAAATAATTTCGGCCAAAGTACTTGGCGAGTTTTTTGCTTAGCTGGGATCACGTAATGCATTCCTTATGGTACGAACTCGCCAAGTACTTTGGCCGAAATTATTTTTCAATTTAATTTTTTTCGTTTGAAATTTTTTTCCCCACGTTTTGTTTTATCTTTATTTTTTTTCTGGGCTCTGTTCTTTTGACTGTTTTTTTATTTTTGTACATTGGTAACTTTTTTCAATAACCAACTGATTTTTGCTTTTTTTTAAACACTCCATCCTGAAGCGACGATGAAATACTTGTCCTATTATTAATATTATAGATTTTAGTGCTGAATGTAAATCATTCTCGACCTTGCCAATTTTTTAAGAATTTTGTTCTTTTTTGGGTGGTTTTTTTCTGTGATTCAAATACTTTATAATTAAATACCCGCTCCAACGTAATTGGCTTTATATGCTTTAGTATATTTATGTTGATTTATTATATTTTTGAGAAGCCCGAATTTTTCTTTTTACGAACATTGAGTTACCATTTTTTGGAGGGATTAGGTTTTTTTTGGAGTATTATAGAAGCGAAAGTTGTTTATGTCAGTGCCAAAGAAATTTAACCCCAAAAAACCCTCTTTGAAAGAAAAAAAAACTAATTCTTATACACCGACAGCGATAGGAGCGCGCTCGGTGAATGGCTCCGGCGATCACAAAGTTGAACAGCCTCGAGTGAGGTCAGTATTTGGTTGGGTGACCGCTTAGCTATGTGCCGGCTGGCGTATCAATCACTGAGCGGGAGGCAGTTTTCGCTGAGTTTCTGATGGTGTTAACCAATTGAAACTCAGTGAAACCATAGCCGCCTGTATCGGCCAAGGTTTTCCACAGTATCCCTTAGTCCTCGTGCGAACGCGATACAAGAAAGCGTGGCTGTGGCAATACTCTGGAGGGGGGGGGGCTCAGAGAACCCAGGAACTGAGGAGTGGTGTAGTGGGGATAAACGTGAGGGAAGGGATCGTAAAAACCCGCAAGTGTATACGCAGAAATAATAATAAATTTTTTTTTAAAAAGACTAATTCTTATACAAGAATAAAAGAGAGAACCCCCTGAAAAGGAACAAAAATCGCTTCGAAAAATTGAATCCTCACCAGAATTTATTTCGGATGGCCTTCCTAAAAAAAACACCGACAACACATAGTGATGAACACTTTGAACAGTCGTCTCTTACGAAAAAATTATCGAATTAAGTTTAATCGGCAAAAAAGATAATAATTGATTTCTTGTTGAAAGTTAAGATAGCGCATCACAAAACGGGTGAAAACGATCAAATCATAAATAATCGAAGACATCTTGAGACCGGGAATTGTATAATAAACATCAGAATTCCGTTTTTTTTTCAAATAATGAAAAGACTGCATGGTTCCGTGATAGAAGACTCTTCAAGGGAGTGAAATCTACGAAGCTACGGGCCCATCATCTGTTTTGAAACCATCGGTCGACGACATTGCGCAAAGTGAGCTTCCGCGTGAGAGACTTTTTCGTTTTGAGCCTCACTTGTCGAAACATGGGAAGATACGCCATAAATTGAAACGTCTCGGAGAATTTTCTTCCGTTACAGGATGCTTGACACATAAGGACTAGGGCATTCCAAGAAAAATCGATATATTTCGTTTTCCGCTCACTAGTCCCTGAGCGATGGTTTATGATAAGAGAACAAAACATGCAAAAGAAAAACTGTAGCTGAAAATTGAAACATCATAGAAGATTTTTATGTTCTCTTTCTCGATAACATGGAAACAGGGTTTTTATGGAAAATGGATATCATTGAAATGAAATAAAAGAACATATTTATCAAACAATATCTCATTTTCATATGTCCACTGTGACTTTGTCCCGCTGAACCTGAATTTCTTGTAATACCTCTACCCATTGTCCCACTATCGACGCGGAGCTGGTCCACTCGGTATCCGAACAATCAAGGTTGCAGTGCATGCGAATATGAATGTGGGGAAATAAACTAATGAAATGGTTGTAATGGTTACAATTCAGGGCTAAATGGACGCAGAAAAATCATGCTTGTAATATACAGTTCAAGGGTTGTGGTCTTCAGAGCGAATAATATAATTAGAAACAATGACTCATTTGTCACATTTTTAAGTAGCGTATCGTTTATGTTGGATTTATGACGTTTACAAAAATAAATTTGTTTAGTTCCAACTCTAGTATATAAGAATATCATATTACAATTTATGTTAAGATAAACTAGAGTAGTTAAAATAGAGAGTTCCAGGTAACAGAAAGAAAGAAACAGAAGAAAGGACTCAATACGAAGTGTTTAAGTGTTTCCAGACGTTGTGACCAAGGTCTGAAAGTAGATACCAAGGAGTAAGGACATCTTCTCTAAGCCTCAAAGTATAAAGAATGTATATCTATGAAAGATTATTATTGAAACTATAATTCTGTATATTGAATTATCGCAATCCCGAATCACACCATATCCTAATAGTTTACGAAAAATGTATAGTATTTATTTACATTATCGGCTTCTCCCAAAAATGATGGAAATTAATTTTTTTTTTCGTGAAGTTGCTGATTCCATTGTAATAAGTTATATTCCTTCGAAGGAGTCTTACATTTCCCATGAATTCTATAACTTATGGGGTTTTGAAGTTTCCAGAAATAGATGACAAACTAGAGTATTTTCGAATATTTCGACACTTCTGTTGGGCGGAGACGGTGGAGAGTGACGTACACGCATTCACATAGCACCTCCATCCCCATCCCCCCCCCCCCCACATACACACTCTCAGGATAACCGAATTTCATGATACTGCCAATACACTACCTTCAAGAAAGCACGTAGCTGTTTGTAAACGCGTGTGCGTGTGTATGCACATCCTCCGCCCCTCCTCCTCCCCTAACATAAACGTCGAAATGCTCGGAAATTCCCATTTTATCATATATTTCTAGAAACCTTAAAACCCCATAAAGTATGGAATTCATGGGAAATGTCAGCCTCCCCCAACGGAATATCTCTCATCACAGTGGAATTAACAACTTCATGAAAAAAAAAATCCATCATTTTTCGGAAAAATAATCAAACTGCATAATTACGGCATTATTTCCACACAGAGGTAAGTGCGTGTGTGTGTGTGTAATAATGAACGAAATCATTTTGGCCCTTCATGAAACCATTTCTCGTAACGAAATAAAGCGGTGGCTGAAGAGATTTTTTATCATCATCTTTGGGAAATGCCGCTAAAGTAAATAATTACCAATTTGACTTTTCTATTGGTCACAAAGAACATTTTAAATAACATTTAAACGAAAATAACTTGACAGGCTGTCAAGAAAACGATCTCGAAAGTCATGAAAGATTCAAAAGAAAATGTTGAACGCCAGAAACGTTTCATTCTAATTGCGGCGCAAGAAGTTATAACATTGTCACTGAATAGCTTTGGTATGATGTTTTACTTTATTGAGGCCTGGAAGAACAATAAGAAATAGAAAAAAATGAAATTCCCAGAAATTCCCGGAAATTCCCTAAGTATTGAAAAACTCGCTGCACTTGTGCATTCACATAGAATATTGTTGAATTACATGTCTAAATGAATGTATACCTGGAAGTGAAGCTTGGCCACGAATGTATAACCAAGTGTCTCGCGAATAAATTGACTCTCTCGCAGCCCCTTTACTTCCCAACTGTCTTGTGACAATCTCAAAGGTGGAGAAAAAAATCACTGTTCCGTTGCCTCTGCTTTGGGTATTCTGTCGTCATTCCCGAAAGTGCTGCCGTAATTCTGGGGCATGTCATAGTTGTGGCAAAGGTCAGATTGAATTATTCCGAACGGGTGCTTCATACAATCGTGATTGAACTCCACTTTCATGGAGGTTCATTTTTTGCATCTTCTTCGAGATCAAGTGCTAGATATTCATAGTTGGAAACGGTAGTTTAAATTACAGAAATTCAATGCAATCAGTATAGTGCGGATGCTTGTCACGTGATAGCCTTCACGTGAGCTCCCGTTTTTTTAGATATAATATTTTAACGAGGATGCTGCTCATAAAAAACCACTATCGCAGGAAAAAGTTAAATGAGAATCAGCTGTAATCGTAAGTGTCCAAAAGTCTTATATTCCTGGAAGAATCTTTGGACTCGAGCATAAAAAGCATCCCATGCCTTTTTTACATTTTTATACTTTTGCACTTTTAATTTCGTCTAATTTTTTTGATCGCGTATTTCATTTATTGAAAGCAACGAATAAGGTGTTGATCTCAATGTGTTTGTGATATTTGATTTTCGTTGATATTCCTAATTTTTTTCAAATATCTGTAACTGCTCGAAAATGCGACCAAACCAATTAGATGAAGAGGTAAACGTGCATTTTGACTTGGAAGTTTGTAAAACTTTTGAAAAACATTCATACTATCACTATTTCAAATTCAAAGGAAAATATATTACTTTTCGCTCTTTCTTCGGCCCTTTTGATGGTCTTCATATATTTTTAATGAAATTTTTTTTTTTTTTCATGATATATGCCATATTTTTTTCAATCAATTATGTTACCGCATCCTTATAAAAAGGGAGACAAAAATGCCACTGATGAAAATCCCGTCTTTGGCGAAGCATATTAATAACATTTTTCTCATATATTGAATATAATAAATTTACAACTTTTCGAAATAAAAAATATATGAATCTAAGAAATATGGCGATGAGAATGTTGGTAAATATATATCGATTGCTATTCAAAAACTGTCAGAGCGAAACTCGGTTAAGAAGGTTTGCTCAAACTGTATATGTATATATATATATATATTGTAAATAGTTATTTTTTATTAATCTGTATTAGTGTATCAACGAAATCATTTTTTTTTTTTTTAATGCATAATCAACTTGCAGCATGTTTGCTAGGTTCGGAGAAAGAGTGGATGAATGAAAAGCGGAAACCGTTAGAGCAAGTTATAATAACTAGGTTTCGGCAGAATATTTCAAGTTATTCCAGCAGTTAATAGGGAATCAGACGATACCGTACTGGATCACCAGTGCAGGTTTACTTAATAAGGTTAGTTCGATTCGAGACATGTACTTTGGTTGAGCGCTGATTAAATTAATGCCAACATCAAAATCCATGAATATTTGAACAATAAGCCATCATAATTGTTGGGCTTATTGATATATCGATGAAGTACGTCTATAGATCCTGGAAGAGGAAGTCTTTTCGTCGTTTTAATGAGTACTCGGAACTATATACGATGAATTAGTAAACACAACCGCAAAATCACAGGTTCGAAACATAAGGTGAGAGAGATGCATGTCTAAAAGCTTCAGGATTGATGTTACAGCTCTCGTATCACTTTATATATGTATAATGTATACGTATATTTAAAGAGACGAGGAAGCCACCAAATAGCGTGGAAGGTTGGGCCAACTCGTTAGTTACAGGCCCTGTAGATCCCGGTATAGAAGCTTCGATAAGAGTACAGGGTTGTCTGGCCCACGAAGGTTATCTTCAGGCTATAAACTCTCCTAAATGTAACAACTTTGACCCAGCGAAGAAGAAATATAGCCAGTTCACCGTATTTTTGTTAACCCCGATTTTCACCACTTCCTTTGCGAATGTTTAAAACGAATATTGTCGTCACAATCATCAGAATCAGAGATGTACTAATGTCGTATTAAAAACCCGATTATTTAAGGCTTTCTACGCTAAAAATTCAACAAAGATATCTTAGTTACAATATTCTGAGAGTAGGATTAGTGGGAATAAACTCAACACGAAAGATTCGGGTAATCATATAACAACACGGAGAAGTGAAAACTAAATAAAAGCCGTGATTTAATTAAGGGAAAAGAAGTTGACGAGGCCATAAAGAGTGATTGCATAAATTCCTGACGCACACGGATTACCGGAAGCGTTTTCATTTCAAGGGACTTCCGGTTAGATAGTAGTATAGGATTCAGAACAAGCACGGTAGATAGAATGAAGAGTGGGTTTAGGCATACACAAACGGTAATTAACGTCGCTTAGGAGCGGGCGGCCACTGTTTGTCCTCGGAATTAATGGCTTAATAAGTGGGCACCTTTACCAACCCAGAAGTTGTGCACACCCAAATCCGATCCACACTAAATCTTGGCAAGAAGCGAGTACTGTTATTTGCATCGGTAATTTAGTTAGCTGGTATAGCTGAATGCGCGTATCATGTACGTTTCTTCGTGTGCGTACATGCGTATCTATGAGTGGGCTATACACAGAAGACTGTAACGATACAGGTGGATTCTACGATTTAGCTTGCGAATGCGAAATGGCATTGTCTGGTGTAGAAAGTTGTGCGACATAGGATGTAGAGCTTCTCAACCAGACGTCTAATCTTAGCTACGACAAAAAGCTATACAGCTTTGGACTCTAAGAGATTTGCTCCAAGTGAGCGATGTCAAAATTTCCGTTTAAATCTATGGGCCTTCCTCTTCTTTCAGGATCTCTTGGAAACTAATTCATCCATGCCCAAGAAACATCCTTCTTTATCGCGTGTAATTCTAGCACACACATTATTGGTATTTTTTCATTCAACATGCAGTCGGTTGTTTTCCAAAAACAGGATATGAAAAAACGTCATCTATAAGTGAAATGAAGATAATTTCTTGCGAATTCTTAAAACTCTCAACGAAATTGGTATTTTTCGATGTATTTTTTTCACTTCACCGTCTGGAGGGACTTCTGGTTATTGTTACAATAGCCCGTGCGACAACATTCGCCAAGCAGATGTTTTAATTATATACGCCAACTCTGCCTGCACGCGAATTTTAACACTTGAATCAATCAAAATTTATCTTTTTCTTTACACCTCCAATGATAATAGCTGACACAAAACGTGTGCATGATAGTGAACTTTCATCCAATTGTTATCAACCTACCGGCGAATAGTTTTGTTGTAAGCTGTTCATTAGAAATTTGGAATATCATATTTAATATCATATGTTTTAGTAGATGTCACCCTGATCGGTAAATGCTTGTGAAATCCCAACTCAACTTTTAGCGAGGATTGATTAATCATCGATCTATGTGACTTGAAATTATGTATATATGTTGTTTGAGAAGGATCTCCTCTTTTATGTCTCTTTGTTTGGAATTATTTTTAGAGGAATAATGCTGATTGACCTCACGATTCAGGAGAACATCATTAATTTTGTTATGAAAGGATACTATTTCGTGCTATTTTTCCGCGGCTTTACTGTCTACAAAATCAAAAAGACCATAATTTTTCGTGCAAAGTTTTCCGAGCTTCAAGTATTTCCAGTGGGAATTCTTGATGAACTTGATTCCAGAAGGTTACGTTTTTCTCATTTATAAAGAGTGTTTTCCACTTATGCCAACAGAATTCTTGAAATAAAAAATCGGAAGCAAAATGTTCAATGGCAATTTCCGAATTCCGTATTTTTCCGTGAAAATTGCCAATTTGGCAATTGGCAAATTGGCATAATAAATTCTTTACAAAAATGCATGCAACGTGTGGTGGCGCTTCATATGATACAAAGTATTGAGAAATTTTGTATCTGACCCACTGATGAAAAACGCGTTGTGTCTATTAATTCCTCTCAACATATTATTATATATTAATTCCTCAACATACGCATTAATTATATTTGTCGTGCGGACGTCACCAAGGCAGGATCGTACTAATCACGTCAAAAAGTTAAACGCAACATACATGAAAGAGTCGCGGTACCTTAGGGTGCAAGGATAGATGATACCAAAAATCAGACGAGCACAACGAATATGCACTCCATTCGTTCCGTGAATGGAAACGCATTGAAAGCGAAAGCCGCACGGATGTATATCCAATACGATTACGGATGTACCGAGGAACAGTAAGAGCTATTTTTAATAGGTAAGTGGTTTCTGCAGAAGATCTCTAGCTACATGTATGCGTAACCACGTTAATATTTCGTGCTTCGACCACACCAACGATGCTATCGGCTGTTTGAACGAGCCATAACCCGCCTCTCAGCTTGTAGTTCTATCCGTTTTCTTCACCTTGCTCTCTCTCTCTCTCTCTCTCTCTCTCTCTCTCTCTCTCTCTCTCTCTCTCTCTCTCTCATTCTCTTGTCTTCCATGAATTCCCTCTATATTCTACCATTCTCATACGCGATTCCGTATGTTCTCCCCAAACCACCTTTTTCCGCATATCCTCTTTTTCGACCTTTCTCGACTGGCTTCCTTCCACTTGATTTTATCCATTCTACCCATCAACCTAACCCTCTATTATCCTTCACAAACTAAAAAATGTTCTCTCTCATCCCTTTTGCTTCATCCTCTACGGTCTCAACGAATGCTTGATCCATAAGCTCTACTGAACTTTCAGCGTGATTCTACTCTTTCTCAATTATCTTTTCACTGATCGTCGAACGTACATATTCTCGCACCAAATCAAGGCTCGCGAAGATAAAGGTTCTTCATTCTAGCGTTCACCTACTGCTTTATGTACAGGTCCACAGGGAAAGTCAGTTCAGTTTTTTGATTACAGGATAAATACTTTAATTTATCTCCTCAAGATTTTGAATTTTCACCGCGAGTAAAAACTTTATCTCTCATTAGTGATTTTTTTTTTGCTGATGATGTTAACAATAGCAAGCTACTTACGTTGGTTTACATTTACGGTTTCTCAAATCAAGACTCTGCTCTCTGAAAAGAAATCTTTAATGGCGTAGAACAGATTTTCGTGTTTGTACATTACCAGTAGTGTCAGCCGATTAACCGTCGGTTTTTAACACCGAGACATCAATTCTGAAGACTTACCTGTAACATAAAAAAGCAACAACGGGTTAATCAACTAAATTTTACAACAACAAAAAAAACTAATCAGATGATCATTAGTATAAATCGTTCACGTTGATACAATTAAATGTTTAATAAGCAAGCAAATCATTTCAGACATATAAAGTTCAGTGACATTATTTTTCATTTTTTGCGTGCAATCGAATTTTTTGACATGTAAAAACAGAAAATATTTTTTATCGTCATTTGCAATCCTACGCATTTAAGCAGCCTCTTCACTATTTTGCTTCTCATACCAGTGTCTCGAGCCCAAGATGAATGGCCGAATGACTGTTCTTTCAGTAGTAAGGTAAATTTCTGCATTCACGAATCTTCGGCAAGTATAGACGTAAGGCGGTCTCAGGCGTGTCGTGCTTTAAATCATTTTAGAGTCGCACCAGACGCATGGTACCGATTTAGAGCGCGCATGAAGCAGTACGAAAACCGCTTCTCATTCCCGACAACACCAGGGCGTCCCTACTTAATTATTCTACGAAAATGTACGACTAACGTGCGAGTTCCGATATACATCAAGATCAGCTGCTTCTCTTTCGCCCCAGCACAGAGTAGCTTTTATATCGAAATTTATTAGATTTGCTCTTATTTGAAATGGGTTAACAACGTCGAAAAAATAAGCCACATAGCTTATGCATAGAACATGTGGAATTAAAATAAAACAGAAAATACATTTCCGTTAACATAACATAGAATACTAAATTATTTGTTATCATCATTGCAATCAATTTGTAACCAAATATTATAATTATATGCTAAATAATATAAGAAATCTTTAAAAAGTGTAACTGATACAATGATGTAAGAAAGTTCAAAAAATGTGACATCTACGAATAATTTAATGCACTAATAAGTAATAAGTGTAGTATGAATCAATTTAGCAGTATTGAAAACATGTATGCAATTAACACGTTTAAAAAACAAATCAAAACAGAATATTTGTGATATTCTGAAGTTTTATAAAACAGTATTCAATGTAATAATATAATAATCGACAGAATAATACAAAATAAGCTACTATGAATCAAGAAAAACCGTCTTAGACAATCATTCTGATTCTCGGGCGAAAGAAATCGACTAGAACTTACGATTAAAACTTTTTTAAGACGAACACATTTCCTGCAATGAAGTTATTTCATTGAAATTCAAAGTTCCAGTCGTGGGATTAATAAGATAACGTATATGTGTTGCGATTATAGAATGGTTATTCTACAAATTGCACAAAAAATAACGGTCATTTTGTGATTTGGCCTGAAATTTTCAGACGAGCACTTCGTTATATGTACGTATAACGCAATAAGTAGTATACCCTAGGCCATTAAATCTGGAGGAGGCAACGAATGAAGCTGGAGCAAAAAAAGCTTTTTCCGTACTTTTAAGAAAGTGAAACAAAAACAAAATCTGTGCCTAGTGGTGTTGTCGTAACTAAAGTAAGGAAGAAAAGACAGCATAAATTGAGGGTCGCATCAACCTTCCAAAAAGCTTTTCTGCTTTTTGTCTTCAACGAAAGTACGAAATTCGTATGAAAAAAATGCCACATAAACGACAGTTCTTTGAAGATACGTTGAAAGGCGTTTGTATAATGCTGTCCACTTTTTCGTCAAGCTTTATGTTACTTTGATAAAAGATTGTCAAAATAATACTATCGCTGCTCAGCAACCATCAATTCCTTATCCACACTGTATATCATATGCCAAGTGTCATATAGAAGAGTACTCTATTGAAAGTTCGAGTGGGAACGAAAGAGGATCTCTCCTCGTAGGGAGTAGTCTCAGGTTTCTTTGTGGAGAGTATACTTTTCCACTGGCCACCCATCCACACCGACCGCCTTCCCATCCCACTCTCGCTCTCTTTATCACTGTATTTTTACTTTTCTTTCTTCCCCTTTGTCGGGATTTTTACTTCTCGTTACTCGGGTGGTCTACTGCAGAACGGTGGTGTACGACGCCTGGTCGTTTTCCACGCTCCGTGGTATTTCGCACTATTGGTTTGATTATCTATATATACATATGACGAAGGGAGTTATCGTTGCACAGAGGTTGACTATAGGTGTGTACATAGCTTACGTAGGTATACTTGAACAGAGCGTCAGGGCAGAAGAACGGTAAACTATGGCTGCACGTGACAGTGGCCCCGAGCGTTCGAACTCGAGAGCGATTCAATTCCAGAGAGGTTCTCCTCTGTTTCGCTAACTTTTGGTTAGGTCGGCCGCACTGCGTTCGCAATTCAAATATATATATATGGATATGTTTATATACATGTAGGATGTTCATGGGCTGCTTCGCCTGTACTACGATTTCTCTTACGTGCGCTTCGAAAACTCGACAGATAAAAAAGAGCCAAGTGCCGTTGGGTTTCTTCACCCTTCTCCCTCTTTTCTATGAAGACTCGCGACTCGCAATCCATTGGGAACCCGAAAAATATTCACGAAAATCTCCATTGAACAGCTCATCCGTACCTCCGGTGTCTCTATGGACCCCACACAGAAATAGTCGATGTAAACTGTGACCAACTTCTTTGTACAGAATAATCTATTGAGAAAGTGATGCATTGAACTTTTTTAGTACTGTGATGTGTACCTTAAATTGACTGTTTTGGTGACTCTGATGAGGAGATCACTATTCTATGTTTTTGTAAATCGTTTCGAGAATAATACCAAGAAAAAATGCGTGCATGAATAGTGTATGAAATACGGGACCGTATTTTGATATTATCGGTTTCGGTACATCTGCACAATTCTGCTAAGTAATCTCAACCGGAAAACTAAATAAATGCGCAAATGATAATTACGATAATTTCGTAAAATCGATGATTTTGTTTTTGAATGTAGTCACGTGAAAATGCTTTTCTCGTCGAAAATCGCAAGATTTTCTGTTCTATTCACAAAGTGGTAAGTGAATAGAAAAGAAAATCTTTCGTAAACACTTATTTTCGACATGACCTCGAAATACTCGTCCTCATTACCTATTTTTCAATGAAAATGTTTCATGTACAAAGATATTTAAATGAACAAGGTGCTGCAGATAAAAAACAAAATTAAAGGCAGTAGAAAAAATATATCGTCTGCAACGTAAAACACTAAATCACTCGATTTCTGGTATGCAATCAAAGCTGTATACTATATCACTTGAAATGGTAAGGTTAGTGCGGAAGCCGATGTACTGATTGGACAAAAAAATTACCATTTTGTTGTACCCTGCGCTGCTCTGGGTAAGGCTGTATATATCTTTCAGCAGAAAATTATTTGTCGAAAACCATTTAAGAAAGTATAATTGATATAGATGTGTTTTGTTTACAGAAAAAAAACATTTAACACCAAAAGTTCACAAATACGAGTTGGATCCATTACGCGACAGTTGTTGAATAGGTTGTTGACTTTGTTAAATTAAAATTACAGGCGAAAAAACGAACATGTAAATCTAAAACAGCAAAAAATTAAACGAAGCATAATATTGAAACAAAACAATTGAATCAAAAATAATAATTCCAACACAGTATTTACGAGTTTGCTGGAATTTATTAATAAAAACGGATTCGCCAAGTACTGCACTGAAATTGATTTTTTGTTCAATTCGATTAATTTATTCAGAAGTTGTTTTTCCTTCCATTACTTTCTGATTTAAATTTCTATGTTTTTTGTACGTGCACTAGGAGAAAAACGTCATGTTCCAATACATTAAGGACTTGGCGTCGGACCGCTGCCGTGCCTCTTTATGTGAACGAATGCATGTACGAGTCTTGAATGACTCAAGAGATGCAGTATAAGAAAACTTGCATGAATTGAACGAACGAATGATGAACACGGTATTGCCGAAGAAAGTAAACGTCAAGGATAAAAAATTGGTACATGGAAGAAGATCGATTCAAAACAAAATTTTGAACAAAAATAGTTCAATTGTAAAAAATCATTGGACCGAAGTACTTGATGAGTTTTTTTTTTGTTACTTCACATAGATATTACACTACTCATGATAACAAACCCACCAAGTATTTGAGTCGCATTTTTTTTTTCAGTTC
Source organism: Campoletis raptor (assembly GCA_948107755.1). Taxonomy (NCBI): domain Eukaryota; kingdom Metazoa; phylum Arthropoda; class Insecta; order Hymenoptera; family Ichneumonidae; genus Campoletis; species Campoletis raptor. The sequence continues at coordinate 2,847,784 of OX403629.1, read as the reverse complement.
AATTTTTTTTCGTTTAATATTTTTTATAGCGATTTTTAATTCCTATTTGTGTTTCTGTAAAGAATACATGTACTGTAAGAACCACTGTACTTTCATTCAGGGAACGATATGATTAATGCGCACGAACAATCTGTTCCTCCACGATAGACGTTCAGAAAAAAGTTCACTTTTCGCGAAATTACGAGCATGACTTTAAACTGAAACTTTCTAATGTATTTGTGATATTTTTTTTTAGAATAAACCGATTGCTCCATAAATTTCAGATATAAAACTATAAGAAAGTAATGGTAGCGGACTAATTTCAACATTTTTTCTAGAAAAATGCCACGGTTGAAGTTACAGAATTTGTCTACTTGATATTTCCATACCGAAACAGAGATAGAATAAAACACAACGCAAATGTTTCTCGGAGCCGGAATAGCTTCTAATTAATGGTAAAGAATTTGAAAATCGATCGCAGGTGGTTACAAAATTCTTTTAACCGATCGAGAAAAGGCGTTTATCGAGTGACAACGCTGTAAGAACTGGTTATTATGCTGCATACAATCATTCAAACATGCAATTTTTTTGAACGATTTATGTTGAAATTGATGTTGTAAAAGAAAAATCAAATTGATTTTTTGACGCTGTTCCTATATGAGGACGAATTGACCCCAAATCAATTTTTAAACGGATGTGGCTTAAAAATCACAGGGCATATAATATTTCGATTTGGTGTGCAAACCAAAATGATTTTGGCCCCGCGTAAAAACCTAGGGTTAACAATATAAATAATTTTTTATATTCTAACAATAGTGTAAAAAACTATTATATTGCTTGAACACCTAAAAATAAGCAAAAATTATTAAAACACAGAATCTTAAATATTCTTTTTTTCAAATCACATTTGATTGAAATGAGGTGAAAAATTGATTTGCGTTTAGAAATTCAAAAATTTATAATTAAATCGTTTATTTGAGGTGAGTTGAACTACAGCAATGGAATATTAAAAATTTCATTACAGTACCGATTATTTGAAACACGTTTTTCACTAGTGTTCTTTCTGTTTTGAGGTTAGGTACTACTATCGAACTTTCAAAAATGTGCCTGGTCTGCATACGAATTGAGATGTACATCTTTCAAAAGACCAACATGACCTCCAAAAATATATTTACTTCGTTTTTTTTACCCAACTAGGGTCCATCACGCGCGCTCCCGCGCGCGAACGGTTTCCTAGTGGCGCTGCAGCGCTCTAACATTTTTTTTCTCTGCACCAAATTGTAAATAAAAAGAGAAGCGATAGTTGTAGTCGACCCGAAAAAAAGTTTAATGAGCGTTATAAATATCTTTCATTTTGAATGTGGTTATTTCTTTTCACAATAATATATATACATGAATTCAAAACTGATGTCCAAAATGATCCAAAATGTGGATAACAATCTGGCGTTTTTTATCAACGATACAATTCCTTGCATACATAGTTTTTAACAATATTTCCATTTCGTTGGGTTCCAAAATAAACTTTGAGCGCTTCCCAAGAACGCCCTCGCGAAAAGGCTACGTATAGTTGGCCATGATTAAATACTCCCTAACGAAGATCGATACTGATTTTGTCAAAAGTTTGTCCCTGTGATTTGTTGATAGTTATAGCAAAAGCTACCTTTACAAGAAATTGACGTCGCTGGGAAGAGAAGGAACAGTCATTTTCACAGGAAAGAGTAATGCGATGCCAGAAAACGATGTAGCCCTCTTTGTCACCAGACAAAATCTCTCATCGTAAACCCGTATTACCTAATTTCAAAATTAGTCATCTCGTACCGTTGCAAAAACCTTCATTGATGATCAAGTTTCTAATAAGCATGAAAATGCCAGACTTCCTGAAATGGAGTTCGCGAGGCGGTAAACTTGAAGGTGAAAGTGTATTCAAATATTCGGGCAAAATTGTTTCGTTGATCGCGTTATTATCACCACAATCCTCGGTACTGTCTACGCTAGTATACAGTTTTTCGGTAGTATCGTCGAATAAATATCGCGCCAGGTTGGATTACAAATCTTCATAAAAAAGGGATCCGGTTTTCCGAATTTTCGTACGATTCCCATGGCATCCTGATAGTGTTGCATCATATTTTGCGGCGAGCCACTCAATGTGTAGGGTAAGATGACCCTTTATCCGATCCGTGCATATTCAGGCTGTGCAGTAGAGTCTAGATAAACTACCAATGCCGATGCAACACTCCTCACTTTGTGAATTCTTTTTTTGGATCATGAAATTTATTTAATTCACAAATCTATGATGCTTCGAGGGCGAAATATATTTTTACGCACCTGATTCAAATATTTATTTTCTGATTTAACTTTATGTTGAAATCAAATTAAAACTCAAAGTGTTTCTCGTTCTTGAATTTTCTCGAAGTACATTGGGAAACAGCACAATTATTTTGAAGATTAAAGTATTTTCATATGAATAAGTTTGAATTCCCTAAGCAAAGAATAGATTAAAGTTTGCTAGGTAGGAGCAAGAGGAAGGCGATTTCTAAGGTGTGAATCCATGGAAGCAAATTCGCAAAAATCCATGGAAGCAAATTCGTAAAAAAAAGCAAAAATCATTTGGTTATTGAAAAAAGTCAGAAGATCTAAGAAGGTCAAAAGAACAGAGTCCAGAGAAAAATCGGAATGAGGAAAAACTTAAAAAAAAAATTTAAACAAAAAAACTTAGATTGAAAAAAATATTCGGCTGAAGTACTTGGCGAGTTCGTAACCATAGAAATATATTATATGATCCAAGCTACGCAAAAAAACTTGCCAAATACTTCGGTCAGAATTTTTTTTTTCAATCGAATTTATTTTGTTTGAATTTTTTTTTTTTTTTTTTTTCAAGTCTTTTCTCATTCCGATTTTTTTCTGGACTCTGTTCTTCTGACCGATTTTTATTTTCGTACATTTTGGTGACTTTTTTCAATGCCAACCCTTTTTTTGCGTTTTTTTTTTAAACACTCCATCCTCAAGCGACAGTGAAAAACATGTTCTATTATTGATATTACGAATTTCAGTGCTGAACGTGAATCATTGGCGTTTGCATTTCTTTTTTTGTAAAGTAATTATTTTTTTAAATCACAAATTAATCATTTACTTCTCGACTCTATTTTTTTTTTATCGGACACTTACGATGGGCATTGTTGCTTTTCTTCTCGGGATTTCAATAATATATATAAAGTTTCTCATTTCTCTTTGTCATCTGAGGTGTAGTTATGTTATAGAAACAATCTTGTTTTTCCTGGCCCGATCTTGCTAAATTTTTAAAAATTTTGTACTGTTTGGGTAGTTTTTTTGTGACAACAAATGGAAACAGGGGTCAACAAATGTACTTGTTGAAGATTTTTTTACCAGGGAGGGAATTTTTGGCCAGGTCTTATAATGTCGCGAAAAAAAACACACAAAAATAGCTTGCGCCCCCTTTTAAATTTTAGCTACAGGGTGTTCCTTTCGCGAGGTTCTTTCTATCACGAAATAGCAACTTTTGAGGGACAGTAAATGAAAACGAAAAATATCACCTCATTTTCGGGACACCCTAATGTTGATGTTATCATGGTCGATCGTCTCCATGGTCTTTGGTGTCTCGATCGACAGCTTCATGGTTTTCGGTGTCTAGATCGGCGCCGTCATAGTTATTATGGGGTCGAGATCAACGTGTCACTGTCATAGGTTTTCGATGTCCAGGTGGGTGTTTTATTGTATGCGATGTCTAGGTCGACATCTTCATAGTTATCGGCGTCCGTTGATATTTGTTCATGGTCTTCCGTGACTTCGACATCTTCCGTGTCATTAAAAACCATAGAGTCGTCGATCTGGATGTCGAAAACTATGATGTCGATACCCAGACATCGGAAACCACTGAGCCGTTGACCTAGACATCAAAAACCATGGAGCCGTCGACCGATAGATAGCGAAGACTAAGGAGAAATATACCTGGACATCGAAAACCATAGGGAAATATTCCTAGACGTCGAAAGCTATGGAGCCGTCGATCAAGACATCAAAAACCACGGAGAAATATGTCTGGACATCGAAAACTATGGAGCTGTCGACCTAGGTAGTGAAAACTATGGAGAAATATACCCGGCCATCAAAAACCATAGAGAAATATACCTATACATCTCCATTCTAGACATCGAAAACAACTGAGAAACATACCTGAACATCGAAAAGTATAGAGCTGTCAACCTGGACAGCGAAAACTGTAGAGAAATGTACCAAGACATCGAAAACCACGGAGAAACATATCTGGACATCGAAAGCTATGGAGCCGTCGATCTAGACATCGAAAACCACGGAGAATGATACCTGGACATCGAAAGCTATGGAACCGTCGATCTTGACATCGAAAACCACGGAGAAATATGCCTGAACATCGAAAAGTATGGAGCTGTCAGCCTGGACAGCGAAAACTGTATAGAAATATACCGAGACATCGAGAACCACGGAGAAACATACATGGACATCGAAAACCATGGAGCCGTCGATCCAGACATCGAAAACCACGGAGAAATATGCCTGGACATCGAAAAGTATGGAGCTGTCAACCTGAACAGCGAAAACTACGGAGAAATATACCTAGACATGGGAAAACATGGAGAAATATACGTAAACATCGAAAACTATGGAGCCGTCGACCTAGAGAGTGAAAACCATTAAGCCGTTGACGTAGACATCGAAAACCATGCAGCCGTCGACCTAGATACCGAAAACTATGGAGAAACATACCTGGACATCGAAAACTATGGAGAAATATGACTGGACATCGAAAACCATAGATAAATATACCTAGACATCGAAAGCTATGGAGCCGTCGATCTAGACATCGAAAACCACGGAGAAATATGCCTAGACCGCGAAAAGTATGGAGCTGTTGACCTGGACATCGAAAACTGTAGAGAAATATACCTACACCCCGACAACCACGGGAAAATGTACCTGGACATCGAAAATTATGGAGCTCTTAAGCTGGACAGCGAAAACTATGCAGAAATATACCTAGACATGGGAAAACATGGAGAAATATAAACATCGAAAACTATGGGAGACGTCGACCTAGACAACAAAAACTGTGGATACGTCGTCTTTGACAACAAAAACCATGAAGTCGGTGACCTAGACAACGAAAACCACGCAGTTGTCGACGTGGTCAACAAAAACCATGACAAAGTCCATCTGGATTTCAGCAACTAAGAACCGTCGACCTAATTACTGAAATTTCGAAAAATCAACCTCGACCACAGAATTTTGGATTCTGCGATCTCACCTCGCACCTTATGAATAGTTTTCCTCTTGCTCCATACTGACGATTTATAATTCGATTCCTTGCAATATCCGTGTATTTTCAGAATTATCCTACGATGAATCTGTTAAAATAATAAAAAAAATTCAATTTGAAATGTGAATGACGTCATAAACATAATATTCCATTTCAAGCTGAAATGTACGAAAAATTCTTTTTCATTTAGAGTTAAAAAAAAGTGGAGACTGAAAAACTATTCGTTATAGTATTTTATACACAAATACAAATTCTTTTTTATCCAAATGTGCTGCTTATCTCTGGGCCATATCATTACACGCTGTTGATAAAAATAGACGTGATCTAATTTGTCTTAAAATTAATTAATATTTCAAAAATATACTACTTTCATGAACTACTACTATATTAACTACACTACTACTACTCTCATACATGTGAAAAAGGGTTTTGTTCTGAGAGGAACATATAACCGCAGGCGTATTCACGCAAATGTCAAAATGACAGCGGAACTGCGACTGCCAAACGACCTGAAACACGGTACATAACCAACCGACTGACCGACCAATCACAGAACGAATAAAAGGGCGTCAATCACAATCGAAATATATCGTGACCCTAGAACTTTTTATTAGGGGATTAACCCACAGTTTTGTTTTTTTTTTTTGCGAGGCTCCTTTTTCCGTGGATCTCGACACCTTTATACATGATTTAATGCGATATCAAGCATTTCCTTTGCGTGGCTTTTCCATTGCAAAGTTCCATAAGACAACGGTTGACTGTCTATTTCAATGTGCGAATTTTGGCCACCATGAGCGCCCTTATTTCTAGTCTGACGCAATAGAATGGTTTTATGCACAGAGCGAATAGTGCAGAGTACTATGGCTTTATTCGGTTATATTCGAGGTCTTGCTCCAAAAATATCTACGAGCAGCGCAGCGTACTGCCGTCAGATAGGCAGAATATTAAATGAAACTTATTCAAAGAATATCAAAATCGCCGTTCACCTAAACTAGAATGATCGTAAAGGTATCATAATAAACAGGCTTTTAAAAATAGTGAAAATGTAGTTTATCGTGTTTGTGGCGAAAATTCTCACAAATGACTATAATAAACTAAATATCTAACGAACAGTTCTATAAACATATAGGACCGTGTAACTGTATCTGACTGCGAAACTCCAGACGTTTGAGAATCTCAATTAAATGACATGACGTTACCGAGAAATTTTCAGAAATTCAACGGCATATATCTATACGTAATATAAGAGGGTTCAAGCGACCCTGTAGGGAAATTGCACCCTTCGACATTCTTCATTCATTTTAACAGCCGAGAAATGCGGACGTAATGCGGTTTTTGTGCTGACTATGCGATCGGTGAATGTCGAGTAAAAGTTTCCTCCTTCATAGCGAATACCTTTAATGAGAAAATATGATACACCGAAAGTCACGGGCGGCATTTTCACCGTGGCTCGATACTCACGGATCTCTTACCGAAATCCTAGGATACCAATTAGACGAGAATACTCAAGCACCTGCGTCTTATACTCAGCCTCGGTCCGTCCCCCATAGTCACCCGTATATGGCGTGCACGGAGATAGAATACAGCGATTGTTCACTTTCACACAGAAGTATCTCTTCACCCTTGTCTCTAACATTTCCCATCAAAATCTATTATTACCGAAAGTATGAGCAAGAGACAATAGATATACACAAAACATGTACCATGAAAACGATAGCACAATGGATCTCTTCTGATTAAAGTCGTAATGCAATATGCGTGTAATATGAACGTATGGATAAAGAATGAGAGCAGGGGAGGAGAATCGAGCCCTACGCTAAAATGAGATTGTTGCGTCATACCGCTTCTTGCCTGCATCCGCTGTGTTACAGCACAGCAATCCTCGAGTAACACAATCGTTGGCTACAAATCGATGATTAAATATAATAACACAGAAAAAAATTTTGATTTATTTACTTTATGTCCGTGATCGTAGTGGTCATGTTTTGCTTCAATTATTTACAATTGACAGATAAAAGAAAGAAGAAAGAAGTTTCAGTCAGAGCGAAAGAATCGACATCGCTCGACGTATCTTTAACATCGATGTCATAATTATCAAAAGTTCAGTTTGTATTCGATCTTCTCATTAACAAAAGAGATTATATGTCCCTCTGCACGCAAAACGCAAAGTTCTATCGTGAATTCAGATCATTCTCCGACATGTATATATATTTGTATATATTCGATTGATTTTTCGCAACCTTTTTCGAAAAAAAAACCAGCTGTATTTACTGATCAATGATGTGAAGAGTTTCTATAAGAACATTCCAATACGATGCGAAAATATATGTGTCCGGTGCAGACTACATTTCATCTTTATCTATATCCATATTTTTCGTATCTTATACCTTCAAGCTCCTTTTGCTTCAGAAAAATTGGAGTTTTGTTGGAAAATGTTTTTTTTTTTTTAAGTTTTGGTATACAGCAGAACCGGCATCCAACGGGAGTACCATAGGTTCTTTCGGACCTTGTCCACTCAGAAAGTATACACCGATCGGATGTTTGGTTCTATAAGAGAGTATACACTGAAGGTCGGAATGTTATTGTCAGCTATTTTTCGTTTTTATTCAGACCGGTAGGGCATTTATTTCGATTCTTTCGAAGTACGCCGAATTTACAGCAATCGAATGAAATAACGGAAAATAGGATATATTATATTCATTGTCTTTTTCATCCCAAGAGACCAGATGTTTTTGCTGGAGTGGTAGTTGATAAAGAAAATCGACAGTGGAGCTGAATATTTAAAATGAAGAAATGGAATCAATTTATCACACAAAGAAAAAGATCCATGACAGCGTGGTTTTGAGCAGCCAATCACTATAACGAGATTTTGGAACGAAGGGTGCGATTCCTTGAGGCAAAAAGCTTGTTCTGAGAGTGGAGTAACGCACAGGAAATGGCGTTTCCTCGCAGATCGTGTCCTAATGAAGCCGAGGGCTATATTAGAGACGAGGGTTGAAACACGTTGTCGCCCTCTGTTTTCCGTTCTACTGTGCGGGAAAACCAATAATCTCGCATCGTTCTGTCAGGACACAATGGGCAAGGATTTCGTAGAATTTTGCGAACTGGACGCGTTCAACTAGGTGGGAGAGCAACGTGGTTGTATGATATCGATCAGAAGAATGAAATTGAACGATGCTAGAGAGGAAATTGAATCATTTAAAAAAGGGAAAAAGTTAAAGGTAACGAGAGAGCTAGAGAGAGAGAGAGAGCGATTGATTGATTGATAACTTTTATTTAGCCCTAGCATTGCTTTGGGGCTATGTAATTTGCTTAACGCTATACAATTGATCGTGATTAATCACGCTATGCTTTATAGAAGTAAAAGTGAATTGACAGTTGAATTCATATATTACAGTGAGCTGCTTATGTGATAAATAGTAGTAATTAAATGTTGATTAAGATGATACAGTATGTCATTACAATGTTGTCTTATGAAAATAAATCTTAAGTTAAATTAAAACTAGATAAACTACCGTCCGTCTCGCTCACTTTGAGGATGAGCAGGACAGGCGGTAGAGTGGGAGAAAGAGAGAGAGAGAGAGAGAGGGGGGGTTGTATAAAAGCTCCTCTGTCTCTCCCAGTATCTGTTTCTCAGTTTTTTTCATTCAGTCCTGGCTCTGCACTGCTAAAAGTCCTTCTGGGTCATCAACAAATTCGCGATCAGATGAAATCTATTGCAGTCCGATATATTGCACCCGCTCGTTTGAGCATTTGCACATGGCAAATCACAAACACAAGCACCCATACACGCTTACACAACCATTCGTAAAATCAAACACACTCCTCTTAATAAGATTCCGAATTTTCAGAAAGCTAAGAACATTCGGGTAGAATCGACTCGAGCACCTGTCGGTCAGCTAATCTTGGACACGTGTTACCAAGCACACGCTATACACTTTCTGTGCACTCCGGCATTGTGCCAATAATCGTCGTCACGAGATCTGTTGACTCCCAGATGATTCAACCGTTTATGATGATGTTTTTAATGAGTCTCGTATATTGTAGTAATTTGCGAACATACGGATTAACATCTATTTTTTATCGATTGTGAATCAACGATATGCTGCAATTTTTATTACACTACTTGACGTCCTATTATATGCGATGACGTCAAAGTTCAGAAAGATGTATAGTTCATTAAAAATAGTCTCAACTTTTGTATTCTTTTTTTTTGTAGATTTTCCATCATTTCTTGGTATTTAAATGTCACGTTAAATGACGAAGGATTATAATGGAGCAATAGCAGGAAGTTTGACGAAATTGATTTTATTGTTTTTTTTTTTTTTTTTTTTTTTTTTTTTTTTTTTAATACTAAGAGTCACGGTAGCGACTCGAGACAAGTACATTTACCTCGAGTCTCTAAAAGACACTTTTACAGGAAGCAACGTCATTCGAACAATTTCCGATCGAATGAGAAAAATCATTGTGTTACAACAGTTTCCGATCGAAAGAGAAAAATCATTAAGTGTTAATGCGAGGATTGTATTTATAGAGTGTCAGAAAATGGATTTAAATAGAGTAGAAGAAAATGGATAACACAATCATGCCAAAAGTACGTATTTATTCATTTATATAGTAGTATCGGGCTATTGGGAAAAATTGAGAACGACAAGTTGAATATTTAATGTTGTATTGCGACATCAACATATTCAACTTGGCAATCTTGGCACTGAAATTAACGAATTTTCCCATGCGATACTATTCAATAGATTATTTAGATGAAAACTTACCATGTAAAAATATGACAAATATATTACTTGAGATATATTTCAAGTTATATTTTTAGTTTATGCAGTTTCGTACAATCTAATCGACTATTTAAACGAAAAGTAGATGAAAATTGAAGCTGAAAATATTGAATGCGTATAGCAATAATATGTATCGGATTTTTGCCTTTGTATTTTTTCATGTTATAAAGTTTTCGTTGGAATCCAAATCCTCATTAGAGTACTACCGCATGGAAAAAATTGTGAGTACCAATTAAGATGGATATTTTGATTTTGTACAACGTCAAAATATGGCATACATTATTCCATACATAAATTTTTCCATGCGGTATTATTTTTAAAAAATATTTTAATGGAAACTCTATTTTATAAAAAAACACCAAGCGAATATGAAAAAATACCAAGGCACATAACAATTTCTGGACAAAAAGAAAAGAAATCAACGGGCAAAAAACAGCATAAATGCTGTAAAAAAAGCTGAGACAAGAATATTTACTCTCACCAAAAGTCGCTTCTGTGGAAGTCTCCAAAAAAACCAAATCACACCAAACAATGGTAACTCAATCTTCGTAAAAAGAAAAATTCGGGCTTCTCAAAAATGTAAGAAATCAATATAAATATACTAAAGCATATAAAGCCAATTATGTCGGAGTGAGTATTTATTTATAAAGTATTTGAATCAATATTCCAAGATTTGGAAGTATAAGCACTCTACAAACCTCAAAATAACCCTCCTAAAAAAAAATCCTCTAAAACTGAGCGGATACGCACAGAGTACTTGTCCGGGTCGAAACACAAACCGCGATTTGAAGGGAAATTCCTTTATATATTTTCTGGATCGGGCCGGGGAAGTACTCTGTGCGTATCCGCTCAGTTTAAAAAAATTTTTTTTAGGACGGTTATTTTGAGGTTTGTAGAGGTGTGTAGAGAACTTCCAAATTTTGTAATATTAATTCAAATACTTTATAATTTAATACTCGCTCCGACGTGATTGGCTTTATATGCTTTATATTTATATTGATTTATTGTATTTTTGAGAAGCCTGAATTTTTCTTTTTACGAAGATTGAGTTACCATTTATTGGAGGGATTTGGTTTTTTTGGAGACTTCCACAGAAGCGGCTATTGGTCCCAATAAATGTACCTGTCTCAGCTTTTTTTACAGCTTTTATGCTGTTTTTTGCCCGTGATTTCTCTTTTTTGTCTAGCAATTGTTATGTAACTTGGTTTACCATCACACTTCTATTTTCCCAACATAATGCACCGATCAAACGAGCCCGCCGAAGGCGGGCGAAGTTCGATCGGTATTATATGAAGACGTCTCGTTCGAAGATGATTACCAGTAGCGTTAGCTATGCCCAAAATACACAACTTTTAGACTTTCAGTTTTTTAAATTTTTTGTTTCCCCCCATTATCAACACTCCTTTGTTTCCCGTATCAACTTCATATTCCTCATACTTTAGAGACCTAACTTGTTCGTTAATAATAAAACAAAACAAAAAATAACACTTTGTTTAAGATGATTACCGGGTTATCTTATGAGTATTGATTTTTTGGGTGGGAAGTTATCATCTTCGAACGAGACGTCTTCGTATAATACCGATCGAACTTCGCGCGTCTTCGGCGGGCTCGTTTGATCGGTGCATTATACTACGACGTCTCGTTCTCGATGATTACCAGTAGATATTTAGAGTTCCTGTTATTTTTTTTTCTTTTATTGTATCTCATAATAAATAACAGTGAACATAATGGAACAACGATCGTAAATATTTTATGTTTCCAGAATTGATAAGGCAAATGCGTTATTATTATCTTGGATAGGTCTGTTGTAAAATCTTCCAAATGTGTTGGATTTTTGAGACCATCCCGCCGTGCGTCTGATTGTATCAATATTTACTCCTTTCCTCATTGCCTTCGAAACAGCTGCATGTTTTGCACTATATGCAGTGAACTCGGCTGTATCGACTCCTGCTTTTGTCAGAAAATTTTTTACCCAATGTCCTAGAGTTTGGGAACTGACTGCCTTATAAGGCTTGACGGTTGCAATAAAGAGGCGTTTATTGTCTTTTCTTAGTTCTTTGGTTCGATCCATGTATTGCACAAGAGTTCGCGCTACACGCAGACTTCTTTTTTTCTCAAAAAAAGGCAGAATTAAATTAGGCTGATAACCTGCAGGTTTCGAGGTTTTAATTAATTCAGTAATTTTTATTTCTATTCCTGATTTTGTTTGTCTTATGTTATGAATATTAATTAAAGACATCGTCTGCAATCTATGTGCTGTAGCTAAAACCATCAATGTCACTGTTTTTTCAGCTAAAACCCTCATACTCAGCTGTGATGTGTCAGGCAATTCTTCAATGTAATGAAGTACTGGATTGACGTCCCATGTAGTAGCATATTTTGCCTTCGTAGGACGCTTTTTAAATATGCCTCGCATAAATCTTGCCATTAAATTTTCCTCAAAAGGAACTCAGGATGTAATGAGTGCTATCGCCGCTCTATCTGTATTTAATGTTCCAAATTTGGGTCCATTTTTGAAGCGTTCTGTAAGAAACTCAATGACTTTTAATTCGTTTGTGTCGAACAAATCATAATTTTTTTCTTTTGAAAATTTCCACCACTGTTTTAGTGAACATTCATATTGCTTTATTGTAGAGCCTGCGATTGAATCAAGCATAATTTCTGCTGTATCTTGTGACAGTCCCTTGTTTAAAAAAGCTTGCCAGATAACCTTTCTGCCACCAGGAAAAGCGTCTTTGCTGACGGATGTGGTATTGTTCTGCATGGAGACATCAAAAGTTTATTTTTCGGATTGAAAACAATTGGTGATCCCCTAAGCAACGACTTGAATAACGGGTACCACGATTGAGTGGGCCAATTTGGTACCACGATTACACCCTCGGCCTCATCATTTATACAATTCTTTAAAGCTTTTAAAATCATTGCAAATGGAGGAAAAGCATAAAATTTTTCAGTTCTCCATGAAATTGTAAATGCGTCTACTGCATGAACCTCAGGATTAGAGAACCTAGAGCAAAATCTCTCGACTTTTTTATTCATGTAAGTTGCAAACAAATCAATTGTGAATGGGCCAAACTCTTTATCTATTTTATTGAATGCTTCATTACAAATTTCCCATTCCGTGTCTATATTTGTGATTCTAGACGCTGCGTCTGCGTGAACATTTTCCCCCGACGGAATGTACGACGCGAAAACCCAAATTTTTCTTTCCTCAAGCCAGAACCAAATTTCTCGTGCTAGTTCATTTAATACAGGGAACTGTATTCCTCCAGCTTTATTTATATATGCGATTGCTGTTGTATTGTCCATTCTCAACAAAACTTCACAATCGTGTAGTTCTGCAGCAAAACATTTTAATGCAAAAAATGCTGCCAAAAGCTCTAAGTAATTTATGTGCCGTCTTTTCTGTTGATTATTCCACCAACCGTTGGTCGATATTTCGTTGCAATAAGCACCCCATCCTGTTAACGAGGCGTCCGATGATATTTCACATACATATTTTGCCGATCGTATTGGATTCATACCGATCGTACTATTTCTTTTCCACCATTCAATATCCCCTTTTAATTTTTTCTTAATAAGCATACTGCCCTCATAATCATCGTTATTGGCTATCAATGCTAAATATTTTTCTCTCTCTAATTTTTTGCAATATGCCACCCCATATGCCACACCTGGACAGGCTGCATTCAAAATTCCGAGTAGAGAAGCGAAATTTCGAATTTTACAAACATTTCCGATCTCAAATTTCTCAATTAAGCTCCTTATTTGAATTTTCTTTTTTTTCGTGAGTTCCACGTTATAATCAATAGAATTAATTATAAAACCCAAATATTTACATTTCTGAACCGGTACCAAACAACTTTTTTCTTCATTGATCACAAACCCTAATTTTTCTAAAAAGGCCTTCGAGTTTTCCACCATTATTTCGTACTGTTGAAAATTCTTTGCTATGAAGAAGATATCGTCCAAATAAATTGTAAGCAGATAGCCTCTACTTCTTAAAACCTTCAATACCGGTTTCATAAGTTTTGTGAAAATATACGGACTGTTACACAAACCGAAAGGTAAACAGGTAAATTGATACAATTGACCTTTAAAAGAAAATTTCAAATATTTTCGACTTTTTCGTGTACCGGAACCAAAAAATAAGCATCTTTGAGATCTAGCGATGCTATGAATACCTTCGGAGTTATTAGATTTTTTACTGATCTCATATCCTCCATTTTGAAATGTATAGTGGATCTATGAACGTATTCAAGCCCTTTAAATTCAAAATAAATCTATAAGTCCCATCCTGTTTTGGTACTAGAACAAAAGAGGATATAAATTGGCCCTTATAATTTTCACATTTTTCTATAGCCTTTTTTCGTAAAAGTTTTTCAATTTCATGGTCTAATTGTCTAGACTCTTCATTTGACCAACTTCGTTGGTCAGGGGGGCAAATTTGATAAGGCGTTTCCTTGAATGTAATATAATATCCCTTTATGTAACTTAGAATATTTTCCTCTGAAGTTATTTTTCTCCACTCGCTTTCAAAATAACGCAGTCTACCCGCTATAGCTCCTACCTCATTTATTTTTTCGGCGCTTGTTTGATCGATCGACTTTTGTCTCGATATGACGGCTGATTCGATCGGAACTGATTTCTCGGCTTCAGATGGAAAAATTGTTTTTTGTGGTATGCGCCCGTCTGATGCTTGAAAGGAACAGACGGGCTCCTGTAGTTTCCAGGTTTTTTAAGCGGTTTTTCCTGACCCTCCAAATTTTGACATGCATTTTCGATATTTTTGGCTTCTTTTAACTGATCAGCTAATTTCTCTCCATCCAGCCATTCGTCAGAGTGTAACGCGTCGATTAAGGGTTTTACACTTTTCTTCATAATCGGAGTAATAAAAGACTTCCTTGTTTTTGAATGTTCATAAAAAACATCTGACATCAGTTTTCCCGCATCACAAAGATACTCGATGAGTTTAATCTGGTCAATGCCTTCCTCAGAATCCTCTAACAGTAATGATACAGCCGCTCCGAGAGAAGTAATAGCTGTGCCTACCGACTCCTGTGTTTCCACAAAATGCTGGTCTCGTTTTTTGGAAATGTCGGTAAGTGCTGCCGCTACCTCTAAATTTATTTTGGAGGTATAGCATACGATTCACCTTTTCGTGAATATTTCTTGAGCAATGCCTTTTTTGAATCCTCAGATAAACCCTGTCTCATCCAGGAACTCCATCGATTTTTGACCTCACTATGGAGTTTAAGGGAATTGACAGGAATCGCATTCGGATCTTCCCCCAAGATTTCTAAAATTTCACTGTCAATTTTTGTTTCTCCTGTCGCTTCTACTGTTTCCTCCATATTGGAGGTTAATTCTGAGCTGTCACAACTTTTGACGCTTTCAGACTGTTTTTCAACGTCCGAATTTTCGAGATCATTTGCCTCATTGGAATCAAGAACTGGAAAAACACAAAAACCCGTTCTCCTTATTCCATTTTTTTTTTTGAACTATTTGTTCTGAATCTGCATCGAACTATTTGTTCATTCAATATATCACAGCCTTTTTTAGGCATGGATTATTTCTAATTGAAACAAACCCAATCAATACAGCCTACTTTCTTGTACGAAGAGAGAAAAAAATATATATATATATTTTGAGGCTTTTTGGTTATCAAGAGACTCGGTAGAGTCTCGGGACAAGTACATTTGACAGCTCTGTCGTCTGCTGGCCCGAGGCTCGCCGGAGTATATTATCTCTGAATAAAGTAAAATTCGGTGGTGGGGGTAAAAACTGAAAGTCATTTTTTCGAATTACGAAGCTTAGGAAACAGATGATGACTTGAAAATGGAAATCGAGACAAATTATGAAATTGCCCTTCGATTAAGCCTTAATTGAGCACGATTGATGGTGTATTTGCTGAGAAAAAACTTTGCACAGGGTCAAGATTATGCAAAAATTCTAACACATTGAAGGAATTGGTGTGTCTGTACATGCGCGCAGACGACACAATCAAAGGCGTTTTGATGCCCATCAAAACCCATTTCCATTGAAGCCGGTCTTCGGCGACAAAAGTAACGAGTTCCCATTGGTCCTTTCCTTTGTACCCATACCACGGAAAGTTTGACGGTAGTTTTGACGCGAGACGCGTAAACAGCGTGTTTTTTGCGAACTTCTCGTAGATCCGTGTTGACAGATGGTAAGGTCGGAATAATTCACGCAAAAAAAAATATCAATTTGACCCTTTGAAACACACATTTTTCCTTACGTGCAACTAGCTCAAAACTTTGTACTCGGGGGTTTCCGGGATCGCTGATTATAAATCTGCACACAAAATTTAGAAATTCAAGATGGCGAATCCAATATGGCGGACAAGAAATGCAAAAATTGTTTGCTGATGCAAAATATGGTACTCGAGGGTTTTCGGGGTCGCTGATTACAAATCTGCGCTCAAAATTTAGAAATTCAAGATGGCGAATCCAATATGGCGAACAACAAATGCAAAAATTGTTTGATGAAAGCAAAATATGGTACCCGGGGGTTTTCGTGGTCGCTGATTACAAATCTGCACCTAAAATTTAGAAATTCAAGATGGCGGATCCAATATGGCGAACAACAAATGCAAAAATTGTTTGATGAAAGCAAAATATGGTACTCGGGGGTTTTCGGGGTCGCTGATTACAAATCTGCACCTAAAATTTAGAAATTCGAGATGGCGGATCCAATATGGCGGACCACAAATGCAAAAATTGGTTGATGAAAGCAAAACATGGTACTCGGGGGTTTTCGGGGTCGCTGATTACAAATCTGCACCCAAAATTTCGAAATTCAAGATGACGGATACAATATGGCGGACAATAACTGCGAAAATCGTTTAAGAAAAGCGAAAGTTGGCACACGGGGGTTTTTGGGTTCACCGATTAACAATCTGCATGCAAAATTTCGAAATTCAAAATGGCGGATTCAATATGGCGGACCATAAATTCCAAAATTTTATGAAGAAAGTGAAAGGTTCAGAAAAAAGAAGTGATATCCTGGCCAAAAATCCCCTGCCCGGGGAAAAAAAACCTTGGACAAGTACATTTGTTGACCCCCGTTTCCATTTGTTTTCACAGAAAAAAACTACCCAAAAAAGTACAAAATTTTCAAAAAATTGGCAAGATCAAAAATGATTTACATTCAGCACTAAAATTTATAATATCAATAATAGGACAAGTATTTCATTGTCTCTTGAGGATGGAGTATTTAAAAAAAAGCAAAAATAAGTTCGTTATTGAAAAAAGTCACCAATGTATAAAAATAAAAATCGGTCCAAAAGAACAGAGTCCAGAAAAAAAATCAAGATAAAACAAAACGTGGAGAAAAAAATTTCAAACAAAAAAAATTAGATTGAAAAATAATTTCGGCCGTAGTACTTGGCGAGTTCGTACCATGAAAAATACATTACGTGATTCTACCTAAGCAAAAAACTCGCCAAGTACTGCGGCCGAAATTATTTTTCAATCTAATTTTTTTCGTTTGAAATTTTTTTCTCCACGTTTTGTTTTATCTTGATTTTTTTTCTGGACTCTGTTCTTTTGGACCGATTTTTATTTTTATACATTGGTGACTTTTTTCAATAACGAACTTATTTTTGCTTTTTTTTAAATACTCCATCCTCAAGAGACAATGAAATACTTGTCCTATTATTGATATTATAAATTTTAGTGCTGAATGTAAATCATTTTTGATCTTGCCAATTTTTTGAAAATTTTGTACTTTTTTGGGTAGTTTTTTTCTGTGAAAACAAATGGAAACGGGGGTCAACAAATGTACTTGTCCAAGGTTTTTTTTCCCCGGGCAGGGGATTTTTGGCCAGTATGTCTTTATTAGGCGTACGTGAATCGTGTGGATTACGTACCATGCTCTCTCGTGTGGAGAAAAGCACGTGTTTGAATCTCTTCGTACCACAGCTAACTCTTACCTTCAGATTTTTTATCCATTTTTTCGAAATCTTTCTGATTGACAAAACACAACAACATATTAGACAGATTCAGAATCTGTTCCTACATCTTTTCCAGCTTTTCCTCAGTATTTCCATGTTTCCTTTTATGATCGCGTGACCGAGATCGTGATCGTGCTCGTTTCTTTTCCTTTCCCGTTCTTATTTTCTTCTGTATATCGATGTTTTAAAGAAATATCGTTATTTTTGTCTTTGACGTGTGAATCGTTGGGCACAACGAAACGTAATGAGGAATATGAAGTTGGTACGGGAAACAAAGGAGTGTTGATAACGGGGGGAAACAAAAAATTTTTTAAACTGAAAGTCTCTAAAAGTTGTGTATTTTGGGCATAGCTAACGCTACTGGTAATCATCGAGATCGAGACGTCGTAGTATAATTTGAATGAAAAATTTAAACTGCATTGGAGTAAAACTTCCATCTTTCATTTTCATACATTTTCCATTCAAATGATCTTGAGACTGATATCTGTAATAGAAATGAAAACTGAAAATATTCCTTGATTGTGTCCTCAATAACATTTTTGTCATTTATTCATGCCGTCAAGTTTTCATCCAAATTATCTAAAGCGGTAAAGATTTCATTGATTGAAATACATAAGCTACCGCATGGAAAATTGTATGTATCAATGAACAATTAAAAAATACAATTTTTCATTCCAATCATCTAAAGGAGTAAAGTTTTCATTGATTGAAATGATACTTAAGCTCCTACATGGAAAATTTTATGTATCAATGAAAAATTAAGTATTATGTCGCTCCAAAGACCGAAGTATCCAACTCAGCACTTGTTATAAATTTTTCCATGCGGTGTCATTCCACAAAAGTTATTTGGATGTAAACTTTATCCAGCTTTCGACAGTTTTAATTCAGAATGTTTAAATAAAACTATTCGAATGAATATAGTGTCCAAAACTGGGAATGAAAAGATTACTTGAATGTGACTCAAGTAATATTTGTCGTTTTCATCTCAACCATATTTTTTGAAGCGATAAAGTTTTCATTAATATATTTTTCATATTTCTACCGCATGAAAATTATTTGAAATTTTCACAGCAGTTTCATGCTAAATATTTGTCATTTTTATCTCAACCAATTTTTTCAAGCGCTTAGGTTTCCATTAAAATCATTTTCTTGATTTTCTTACATTATTAATTTAAACACGGTTTGTCCTCACATTAACATTGATTTTGTCGAGTCGTTCGAAAACTGATTGATGTGAAACTTCCGCGATCTTCATAACCAACCAATTAATATTGGTTCCTAACACTTCCACGATCCTTATAACCAAACGCGATATGGTTAGCTGTCACATTCATCGATCGAATATCACCAGAATTTTTACCAATATTACTAGTGTCACTAGAACAGTGATTGCGAAAAAACACGCAAGCGTCGAAAATGTGTGCGAAAATTTTTCACAAATTTTTAGTGCATGCTAATTTAAAATAAATTTATATCTCCAGTACCTTTCAAGCTACAGAGTTCTAGTTAGACAGAATCGAAAGGAAAAAAATGAATAAAAAATACGTGAACTGACAATGTTTTCCAAAGCACTATAATTTGATAAATTTTACGGACACCAGATTTGAACGTTTTCGAAACAGTTGGGAAACGCGGTCTTTGGTGTAAAAGAGTCTTGTAGCGACTCGTCTTTGACGGAGACAGTATAGGTAAATGTACTTGTCTCGAGTCGCTAACGCGACTCTTAATATAATATCCATTACAGCATCATAGTATTATTTTATGTAAGATAATAATGATGTTATAGGAAATCCAGAATATCCGTTGCAATAATCTTAACTAGCTGATTGATTGATCTTTTTTTCTCTAGGTTTATGAATTATACTGCCTGTTGAAGAATGGTAATTTTAAACTGAACATTCTAAAAATGTATTCATTTGAATATCCATCTTATTATTCAAATTCAATAATTGCTGCTTTTTTTCTTTTTCATAATGCTATGGAGTTGGCAATCTACATGTTATCAAATATGTTTTTAAACCCACCCAATTAATACGAGATATTCGATTTTTTATGGCCGTTGAGAGTAATAATTACTTGTAATGTTACGTCCCCGTGAGCTTATCGGAGATTGGAGAGGACGCACACTGTATTGACTTCTCTTTCGGGTCAAGACAATCAAGTCCTTTACCCAGGGACGGAAGTCTCGTCTTCGATATGGGAGATATTAGAGGGAGGATTGTCCGAAAAGGGTTTCTACCAGAAGTAATAATTAGGATATTGGTTATGTAGTTACTCACGTTGATAATTTATTACGACGATTGGTGGTCCCGTTACAACGATGATTATAAAGTTGATTGAGGGTTTACAATAACCCGTTACACGCACACACACACTACTAAATGGACTCTAACTTTAGTGACCGATTCAATGCTTCGCAAATCTGTTGGCTTCGGTTGGTAACCGATCGGGTTACTTGAATTCGCGAGGGATGTTCCGAATAATTTCAAAGTCGCAACTGTTCTTGATCGCGGGGTGGATTTCACCTTGCGCAGTGAAATCGGCTAAGTTCTTTTTCGGCGGAGTCGACTTTTTGGCAAAGTCCTTTTCTGATAAATTCTTCTGGCGTTGGCTGTTGAAATGGTGACGACCCCCTTTGGTCCAGAGTCTCCGACTAGTAGGAGGATTTCGACGAAAAACTGACGCTCTGCTTAGATTTTGCAGGAATTATAAGGTGACCATCCCTCTCCAGTTGTCTCTCAAAACTCCTCCTATTCCTTATGGAAAGGGAAAATGTGTGACTGTTTCGCGGTTTCTTCTAATTTTTCGCGCGGTCTACGCATGTTCTCCTTGATTCTTCTTAATTTTCCTTTAACGTACCCCCACTCCTGATGTCTCCACTCTTGATCGGTTCCTCTGTTTAATCCTTCTTAATTTTTCTCTAGCGTGCCCCACTCTTGATGTCCCCACTCTTGATCGGTTCTTCTGTTTAACCCTTATGACTCATGAGGGTTCTTGGTATCAAGGAGCAAAGTGTGAAGGCGCATCGGCATCGGTCAGTTTTATTAATTTGTCGATTGGGTACCCTTGTATGATTTTGCCTTGGTTGGGTAGTGGGTTCCTAGGTGGAGATGCGCCGAATTCTTCGAGTTCTGTGTCTTTTCGATTTGGTGCCCTTGGGTAGGAGGGGCGGTTTTTGGATGGTACCACTCGGGGCTGACGCACGTCCTCTGACTCAGGCTTCGGACGATGGCGATGTGTAGGGGAGTTCGGTACCTTTTGGATATCCCCTGAAATCTGGAAATCTTGCCTTCTTCTCCTGTTTTGGACTCAGTCTTGTGGAAGTTACAGCATTTTTATAGCGGCTTGTACCCGAACTAGCGGCGCCTCGAGTATCGATTTTATTTTAGTTATAAAAACGCTATTGTTAACTGACTCACTGATGCCCTAAGCATTGAGTTGGGGTAATGTTAAACTACCGAAAGTTATATCGTTTTTATTATAAAATAACAATCGGGTTAGTTATGCTACGAGTATTAATCCCTGGCGACAGGGATCTATCGGAAGTTATAATAATTTATTGTTAATTGGGGTTGGAAAATGAGTCATCGCAAGTATTGATTATTGGGTTTGGGTGATGTCATTTCGAGAATGTGAATGGCGTAAGTCCATTTGTTCGGTAGGATGTAACAGTAAGTAAGATATTTTTTTGCAAGATCGAGTCTAATTTATGAACGGTTGTAAGGAGGACTTTGTTCACGCATACGCGGTGAAATCCAAGATTACGCTAAAATCAAGGCTTTTTGAGTTATACGTTTCACTGCAGTTATCTGTTTTGAGGATTTTCAAGTGTGTATTTTTTCGTCCAAAATGGACTATGTTCTATAGTCTGTGAGTAAATGTACATGTATTTGTCCTTTATTCTTCATTTGTTTATACATTTTTTCACCATTTGGGCCGTTTCAACGTGTGTCAATTGGCCAGTTCTGAAATCGTCTCCGAAATAATCTAACGTTCGAGCGCCCTCGACATTCCCTCGGATGACGAAACGACATTCCTCTCATTGTCTTGAAGATAAGAAACTGTCAATCAGTCGCACATAAGAACAGAAGTACTCTAAAACAGTTGAATAGAGGGACAGAACTCCCGCGTTTGGCCTTTTAACATTCTTTTGAGAGACATTCAACGATGAAAGTCGCATTTTTCTGCGCGGTACCCATATTTTATAAAGCCTGTGACATGGACAAAATTACCACGTCGCACTATGTATATAATTTAGCCATAGAAACATCTCTCGCCGTTGACACGTGAAACGCGGCTCATTCTCGCCAAAGGAGAAGAAGCACCCTCGGGTCGGTGTATTCCATCCAACTCCGTTTATAATTCGCACCTCACACACTGTGAATGCTGTTGCTGCAGTACGGGTTCTCTTGGGAGGGCGAGAGACGAAGAGACATAGAGAGAGAGAGGGAGAGAGAGAGACAGAGAGAGAGAGAGAGAGAGAGAGATGTTTTCCGAGCGTTATCAATGTTTGATCGGCGATAAAGTGCTCACAGTGTTAAATTCCACGTAGCTCGGAGATATAAGCTTTACCTTCCGCTTTAAAGGTTATCTGCTACACCATGCTTCCCAACTACGACCCTCACGACTCATTCCTGAGCTCTTTCATTAGATTACCAACTCGCGACCCTCGCCATGTTGTATCCAAAGTCTCCTCATACTTCAAGCTCAATCTTTTTTTCATTTCCAATTTATATTACTCATTTCACAATGACACCATCAACAAGCAGCCTCGAGAGATATCAATATTTAGTTCGGTAGTGGTTTAGCCATGCACTGGGTCACCTATTAATTGCCGAGTGCGATGTAGATTTTTTGAGTTTCTGATGGTACAACTGACACTTAGTAAGACTGTAGTCGCCTCCATCGGCCGAGCTTTCCACAATTTCCTCTGGTGTCTGTCCAAGAATTGGAACAGGAACAGGAAGAGTGAAGTGGAAGTCAAAGGGTACAAGGCTACAATGGTATATGTATGTAGGAACGGTAAAAAAATAATAATAATACTGAATCAACTCTGTATACCCAACCCATATTCTTGTTTGCCCAGAATCATTATGATTTATCCTGTGTATGATTATGGAATCTATGGTGGACTATGATGGCGTGAGCTTCATAAAAGTATGTCGAGAGAGCTGACGGACAATATTCAAGAATGCAATAACGCCTATAGAAATAATGTCACCAAATATTTTATGGGGCATGAAATTATGTAATTAATCATGTAGCTCGGATTTCCCATGAATTTAATGTAAATGTATTTCGGTTATTCCCCGTTGTTTTCGAGACTAAAATGGGTAGCAACTCGGGAGTCCATTTATCGTGAGATTCTGAGTTGTGACAGCTGTTAACCGTGGACACTGAAGGATAAGTAGGAAAACATGTACTAGAATGGATACGAGACGTGGAACCTCAAGTACATAGCAGCGTCAGCAGAGTGGGTTGTATGTATATATATACATATCTATTTGTGTATATGAACGTATGTACAGTGTACATATACACGTCAATACACACACGTAGCATCAGCATCAAGCTAACCAGGTCGATGCCATCGTTGTTAGGGATGGACTCTCAGAGAACTGTTCGTATACGCGCCAAGCCTTCTGAGGAATCTTTATATATATATATGTTCCAGCTACTCCATACCGCAGAACGAACGCGTGACAGTTATTCGATTGCTGCCTGCTTCGTCATCGAACTTTTGCGAAATGCGGTACTTTTTTCTCATCTCTTTCCTTCACTTGGGGAAAATCACCGTCACGAATGAACCGATGGACTTTGAACTTTAACATAGCAAGGTTTTCACTCTATATTCTGTTTAATCTTTACGGAGGGTATGATCACGAATAACGACCAGTGCTACGAGTAATGTATTAGGTCTCAAGATAGATAGTGAAAACCATGAGCATAAAACCTTTACATAGGGCATCATGATTCTCTGTTTTCATATACAACTTCACAATTTGCGGGCATGACAAACAAAATTGGAATAAATTCACCTATGGTAACGATAATAACCCAGGTGGCCATCATGAAAGGAATATCGTTGACCATTATATGTTCTTGTTTTTTTATCTGCTGATTGGGAACTGCAGGAGGAGAACGGGAAAAAGTGAACCTAAAGTAAAGTGGGGTACTATTTTTTTTTTATTTTGCAGCAAAATTTCATTTTTATTTATTTCTACCTAATTTTAGTATGCGAATCATGTGCATATTCTGAACAGCTGCACACGACTGATTCCAAAATTCAATTGACTTCATCGAAATATGTAACCGCTACACAGTCTCGGTACCAGTATATTCAATGCTTTGTTCCGAGCACTCGTCGCCCCATTTTATTTTGCTTATGAAACAATTTGCGGTAGCCAGTGCAAAAATTCGATGACATCGTGGAAAACTACAAAATATAGGAGTAAGGTGGCGGCTTACAAGGCTTATTTTCGTCAAATACGTCGATGATCTTTGGCACAGGCTTGAGATTTAGATTCACCTCCACATTTTTATGGATATGAGCTGACTTGAAAATCTGTTCAATCGCACATATTCACCGATTGAATAACGGGTGATGCTGCCATGTGACGTCCACTAGCAACGATGGTGGAAGACTTGAGGTAGTTACTAGTTGCTCATAATTCGCACAAAGCTTCGACAAATGCCTAAAAACACATTTTTGTTGGTTATGTCAAATGCGTTCTTGCATTTTATTATAGCTCATCACGATATGGTACATTTCTGATAATTACAATCTTGCCAGCACGCATACGCTTCTGTAGAAGAATGTTTTGCTTCAATAATAAGAACACATACAGGAAATCACGTGTATCAGCTCCTATCATCAATCCGTCATAGGGAACATCACTCTGGTGTCTGCTTCTGATTTCGGTGACACTTCAGTACGTGAAAGAGCAGTAGAAAGTAAGAGATGTTTTTGTTTTTGTTTTTTATTTTTTTATTGATGGGAAACGGTTCCAAGGCGTGGAATCGCCCTTCACAGTAAGAACTATCTCAGTCCACTTTGAGAAGGCTTGAATCTGATTGAATGAAACAGATTTTAATTCGATGAAATCATGAAAATAAAGATCACGTATTTTTGTATTTTTGCAACAAAGCAACCTTAGGGGGTAAGCATCTCCCTACTTGAATTTACTTTTACCGCAGTTATCTATAGAACCTGTTCCAGTGAACTGCGATTCACTCCTCTTCCATTGTGGGGTAAGAGTATAGATGAATGCAGGGGTGTTTGAATCTTTGATTTACTTTTCTTCCTATTTGTATACATGGCGAACGTTTCATCACATGAGATAAGAAATGTTTCGATGTTTTTTTCCATTGAAATCAGCGAAGTGCTTTCCGGTGAAACTGCGAAACTCACACCTTCACATGCCTCATTTTGGAACGTTGTTTCACCGCTTTCAACCGGTTTCCCATCGTTTAAAAAAATGTGTGTCTCTTAGTTATGATGGCGCTGTTTAACTTAAATAAGTTTCAACACGATCATCATAGCTTTGTGTCCAACTCACTTAGTCTAAGGAGTAATGTTTTAATTTGCTCGTTTTTGATCGAAATTTATTTGCGACTCAGTTCATCGAGTTTAGGAGCATGTGAAGAATGCTTCTTTATCGGCTTTAAGAGCATTACTATTTGCCAGTGAACGAACGCGTTTGCTGTTTTATCTGGTTTATATCCATCGCAATATTAAAATAAAATCATTGCCAAAGAAACAGAGCTATTAGATAAGTGTGCCCGATCAAGACCCGCCTTGCTTTCGTACATTCGAATGAACTCTTGTCAGTAAAATTGCCTTCGAATGATTCAATAAATTGTTAGATTTGAGTTTGATTTAGAGAATACACCCTAATCAGTTTGATTTAGGGAATAGTGACAGAATACACTTGTAAAATTCTGCAAGGCACAGTAACAAAATCAAAAGTAATAACAATAATACATAGATACATTTGATTTGCAAAGACCAATATAAATCGTTCAATATTGCTTCAGGGTTGGCAGGATGACGATACCTATATCGAATGATGCACATGGTATAGCCGCAACTTCAAATTACACAAATAACCAGAGCAATAATAAACTCCAAAGCCCAAAATCAATTGCAGACGATCGGTTTTTTATTTCTTTATTTTTTAGCAACACAGGGCCAGAATTAAAACTCCATATGCCAATCCTGAATCTGAACAACGACTCAGTAGGAATGCTGGTCGCGACTGCTCATTCCTTACTGTCCCGTATTCTATATGTTACAGCCACGTACATTCACATACGTAATTCCACCTCTTCCGACATTGTCGGTTATTTCCTAAGTTATTCATGATTTGATGTATGTTTCAATCAGTGTCTGAGAAAGCTCGATAGTTTTTTCAAGTCTTGACTTTCAAGGCTTCCGTTACCGGCATTTGCTTTCTTCCATTTTTCCGGTGCAGCAAAAGCAAGTTGAAAATACCTGAGATACCGAACGTTTCATTAAGA
This sequence comes from Campoletis raptor, assembly GCA_948107755.1. Lineage (NCBI taxonomy): Eukaryota > Metazoa > Arthropoda > Insecta > Hymenoptera > Ichneumonidae > Campoletis > Campoletis raptor. The sequence continues at coordinate 2,821,209 of OX403629.1, read as the reverse complement.
GCATATGTGGCTCCACATTTCTTTCGAAACGTTTCACACACGTTGGACCAGCTTGAAGCTGAGTAGTTCTACGGATAATAATAATAATAATAATAATAATAATAATAATAATAATAATAATAATAATAATAATAATAATAATAATAATAATAATAATAACGTGATGGACCAGTTATGTGCAACAGTAAACGCTCGTTCACAGAATGTCCAATTTCATTGCAATGACAAGGATGCGGCGACGGAAACGACGTTGCTGGACTTCATGGGATGTTCGCTGTGTTAGCATGACTGGAATCGAGAAGCCCGAAATCTCACGCTCTCTCCTTCTTTATTCTGCAATGTCAAGCAAGGTCAGGCTTTATCCTTGCTCTCTCTATATACATCCACCTATAGAGCCTCTGGTATAATTTTTCTGTTAACGAATGAATCAAGAGGGCATGGAGAGAAAAATATTTTGCCTCTGAGCTTTCAGCAGGTTCATTCTCACCCTTTATTACTCGTTTTTCTTGCGCTTCTTGTATAGTCTCTCGAGAACTCGTTAAATATGCGATCGCAAATTATGTATAAATTTCAGATGCATTTCGCTTTTAATCTTTCGCTTATATTCAAATCCAATGAGTCAAATTATTCACCTGATTTCATCTTCATGGGCTTGTTTACATAAAACATCGGTATTGTTGTAGTTCAAAGTGAATATTGTGAATCCTGAGCGTTCGTATTTAATTCTTTTGTATCATAAATTGAAGGTACAAAAACATTATAAAATATATTCAAACGAAACTGTACTGTAAAAATCTTCAAAATCAGTTGGTCACGGTCAAACCCATAAATTTCATGTCCTGTCTGTACGGGCAGTCAGGAATTGGAAAATTGAATGTCTATAAGCTATTCGATTTGCTCTACTTTCTCATATCGTATACAATTTCATTTTCTTCACTCAATAAATAAATTGGTTTACATGTCAGAGGATTGTGACACCGATTATTGCAAGTTGCTTTATTCGCAGAATCAAGCACACATACATTTTTGTTAAGTACAATCGTTCTCTCTGTAATGCACATTTCTATAATCAAGCAATTTTATTTTGAAAGTATTGACTAATAAAGTTATCAAAATGATTGAAACGTTTAACATGTATTCGGATCAATAAACCTTTATCTAATTCCCTTTGAAGAACACGACACTCACTTTTTTCGGAATAAATGCGCAAGCTACCGTAATCAGGTTTACGGAAATGGCACATGAGCTTGGCGTTTATGTAACTCTCGTATAGTGGACTCGAGAGCACGCTATGTATGCGATTACGATGTACAGTTATAGCCCAGGTAGATACTGCACTATTAGTTTGCGAAACACAGAAGCCGTCCCTCTCTCTCTATCTCTCTCTCTCATGCACGCACACACACTCACAAACGCGCGCTCGCTCTTTGTCGCTCTCTTGTATACGTGTCGACGTTGAGCGTTTACCAGCCGTGCTGATAAGACCAAACGCCTCGTTGCGCCGAGCATATGCACAGGGAGGGCCTTATCTAATCGCCCTATGTTGTCGCTCGCGCGCTACGCTCATTCGACTACCTATATACGTGTATGTCCATACATGTAAATGTATGCGTGTGTGCGCACGCGTGTGGGTTTGTGTATGGAAGCGATGTCTTCCCCTCATAGAGTGTGCCATTAACGCAGGAACACGATGTCTTCGTACGTGGGGTTATCGAACGATCATCAATCGTCGTCCACTATATGTTCAATTGCTAAATCTACCACAAGCGTCAAAGAAGCAGCTTATTATACAGAGCAGCTTGTTGCAGCTGACTCTATTTTATTTGAGCCACCCGAAGCTAAATTTTCAATGGCAGTAAATATCAATTGCATAAATCATACATTTAAAAAAATCAATTTGCTTGAACTGGATTCTAAATAAATCAAATGCAACTTTCTTACTCCGCTCACGATACACAACAATTGAATTAATTTTAATCCTTCAAGGACATGTTCAACCCTTCAAAAAGCAAGGACATCTTTTCCACGCACCCTTTCCTACGGGATTATGTAACACGGAAATGTCAATAAAAAAACACGTAAAGTATCATCTCCACTGCTTCCATGGTCGCTCTTTTCGATGATGCTATTTAAAATTCCACAAAAATTTTCTTTTTTTTTTAATAACCCAAAGACACAAATTTTTGAGCGAAATTTTTCCTTCCCTGCATCTTTCGAAAGTCTCATCGTACTATGTATTTCTGCAAAACAACGGCAGAACTACTAACGAATCTTTTCGACTTTCAGAGTATTCGAATTATGTGATTGGAACGAGTTCTTAAATGCTGAATATGTGAATTCTGTATCGTTTTCAATCTTTCGGCTCGATAATCAAGGATTCGACATTATTTTTTTGGAAAATTAACTTAATTGATAAGATGCGAATAATACAATCGTTCCAACGAATGGATTTTCGAGAAATAATTTGAAATTTTTTATCTGCGACCTAAACAAACTTCAGAAACCAAATATACAACTCATGTATCTTTTCCACAAAAAAAAAATGGTTATAATAATGAAATTCGAATATCTACTTTGAAATTTGAAAAATCTGTAAGTAATTTTGTCGATATTTGGCAGACGTAAGCCTAGAGAGGGAGAAAAAAACATGTACAAATCTCGGGAAGACAACTATCAAGAACAGATTTTATGCACCTTATAGTTGAGAAATAGTAGAATAAGATTTTCGAAGTGAACAATGAAAAAAATCACACTTTAAAATTTATACTTTTTCGCTTTATTTTTCAAGTAAAAAATGGGATTTTCGCGAAATTCAAATTGCATCTTCGAAAAGAGCAACGTCGTAAAACAGTGGAAAATTCACTTAATGTGCTTTTCTTTACATGGAAATTGTCACGATGAAGAATCCCGTAGATAAGGGTACTTTCAAAACATGTCCTTGTGAAGTCAAGGGTTGAAGAAATATTTTGTTAGCTTCACGCACTTTTTAATCCAAGTCATATAAAAAATCTAAATACATTCAAGTTGAGCTTTTAATGTCTCATTAAAAAACCTATTCAATTTTAATTTTGAATTCTTGTAAAATTTCATTCAACACTTTAGCACCCGGAGGATTTTCAATGTTGCTCGGTATGAAACTTCAAATTATCCTGAAATGTCTACAAATTCGTCGTTATCATAGCAGCATTATCGTCCGCCTTAAGTAACGAATTTGAATCTATCATGAACGAGAAAAGCTCGATTCATTCAAATTCATTCAAACTTTCAAGAGAACGCCATAAACGATTTGCATCATATGGTGGTCAGAGCGAGAAGTTTCAACGGCTGGATTCGAATACACGTACTCAAATCACTCAATTGTAATTATTTCATACACAGTAATCACATTGAAGCTAATTGAAATGTAAGTGATTTCAATGAAAATAATCGAGAAAGCGCGATCGTAATTAGTTTAAATATAAGTTTTTCTGGGCGGCACCATCAAAGACTACTCATGAATTTCGAAATTTATAGTTTCTTAAGTGCTATCTTCTTATTAAAGTACTTAATTACAGAAGCGTGAAGAATTGATAAATTAATACAGTTCCGATCGTAATCGTTTCTACAGACGAGGTTGCGTACTAGATTTTGAAACTTTGTTCAAATCATTTATCAGTTTCGTACAACGACATGTGCGAGAGTGCGAACATTCAGGTATTCAGGCTCACCAATTGTAAGCCCGCAATTATCGGATAACGGGGCATGATCGAAGATGCCAAACGTATTGCCATAATATTCGATGTCCCGTGAGAGCATCGAACGTTTGCTTATTTGGGGAGTACCTGATCAGGTGGACGGGGTTTTCAGGGTGAAAGTTCACTTTAGAGGATGGGAGAAAATTAACCGAGTGAAATGCGGTCGACTATTAGAGGCCTCTGCGATCATTGGATATCTCCCCCTCGATCAAGATAGACCCTCACATAATTCGTAACGTCAACGATGATATCGAAATCCTGTCACCTTGCGGTCGGAATACCATCGAGCGTTTGACCTAATTGTTCGGTTACCATATGTATGTAAACAGGGTGTCCACAAAGACATCGATCCAATGAAGTTAGATATGTAGTGGTTAGTCGTACATTTTCATGTCCTATTTTTATTTTCGTGGACGACACCGGGGGTGATTAAAATCCATCCATAAACAACCTACTCCTCAAATTTCATATAAAATAATCCCTTTCAAAGTTATAAGTCAAACGCTTATAACTTCCTATAAACTGTGCCGTTTTGTTTTTTTTTTTTTTTTCAGTTCCGTCTCTACAATAGTAAAAAGAATGATCTCTGGTATTGAGAGCAGTTTCCCGTCTCTCCCGCTACACACGGCCACATGATAACTTCACAGGGTTTTTTTTTTTTAAATATGATTATTGTTATTAGTTTGCGTCCCACGATTACTTTATCATGTTGTTGATGCGAGTTTCCCGGAGAAATTAAAGGATCAAGACGTTGGTTTGAACCAGGAGGGAATCATCGCAACATCAATGTATTTTGAGCAGGGCTCATACATCTGGCTGTTTCCTGATTCTTGTCGTTGTTCAGGGTCGAGCTGTATCCAGACAGTTGAACGAACGAAGGCTCGAGAATCTTCCTGAATGTAGATTTTTTCGTTAGCGTCAACGAGCGCTTTTGTTTCCCCTCTGTTAGATCAGGGCGGAACCGTACAACATAATCTCCCGTAATTTATTCAGAATATTATCATCGAAATGATAAATTACCAAAATGTAAATTATGTTATTAAATTTTAATTACTCGTTTCCGCTTGGCTAAGGTTTGTACTGAAAACATCGCGCTCGGCTTTACGGAAAAGTAAACTTTTGACTCCTCGTATGTTGAAACAAAGTGCTGCTTCCCGTACCCTCAACCACTGATCCACCTCGACAGATGCTAAAAAAACTTACTTCAAGTACTGTAGACAAATTCAAAGAAGCTCGGAAAAATGGTTATGTTATATAAAATATAGTGTACACACCGGAGGCACAGCGGGACTAGTAATGCCGCGCCCGGGAAAAGTCCCACTTCGCCTCCTTGGCACTAATGTGTACTATTGTTATTCACGCCAATTAAGTTTTTTCTTCTGTACTCTAATTTTTCTCCTAGTTTACATATTTGTAGATTGGCAACTCTTTTTAATTACTAACTGATTCTTTTGTTTTTTTCATGAAGCTATTATCAAGCACCAACGAAATACTTGTCTTATTATAAAAATTATAAATTATAATAGTATTGAACGTAACTCATTCGCTTCCACATTTTTTTTGTCACGTTGTTATCTTTCTTATGTGACAATTATTTTTCTTATGGAGTCTGCTTTTTTACTGGATAGTCACGAAGAAAACAATCTTCTTTTTCCGAACTCGATTTTGCCATTTTTTTAGAATTATGAACTTTATTGAGCGATTTTTATGGGTTTTTTGGGTATGAGAGAGCCAGGAAGGGTCGGGGGGTCAGTATTTAACTAGGGTTTCCGCCCCGTGGGAATTGTCACATTTCTATTTGCTGGCGGGTTCTCCTTACCGGATAAAATTTGCCAATTAGGAAAAAAAAATTTAGGCTGCTTTTTAGGGGTTAAGCGGAGAGATTTTGTAGTAATATTTTAGGATTTTCTCGGAGGCAGAGATTTTTGGCTGAGTCGTTCTTTTTCTTGAATTTTTCGTATTTGAGGGTTTTTTTTTAGGATTGAGGATTTTGTAACTTTACAGAGCATTTTTCGGCAACGTTCAGTTGACGTTTTTTGGAACGGGGCTTCTTTTTCTCAAATTAATTTTGAAATTTTTCCAGTGGTTTTTTTGAGGGGAGCGGGGATATTGAAGTGTGACAACAGATGAAAGCGGGAGTCAAACGAATGTACTTGTCCAGTGTTGCATCCCCGAGCAGGATACTTTTTCTCCTATATATCGCTTTTTTTTTCTGGACGCGTCTGAAACCTAGTGTTTTCACATGTTCACATAATCACGTCAGGAATTTCAATGATGAATACGTGCCTACTCTCCACTCCATTCATGTGTCATCGGAAACTGAAAGAACATATTTACCATCAATTCACTCTAATTTCGATTGTTATTTCTATTGCGGGGTTTCGTTCCTGTTGCGAGAAGTTGTTGCCATATTTGTCAAAAGACTTACTGAATGAAAACATAAAATATTTTGGGGATGACAATTTGTTATTGGCTCGTTAATCGATCACTTAAAAGGAAGGTGTTATTGATTCGATTGTGAACGGGTTAAATTAAATAAGAGCGTTATCTTGGTCATTCATTTGTTTATTTGTAATAAACTCAAACAGAAATCTTATGCATCTCTGCACCTTTTGTCAAGAAAAGTTTTTTACCACGACCGAGAGTTTTTGCGGCGAATTTGACTTGAGGATGGGCAACATCCAATACGACCTTTATCTCGTTGATTATAAATATTTGCGCATTAGTAACATGGGGAATATGTTGGAAATTCTTGGAAAAAATTAGTCGTGGAAAAAAATCCGCATAAGTTTGTTCATGCTCGGAATAATGTAGTTGCGTATTAAAATTGCCGCATATATAAATTGTACTGATAAATCAATTGTATTTACAATAAATTGATCAATCAATGAAATTAAAACTAAATGTGTGGGTACATCGTTGTAACAGCTCAATTGTGGTCAGTTAAAACAATCGTCAGCGTTGATAGTGAACATAATGTTTTACATTGAGCGTAATCGATGTAATTTGTTTCTGCCGTGTCCAGTTTGACTGATAAGAAATCAAATAACACATATATATATATACTATTTTTATTGATTCTCACCCAGCATTGCATGCGCGGCAATACCAAAACGCCAGTTTGAACCGGTGAGCCCAGAAAGTTGTAGGGGGGAAAAAACAATTGTACTTTTCATGAGGGGTAGCAATAAAAAAAATGTGAATTTTTTTTTCAAACGTCGGCAATGATCACAATCTAAATTACCAGCCTCGCAACTTGTGGTATGGTTCGGCCATCGAATGGACGGGGAATTGTGCGGAAGGAGCATCGACCGGTCCCTTAACGCATGAAATACCAAGAGTACCATGATAGGCTTACTCTTGAAGAGAGAAGAAGAGAAACATGGAATAAAGACACAACGCGTTCCTAATAGCCAGCAAGAAATGAAAGGAAGAAAAAAAATGAAGGGTAGAAATAAACGAAATCGTCTAGCCATTCGGACGTCGTTCAATTCTAGAGGGCCTGAAATGCAACCAACGAACGATGTGGTCAGGTAAAATTATATACCAGCTTGTAGACTGGGCTGCTTCGTTGACGTTACCATTCCCAATGATGTAATGATTATGTAACTTCGCCATTCTGATGTCACTGGACCCATCAGAAATTATGGCTTTTCAATGCAAGGAACAACGCCACCTCGAACACACATGCACATTGTTCTAAACTCCCCCTATTATATATAACTGAATCTGTAGAACCAACGGAGCAACGGAGGAACATGACAACGAGATTGCCTAATATCAGAACTGTACTCAAATAAAAATTCTAACGGAATGGAACAATTTGATTCGCTGCAATTCGATTAAAATGTGCAATTTGTTAAAAACTTCGAACTTGAGAGGTTAGAGGTCAGAAAACAATAAAAACACATCTATTATTGACATTTTCTTAAAGTACAAGATCTTGTACTGACGATTTCATTTTGATGCAACTTCATTTTCATTGATTCAAACTCAAAGTTTGTTGTTGAGTTAATAGTATAGATGGTTATCGCAAGATCGTGTTCGAAAAAAGCGTTTTCCTGGAAAATAAAATTCCAACAGATCCTTTTCGCAGATTCCGATCGCCTCTGTCAGAGGACAGACGGCATCACAAGAGTGTGATGCCGTTATTTCATGACATCAGCCATGGATTGAAAAATTGAGATACATTTTGAGAGGAAGAATTCGCAAATATGAATATAATTTTGAAATCGAAAATCTAATTCAACTGCTAAAGGAATTTCCCATTCGAAGTACAATGAATTTTCATTGAGAACACAATAGAATAGACAAATAAAATTCAATGGACAAATTATGAATAAATCTCGTAAGTTCGGCTTATATAAAATCAATAGGCCGAGCAAATAGACATTGTTTTTTGACAAAAGTTTTACCCGCACACCGCCGGTGCTATCGCACGCGAGACACCCCCCAGATCCTAACTGCATATTTTCTACTCGAGTTTCGCATTTTATTTCTTGTTATTTTAACAGTTTAGTGTGTAAATCGCGTTTTTTTTTTTTTGCTCGAAAAATAAAAGTTAACTTATAAAGCAAGTCCTACAAGACGCATCATGAAGAATTAAAGTACGAAAAAATGAGCGCTGGAACAAGCCTAGGGGTTTATAAGCGAGAGAAAACTTAAAAAAAATCGAAAAAATTTCCGTTTTCCCAAAAATTCGTAAGACCGCCATTTTCCGAGTCATGGCACTGATTCGTCGTAAGATACGAATTTTTTGAAAAACCGCATTTTTTCGGATCTTTTGAGTTTTCTCCCTTAATTGAGAACCCACCGAGTCATGCAAAGCTCATTCTTTTTTGTTTTAACATTTTCTACAATTTTTCCCCTGTGACCAATCACTTTGCTCTACGAGTTTTCGTTTTATAAGCAGAAAACAACAACAAAAAATACAATTTTTTTCACTAAATTGTCGATAAGTAGAAAGAAAATGAGGAAGTCTAGTAGGAAACTGTGCGGTGAGGATCCAAGGGCTGTTTCGAGTGATCGCACCGGCAGTATTCGGGTAATATTTTTGTCAAAATCTGGTGATTTTATAGAGCTCTGTCGCTTGGCTTGCAAGAACAAATTTCATTTGAGACCCGGATTATTTGAAAGCGGCTACTCTTGCAATGAGTAATAAATGACTAGCTGTTTTCGGATCTTATGGCCGTTTATTATTTTTAACTCCCGACTGCCCGCACGGGCAAAAGCCGGGAGTTATGCGTTTGACCGCGAACAGCTGATTTTCACAAAATTTTCGTGCCGAATGTTTGTCCAAACGACAAATAATTACTTAACCATATTTGGGATATATATTATATTACTGTCGGGCATGGTTCTTAGTAATGACTTAACATTATCGTACGTATATTTAATAAAATGATTCGCATAACAAAAAAAACTGTTGAATCGCATTGATTCAACCTATAGGAGAGCAGGCGCTGCCGCCACATTGCACTCAGTAACAAACTTCATGCCGTTGCCGCCCGCCCGTAACCCTCAAAAAAAAAATTAAATTCGAGGTTATGTTGTTCTGTAATTTTTTTTTTTCTATTTTTTATTAGGTATATTTGGCTTTAATTGCCCGTTTGGAGGCTATGATTGAACTAGACTGACATCGAATTTCAATATCACAGACTCAGATAAACTGCCTCCCTCTCAGCAATTGATACGCGAGCTGATGCATAGCTAAACGGTCACCCAACCAAGTACTTTCCACACCCAACACCCCCTCCCACACCCACAATCAACTGCTTAGATTTGTGATCGCCGAAGCTATATACTGAGCGTGCACCCATCGCCGTCAGTCCGCTTATCAAATATTTATTAATAAGTATTATAATTGCCACGCAGCATATCGGCGGAACATTTAGTGTCATGACAGATTACCGCGGCGCACGACATGAACACGACGGAAAACTAGCTGTTTCATTCATTCGAGTACTGGAAATTCATTAATATTTTATAAATACAAAATCCATAAATAAACGTACACAAACATTGTACGATATATTTTTGCTTAGAGCAACTTAATTTGATCGAAAACGAGAATTGTTTCCATATCCGCACGGAGAGGATTTTATATATATTTGAAAGGTCAATATAATGTTTCTGTTTGTCGATGTGTCTATTTGGTATGCTCTTGCAAAATTTTCAATCTTGCTCTTCAATCTTCAAAAAGCTTAACAATGCTTAAAGAATCGTCGGTATATTATTCTTTTTTGCACGGAGTTCGCGATTTTCAGAGAATATGGTAAAGGTCTTTGTCATTCACGATTCGTGAAGCTCTTTAGTTGTGTGAGGTTATACGAGACTTCTAGGATAACCATCAAATCCAATCAAGCGAAAATAAATTGAAATCCAATGAACTGGTATTCATAATTATAATTACATTTGCTGATTGATCGAGGCGTTTTTATTAAATTCGAAATTAGATCAGTCAATGTCAAAAAAATACAGTATACGCTCATGAGTAAAAACGGTTTGAAACTAATAATTTTCAGACATATTGATGATTAAAAAATATTACACGCCTGGTAAATCGTCAAAGTTAGCAGGTATTTAATCAAATGATACCAAAGTAGCAAGAAAGTAGTGCAAGTATACGGTAATCAAATCTGAACTTTCAACGACTTTTAGTTTCGATTTTTTATTGTGCGCTGTTTTACAGAATAATCGTTTTGAATATAGATTTGCATTGGGGTACGAAGATGTTGGGATTCGTAAATGGCCGTCATATCCAGGTTTAGTTCTACCACTTTCAACAACTTCAATATTCCAGAGGTACTGTCTACATAGCTTCATGTACATGTAGGTCTAAGTACTCGTTGGTACTTCCGAAAAGCTGCTGCGGGTTTCGCTATAAACGTTATGCCTTATAAGTCTCAGCTGGGGGCCTTTGCTTGTATAGCTCACTTTCTCCGTTTCTCTTTTGATGCATATGTGTATATAATAGCTGTGGTTTGAATTAAAGAGCTCGCGCGAACATTGGCTTTCTGTGAATTGCCTCCTAATTTCGGGACCATAAGTACTATTACTACCCCTCTCGCAGCCCGAAAACCCTTTGGCTGGTGGTGCATATCTGATGCCTAGAAAGCCGGATAGTAGCCGCAGTCGGGGACCGTATACAGCCCATCGTGAGCACAGCTACGCTCTTTCCATAACGACCCAACGTCACGCTAACCGAATTGCTATGCTACTTTCGTGGCCAACGATTACGTCCGATTTATCGATTCCTTAAGTTCATCGGGAATGCCTAGCCCGGGGATCCCTTTTCCTTGTACATAAAATAATATATTATGTATTTGAATGTGAGCCACATAAATCGTTCTTTTGAATAAACGATTGCCTCATGCTTCACGTACTAATCGATTTGATCCTCAAACTCATCACATCAAAAGGCCTTCGAGCTATATTTGATTGAAAATGTTTCAACGATTAATTCTCTAGTTGGATTAAAAAAAAAAAAAATGTAAAAAATGTATAAAATAATTTCGGCCGATGTACTTGGCGAGCTTTTGCTTAGCTAGGATCACGTAATCCATTTCTTATGGTACGAACTCGCCAAGTACTTCGGCTGAAATTATTTTTCAATTTAATTTTTTTCGTTTGAAATTTTTTTCCCCACGTTTTGTTTCATCTTGATTTTTTTCTGGGCTCTGTTCTTTTGATCGATTTTTATTATTGTACATTGGTGACTTTTTTCAATAACCAACTGATTTTTGCTTTTTTTTTTAAATACTCCATCCTCAAGCGACAATGAAATACTTGTCCTATTATTGATATTATAAATTTTAGTGCTGAATGTAAATCATTCTCGATCTTGCCAATTTTTTAAGAATTTTGTACTTTTTTGAGTAGTTTTTTTCTGTGAAAACAAACGGAAACAGGGATCAACAAATGTACTTTTCCAAGGTTTTTTCCTCCGGGGAGGGTTTAGTTGTATTCACTGAAATTCAACTGACATTTACGAAGGTTAATCGCCCGACATCAATTTGGCATTCACGAAAGTTTCAATCAAATCATTTTTCATTGATAAATTAATTTTTTTTGATCGTTGTTTTTTTTAACTGATTACTTATTATGACATGTATTTCCACAGAAAAATGTTCCTGCCTACGCGGGAATTGGATCTAACCTAACTATGTAACTACAGCCTATCGCGCAAGAACGCTACCTACTACGCCGCGATCTATCAAAAATTTTCAGTGGAAATATCAAATAATTTCATTGCCAATCCGGCATGTAAACGGTGGTGCCTATAAACAACTTATAAGATAAGTCTTGGAACCACGAAAAATACCGAATATGAACAAAAAACCTGCATCGAAAACTTCATGTCCAGTGACATGTGACTAACCGGTGACGCTTTGGTGTGAAGTTCAAAATCCGTCCTCTATTATTCGACGAGCTATAAAAAAGCATTTTGAAATAAGACGTTTGAAATAGTTTTTCAGACTATGATTTCCTGTTTTCTGTGTTGTGATAAATTACTGTTTTCACTGTAAAAATCAGGAACGACACGAAAAATTTTGCATAATGGGTGCACCAATAATTGAGTTACACCTAATTTGCGCAATTCATTGGAATCGAACTTGATTTATGTTGTTCAATGGCGGTTCCGTTGAGATTAACGGAACCTATCGGATAATTTTAATGATTTCAAACCATATCTTCAATTTTGGATTAACTAAATATATAGGCGTATGCAAGTATACCATAATTATGACCATAACTATATTTAGTGAACTAAATATATATTTAACTGAAAAATTTTGGACTATCTAACAAATAAGTTGATCTTAGATTGCGCTCGTTTTATTTAAGCAAAAGTTTATTGAGATGAGTAAAATTTTTTTTGCATTTGACATTTAGAGAAGAATCACATTGTAGTATTGCTTTAACAATTTTTTTTTTACTTTGGCCTTTACTGCTAGTTTGAATAGGCGAATACATTTATTTGGCCCGACAAATACCGTTGAGTTAATCTGATAATGAAGATATAAAAAAATATTTAATTGAAGCACTAATGAACTAAAAAGCATATCAAAGCCATTAAACGGTATTAGTTGTTCGAACGAAACAGGTCGGCTCCAGTGATTTAGTTGACACAACAACTGTAAAGATTTTTTTTCTTATTTTCCCATTCATTGTTTATAAACGGTATAATTACCGTTTTTCAAAATTTTGACTGTTTAGTCACAACAAATGTGAATCATTCTAGTAAATTTCTTTAAAAATTTTTACAATTTGTAATAGGATTTTTGTCAAGACAATCTAGTTTTGACGTATTACCATGTAAATAAGTTTTTATCCCCCTCCATGTGATAAGAAGTATTTTGGTTTAAATTATCGACTCCATTACAATGGGAAAGCAAAACATTTATGCACTTTTGTATACATGCACAATGCAGCTATAATAAATAAGAATAATTGCTGAAATGAAAAATATTTAATCTTCCGATTACGCAAGGGGTTTTTTTTTCAAATTCAGAATATCTCCCCAATGAATACAGTGATATAGTAATCGTGATTGCCTATCACGCTAGAAAATATGAGTACCTCAGTGCTGAGTAATACACTATATCAGTAATATGAAACAAAGTTGAACAATTCCGGGTTTGGTACGGCAACGCTGAACATGCCAAATTCGTCGAATTGTGATGGCTGGTTATGTATCACTTTGGCGGTGTGGGTGTACTGACGGCATTTGGTTTGGTATACCTCTGTTAATGTTATATCGAACAACTCGGTTAGTGTGGGTCGTTCCATGCTTCCACACGCTGCACTATAACGTCACATCAGTCACTGGGAATTCATCCAGAGAGAAGGAGGGAGAGAGAGAGAGAGAGTGAGATTGAAAGGGCAAGGGTGAAGGTTCAAGAGAAACGGACGTGCGTAGTTACCAAAACACGTTTGTGTTGGAAACACGATCGGGCAAGTTTAGTCGCACTAACTGGGTTGCCCGTTGAGTCATTCGTCACTTGAAATTGGCAGATCACGGTAGTGGAAACTCGTTGCCAATTACATATATATAGCAGTGTCCACCGATCCGAGAAACGGTTTCGTGTAACTGCGAAAAATTTGACGCTTGACAATAATCGATCATAAATCCATTCGCGTGAATTTCTAGCTTTTCTCCCCCCTTCCGCTCTTTCTTCCGTCTGTGTGCTCTCTGCTCTGTCTTCCTACATCTCTTCTACCCCCCCCCCCCTCCCAACTCTGATTTATAATCGTACTTTGTGTCACACGCTTTAACACGCGTGTTCGGGTTGTTCTTACGGGGACCGTTCGGCTCATGTAGAATCATCGAACGTACGAGAGTCTGCTAAAGTTTTAATGTCTGGCTAGCTTCCAATGACTGTTCGCGGGCAGTCTCCGATCCGACTCTCTTTATCATTTTCACATGTTTGTAAATGTCTGTGACTAAAGTTGATTGATATAATATGATCGCTGACAGTACGAAACCGGGTATAAGGGGTTTGTAAATACCGGGTGACTATATTTTTCATAATTTACAAGAAATAGAAAAAACTTCAGATTCCTATCATTGGAGGAATTTTGTAGTCTCAACTTTTTCAATGCATCCTTAGCACTCCTTTTGAAAAATACCAATATTAATTCTTCGTCAACATGGATCATTTATTTTGAAAATTATTCAATGCTATTTTAGCATAAGATATAAACGAGAGTATGAGATATGCGTGCTCTGATAAAAAATTGAGAGCTATTTTCATTCATTTTTGTGTAAGAACATATGTTTCTAGAGACGGGGCTAGAAAAATTACTCTGTTAGGATAGTTTTTTTTTGCTTATATTGGTTATTCTAATTACAAACTTTTCAATATAGGGATCATTTGCAAACCTTTTACTATAGTCATGAATTAATCCAAAGTAGTGTAGGACTTCTGGGCATTGCTTGGATAACTGTTTCTCTGTGAGAACTGTTAGAAAAAAATAGTTTCAAAACACCATTTTGTAACTTGAAATACCTACTTCCAAAATCAGTCCGACCAAAAAAAAAATCCACGCAATCGGTTGGAATATTTTCTTTAAATTTTTTTGCACGTTTTTCAACGGAAGTACTTTCTAGAAAGGGAATTTCGGATCCTTTGTAAACTCGCTACATATTCTCAAAAAATCGAAAATAAAGTAGCAATCATGATAAAAATGTGATTAGCCCAAAATTTGCAAAAAAAATTTGAAAAAAATCGGAGGAGAGAATCACTATAGAAAACCATAATTTACGCTTAGGATTGAACAAACAGATCTTTGATAATTTTTTTTTTGAAACGAAAGTACATTTTTCATCGAAAAGTTACCTTCTCATTCATTCCGGCGGCTTGATTTTTTAGGGAGTAATAACTGCATGAAATTTTTTTTTAAAGTTTTTAAAATTTTCTCTTGCGCGAATTAGTCGGAATTTTTAAAATCTTGTTAATCCCTTTTCATGAGCTTAAAATGAGAAATAAGAAAGGAGCAAAAAGCAATGCAATGTTCAAGCACTGACCGATTTTTCGAGGAAAGTCCCATATATACAAGAATTTATTCCAAGAAAAATGCATGACGAAAGAATAATCAGCTGCATCATAATTAAATTTCTAACATTTTTTCGCTGAGAAAATTGCATGAATTCTCAAAAAGATATTTACTTATTTCGTCATTTCTTTTAACTTGACTATTTGCGACGATTGAGTTCTGCTTGATGTGCGTGATTTCACTTCATTGAATAATATTTCTTAGGGGGGGCTCCCTCAAGTCTTTTGTGAGAGTTTTCATTTCATAAGGACTTTTGCGAGGGGATATTTGTAGGAGGGACTTTCAGTTAGGTTTTGTAACTTTTTGTGAATGTATAATTTTTCTTGAGGCGGACTATCCCATAACGTTGTTTTTTTTTGTCAGGACTTCTCCTGCTAGTGAGATTCTTCAGATGGATTTAAAATTCAATAGGTACATCATGATCTCCACGAAAATATATTTTCAAACTTTGCATGTAAGTGTCTCATAGCCTATGATAAATGAGAACACCAGTTCCGTCATCAGCTTCTTGTTATATCGTAAGACTAAAAAAGAATTCCTAAGAATCTTAAAATCCATTTTTTTCGAATGACAGTTCCATTGTTCGGCATAGGTTATAACAATTCACTATTCAAACTATGGTTAACATTAATATTTGTCGGAAATTTTTTTTGTTTCTATGAGAATTCGTACCAACCTGCTTACCAATCTTCATGATGGCGGGAGGGCGAAAAGAAGGGACACAGAGGGTGGGCAGATAAAAGGAGATAGAGAGAGAGAGAGAGAGAGAGAGAGAGAGAGAGGGAGAGTTTGTTGGAAATGGGAATAGCTTCTTTCACGACCTGAAGAAAAATCTCGCGTTCGCCCGACCCTTTCCTTTTTTCGAATTCTCCTCTCGTGAATATCCTCACAGAGTGAAATACGGATAAGACAGATAGTGAGGAATGCATTGTCCGCAAAGGAAGAATGAATTCCAAGGACGCGGAAAAAGAATAGAAACACCGACGGTGAAAAAGACGGAGAAAGCAAGGGAAAGGATCTCCATGGATGACAAGGGAAAAATTGGAAAACGAGGATTAAAAGATTTTTTTACGTGACGGCAATACCAGCGTTCTCTGAGCCACGGATTTCTCTTATATCGTATGACCTGAGAATTTCTATGTATTTTTACATCCGTGCATACAATATACATATCCATTTGCATACACGTATATAGCGTGAGTGTTCCCTACGTATAGTGATGAGCGAATTTGTGCTCGAACAAGCGTAAGCACGCTCGTGTTTACGCTGGATGTTTGCAATCGCGAAATACGTCGCTCAGAAGATGCGTTTCTCCGTCCTTTTCCTCAAAATCACCGTCATGACGGTATTTCAACTTTAGGCAAAACATGAAAGTACTGCGGAAATAAAGAAAAATAAACGCTGCGAGTGAAACATCAGAAACAAAAGGTAAAGGGAAGGACGGGTTCACGGATAATTTGGTATGGTTGTAATATAAAAATTGATTGCACAATAATGAGAGTCACTTTATAGATTTTGCAGATGTTATAAAAGCCTATAGCAATTTTTATTTATGCAGATACATTTTTGAACTCTGTATATGAAACCATCAATCATTAGTATACAATTCAACGATGGGGACATAAAGATGGACGGAAATGGAATTTTAGCAAAATTGAAATAAGAAGGGAGAGGAAGAGAGAGGGGGGGCGGGGGATGAATGGAGCGGAGCAGAGGAAAACACAAAGACGCAGAGTGCGGAAAGTTAAAAAAAAAGAAGTAGAAGGATATGAAAATTCCGAACATAAAGTAAAGTGGAACGATGCGAGACTAAAAGACAGATATGAAGATGAAAACGGACGACCTCGTCTATATTATTTATCACCCTGAGCGCACTCTGAAACCTATCTCTGTCCCTGTGTCTGTTGACACTTTCACACATCTTTCTCTGTTACCCCAGTCTCTTGAATTCTCTTTTCTCTCATTTTCCCGACCCAGCATATCATTGCACATTATTTACATGATGAAATTCGAATTGTACATTCAATAAGGCGTCGCGACGTCTGGCTCGATGCCGACACGATGTATTCACTCTTAACAGCTACTGAATAACAGACACAGTCTGCCTTCTTGCCCTTCTTTTTTATCCTGTCGGTGTTATTACTAGTTAAGACAACAAGGCTACGAGCAACACAAATTCACACAACGGGTAAAATGATGGTGGTTAAAAATTTGGTGTTGAATACGTAACTGAATTTGGCGTATGAACTTTCGGAAGTTCATACGCCATGAAAGTTGGCCACGTTATGTTCAATTTTTTTTTTTTTTTTTTTTTTTTTCATACAATCTGATGGTTTCTTAAGACCATCACCAAGAATGTTTTGTTACATCATAAAGCGAAGCTTTTGGGTAGTTATGCTCGATAGACCGGTCACGTCACGATTTTACTGCGCTGTATAACCTACGGCGTGAACGTTTAGAATTTGTATCGAATGAAGTTATTATACAAAGTTTTATATACTTTTTGGAGCAATATTTTGGGATTTAGAATCATTGGAAGGTCGCGGAAGGCACAAGATTACCACTGACCAATCATTGTCCAATCATTGGCTCCCTTCGTCTGTGATTTTAACAACACTTTGATTTCACTCTCCCATCTGATTCAATCAGGGCAGTCGTGATTATGTCGATTTTAGGGTCCTCCGATTAATTGGGAAAAAACACAGGAATCACAGGATCTTCGTCCCCATTAACAATTTTGGCCGTCTTCGAAGTTATATCGGATTGTATAGCCGAAGATTTCATAAAATAATTATTATTATCTGTCAAATTCAATTCACGTTTTGGGCCTCGATTTACGCTTGCGCTTTGTTATATTGGGACGAATCTGATGTCAATTACCGTTAATCCGCATCATATTTGGAAATAATTGGGAGCGAGGAGAGATACAACCAACTCGCGTGTGACGGGACAGTCGGCTGACCACCATTTACCCCCTCTTTAATTTAGGAGGACCGTCTCTCAAAAATATCAGTTGTCTCTGTGTTCTGAAGAACGAATGTCATATCAATAAAGCTAGTCCCTTTATATTATAACCGTTTCGTCACCAGTTTCTTCCTTTCATCCACGAATAAAATGAAAGATAAGTTACATTTTATTGACGTTACCGACAGCGATGGGTACGCGGTCGGTGCGGGTCTCCGGCGATAATACAAGTTAAGCAGCATCGATTTCGGTCAGTACTTGGTTGGGTGACCGCTTAGCCATGTAGTGGCTGGCGTATCAATCGCTGAGCGGGAGGCAGTTTTCGCTCAGTTTCTGATGGTGTTAACTATAACTGAAACTCAGTGAAAACATAGCCGCCTGTGTCGGCCAAGGTTTTCCACAGTTTCCCTAGGTCCCCGTGCGAATGCGATACAGTAGTGCATTGGGAAAGAGTGGCTGCAGGCAACACTCCGGGGGGAACTCATCTTCTCGACGTATATTTTTGATTCGAATAATAAAATATAAATGAAATAATAATAGTTGTGTAAATTAAATAGAAATATAACAAGCGTGGCACACGTTTGGTATCCCAAAATTTCGTAATCACCCTTCGCGGTCATTTAGCCAGTGAAATTATCCGGATTTATCGTAATAAGGTGCTCTTTTTATAGCAAAATACTAGCATTGATTCAATATTGCACCGGGGTCCCGTTATAGTTTCGAATTGTTTCGGTCACGGTGGTGGTTCAGTTCTCTGCGATGTCAAGGGTTATTCTTGGCACGTGTTTTCTTTCGTGATATCGGTGAGAATTGTCGTCAATGACTGTGGAAATCTCATCTTCATTAATTCGTGTTTTGTATTTGCGTCCGTGGAAAAATCATTAGCCATATGTAATCGTGTGTTTGAGGTCGGTTGTGAAGGTAAAAACTCGCGTACCTTTGTCAAAACAGGCGTTGAAGTTCGTCCTAGTAACTGACTACCGGGAGCCGAATAACTCAGAGAATTTTCTAGGAATGTTCTGTTAAAAATAGTTCCACGCTCCGTTCGAATCAGCATTATTTTTATATCGCGTGAATGGGTTGTCTGTCGTGTGCGTCAGACTGTGTGTGTACTCGCCCTTTCTTTCTCGGTTAAGCTTTTGCGTGCATTTCTTATCATGTTGTTATCAACATTATAGTTTTTCCCGCCGCGTATAAATTTCAAATATTTGTATCCTGCGAATATAGTTATCAGATCATGGTGCATATTCTGTAGACGAGTGTCAGCCCCAAGAAAAGTTTTATTAATTAACAAATATCCTTTTAAATGATTAAATACAAATATTTGCGCGTTTGACTATTCCTAGTCGAGCCTGCCCATCCACTGCGTACCTGATGGTCAACCGTTCTTCCTTTTTCTCGTTGAGCCGTTTATTCAACGGCTAGTCCCGAAATTGAGTAAAATCTTCGTGAAGTAAAACGAACTTTTCTGTCGATTTCGTTGACTTCCGCAAAAATTTCCGGTGCAGTGTTCAAACAGCGGGTGACAGCGTGGAGAGATACATATATGAGGTGTTCCACGTCATTCCATCACTTCCAAACCGATTTTTAGATTTTTATCGCAACGTATTCTGGGAGCTACAATTATCCTACAAATTCAGAATTCAGAAAATTCGGGAACTTTCTAACGCCAATATCTTCTAAACTAATCGACATCTCGACACATGTACGTATATGAATTTTCGTCTTTTTGGTTCATAGTTTGATAAAAAAAATTGTCAATTGTCCTTGTCAACGTTTTTTCTGCACATAAAGAGAAACCTTTTTTCAAATAATGAATGCCTTTTTTTATTTTGTTCAAAAAAATTCTCAAAAATAGAATGATATATAATACGAACTTTAACGCTTTAATCGGAGCCTATTTTATCTATTTTTTAATGAATAACGTAATAATTTTCCTTGGCAGTTTTGAGTTTTTCGTAAGAATCATGTTTGAATGGAAAGTCGTACCAATTGCATGGTATTATGCTTAGATACTTTAAAAATCAAATAAATAAAAAAAAAAAAAAAATTATTCATGATTACCTTTCATTACCTTTCATTTCATTAACACATTTTTTTTGTTCTTATACATGTGCACATCATCTATTTTTACGCCCACTCACTTCGGAAAAAAAGTCTCTCAAACTCAGAAAAGGATTTCAGTAGAATGAATGTAATTTAAAAAATCGTTGTGTTCCAACGATCCAAACAGTAACACAATTATTTGCAAGTTGACATATTTTTTAAAAGTCATGTAAGTTAATGCGGTTACGATCTGTTTATTCTCCAGTGGTGCATGATTCCAGTCGCACAAGTTTATGATTTTATTCTGATTATTTTTAGTTACCCGAGTTTTACTTTTAAACTGTGACCAAAACGTTCATTATTGTTACACTTTATCTTGTTCACTGAACTCTAAATAACTTTTTGTACGTAAGTAATTATTTTACGCGCTTATTCCGGAATATACATATTCACAATTTTATTCGAATTTTTTCACATATTCACACGTATAAAGCAAACTATAAATTTTTCTCTTTCGTTCACGGGTATTTGTACAACATTTTTTTAAATTTGATTTCTTCCTCATTTTCCGTTTCTCAACACTTGGATATAAATTTGCGACTCTAACGGCCGACACATTAGCTGTAAGATCAAAGAGACCGATTTTTTTTGATATTTCGAAAGACGAAGTAGTGTTTTGCCACCAAATATAAATAAGAAATTTTTTTATTGCCAAGACAAGTTGCGGCTCGTATCTATGCTAGAGATTCGGCAACTTCCCATTACGTATATAAGAAAACGCATAGGTCTAACCAATCATAAATTTCGTCGCTGGAGATGGTTGTTATGGACATCAAAAGGCCCTTGCGTGTGCTGCTCTTCGCGCATCTACAAATACCTCAAACTTTTGAATGCAGTAGAATCGAATGCAATCCCGAGCCTGTGCAAAGTTTTTCCTCAATCATTATCTCTATCAAACGTACCGATTTTAGGCTCAATCGTTAAAGCATCCCGCAATGAATCTCCACTCTGATTTCTACGTCATCAGATGACTCCTGGCTTGACGGCTAGTCGAAAGGTCATCAAACTATTACCACCACCATCGCACGGACCGCTGTATCGTAAGATAAGAAATCTAACGACAATGTACTTTTTACTACTTATATAATACTTTCGTCTTTATAACGCTATTGTGATCATTAGGTATAAGGATAGTGAGGTTTGAGGGTAGACCCAGGTCCAGCAATACGTGACTGACGTTTAGAAGGCACGTGTTTTGTTGTTGTTGTTGTTAAATGTACGTCACCATCACTCTGCTGTAGATAAAGAGTACACGAGCACGCATATCGCAATGCAGTATTGTCGTGTTGAATTCCAATTGGCGTCGAACACTACGGAGAATAGTGATCTGAGCTGACCGGGGTCTCTCTTATTGTTCATTCTCTGTTTTTGCTCTTCCTGCACTGAAAACGATAGAGTAAAACATCTCTTTATGAGCGGTAATTCGTCGCACGCGTCGAGAGTCAACGTGACCGGCGACCCAACGACCTGTCTCCATGACCCTCTTCATCTGCGCTTCTCCTTTTTCGTTCAATTCCCTTCTTTCCCCTGTACTCCTTGGTTCTCATTGGTCGCACTCACTTCGTTTCTTCCCTAATCTTGGTCTCCACTTTTTTGCACACACCATCTCTTTAGTTTATTGACCAGTCTACATTGTCTCGGCGAAAAAATCTGGTCCAGTATTTGTACTCGATGTTATATGATCCTCCTTTGACTTCTCCTTTTCTCCTCTTTTTTTGCTGTCCGATAGTTTTTCGCTCTCAAAGTATGATCGTGCATACAAAGGAATCCTTCTCTAACTTTCCATTAGAATGACGCAATGGTCTACTTTAGAGGGCTTTAGGTATAGTTTTTTTTTTTTAACTTGAAGGAATAATTAATCTCTCTGAAATTTCGCACAAATTTTGAATATACATGAATTATTTCATCGGCACATAAGATAGGTATGATTTCCTTAAAAGGAACATCATGAACACAGCGCTTCGTCACAGGAGGTTCAATCTCGCGAGAACTATGGCAAAAAACACTCCAAACATTCTTGTTGTGAAAAAAACTGCAAAGTTTTGACTTAGAATGGTAAGTTTTACTTCCACATCCTGAATTTTTTCTATTCTATACCATTTCTCAAATTTTCCTTAGTTCATCCACTATGAACAAGCATCTAAATGAAAAACCTTTTTCGTTTTTTTTTTTTCAGTTAAGAATTACGGGTTCCCTGGCTTCCGCCAATTTAAAAATCCTGTTATGAGACGCTTTGTTTATTTAACTGGAGGTACATCTGTTCGTTATTAAATTTCGATTGAATATTCTTTATGTATGTATTATTGAAATGTGCAACCAAGGTGTGCAAACGTTCTCTGAGATTAATTATATTTTAACTCAAAGAAACAACCTCCGAAATCTTTGATCTTGCAAACTAATCAAGGAAACTGTGTTTAATTTAGGTGTGGCTTGTCTTGACACACTTTTCCTGACCCCACCTGATCACTTATGTTACTGAAAAGGAAATTGTCAACCTTTCCGCCAAAAGTAATCTGTCTGTACCTCGTAAGGAGCAGTAGATAAATGCACATTTCACGGAATAACTGTAAAACTTTACTACATAATTATTTCTTTTTATCACGATTATCAAAACATCGTGTTCGCCAATTAAAAAAGCATAACATTGAAAACTTTTCTCCGAAGTGGTTTACATTTTGTACATTTTCCCCTAAAATTTTTCGACATACTATTTGAGAATGAATTAATACGTGTGTGAAACTGTACAAGAATACTCGAAAAACTTCAAACTTAATCTATTTTGAAAATATCCTCCGAAATGATGTCCTAAGTGATCGGTCAATGGTCATGTGTGGTTCAGTACATCAGAGTACGTTTTTATCAAATTCTAACTTAACTGTTTCCGAGGATTTAACTGTTATCTTCTAATAGAGTTAAAATTTATTTTACAATTTTGTTGTGCCTGCTCTTATAACGTTGCATGAGTTCAAATTACACTTGATTGAGGTCCCTATTACCTCTGAAAAAGATCGTTCATCGAAATGATATACATTTTAATAAATCGCTGGAAAACATTTAAGAAATATTCAACGAACTCAGTATAACTTATAATATTAATGTCATTGTCAGTAAAAAAAATTATTGACCTATGAAATTGCGATCTCTAGCCAACATTGTTTATTCTTGAGGTTCAAAAAAAAAAAACGGTATGCATTAAACGTACACCAACAGCTGTAAATTGTTATCCCAGAACTAGAATTATTTTAAATTTTAATTTTAATTATTATTTTAAAAAAAGTGAGCCACGTGTATGTTATGAAATATCGGAGTTAATATTTTCAGAACAACTTTTTTAAGTTGTTGTAAAGACACCATATCGTTAATTTCAGTTTTTATAGTGTCAGAATCGCAGGAGTAACGACCTATGCACATGGCTCTACTCCCCTCATTAATCAGGTAACCGGCTTTAACCGAAATAATGTGTGATGACTATCATGTTACGCGTCCAAATCCAATTTACACGATCAATGCTTGACGAATACTTCGTTTAGAATTAGCCATGTGTATGTTTCATGACGTCAACACGAAATGCGCAAGCAACGAATGTCCGCAATTGTAGTAATCGATTTCTTCGTTTGATATCCATATCATGTAATTCCCAAATTATAAAATTCTCATTTCGTCATACGTACATAAATTATCAATCGCTAATAATGGCATTTCGCCTGTTTTGTATGTATAACCTACCAAAAAACTACAAAATGTTTACCTTTTGAAACGAACATGATGATGATATCTGAATTCCGTTCGAATAGAGGCTATTGTAACTGGGCTCATTGAGGTGCTGCAGCTCAATGTGATGTACTTTGTGATTAGAAGACTGAGAATTTTCCGTATTCCGTAAAATATTTTTTTTAGCTACCGATGAC
Source organism: Campoletis raptor (assembly GCA_948107755.1). Taxonomy (NCBI): domain Eukaryota; kingdom Metazoa; phylum Arthropoda; class Insecta; order Hymenoptera; family Ichneumonidae; genus Campoletis; species Campoletis raptor. The sequence goes on along the minus strand of OX403629.1, from coordinate 2,796,938 downwards.
AGCTACTGTGATTAGCAGGGACCGAAACACGAGACTGAAAACGAACAAAGAACGACTGCAAAATAAGCATTTCGGAAAATAAACTGCTTAGTACCGATACCGCCGCATTTAAACATCGTACGTACCCTTTTTTAATTCACTGAATGTTTCATGTCGGAATGAAATAAACATAGGCTTCTTTTCATGTCCCATTAATGCTCGTATATGATATTTGTAATGTATTATGATACGTGTAGACATCTTATGATTTGGTGTGTGTTTCAGTACCTCTCAAAACCACATAACCAAGAAATTTTGTAGCATCTCACGGCGAGGACATTTGAAGCTATGTTCCGAGCACTCGCTGGAATGTATCCTGTGAATAAAACTCTATTCACGTTGGTGATGAAAAAATACGATGACGCAAATTACGAAAAATTACGAAAAGTTAATTTTCGTTGCATTTTGTTTCTTCACCATTGGAATACACGTGTTATTTACCTTCAGCGAATGTATTTTTTTTTTTTTTCAAATCACAATCAATTTATTTCACAAATTTTTATCTAGCGATGATGTCAATTTGCTTATTAAATTTTTGGGCGCATTCATTGTTGTGTGTGCGTGTGTGTGTGTGTGCGTGTGAGGTTCGAATTTGTTTGACATAAAGGTACTATCATCTATTAGAACGCAAAAAAAATCAGAAACGTTCAAATTAGATTATCTCAGCTTCTTTATTAGTTATCACCATGATTTTTTTTGAAACACTAGGCATTTCATGGAAAATAAAGAGAAACCCGAGTCATTGACTTGAAATTTTGTCTGTAATTGGTAGAGAGCGTCAAAGTACGGTCATTCGAGTTCCATGACGGACAGATAATCTCTGGATTGGAAGGTCTGAAACAAAATCGGGAAAAAGCATGTCAAAGAGGAAGGTTTTGTACACCAGAATCCACCACTTTTTTCGAAAAAGTTGTCAACAAAATATTTGGCAACACAGAAAAGATAAAAAAGTAGTGGTTTTTTGCACTTTTTTTTCAAGCGTAGGCCGTTTTTTCATTTTTCCATTTTTTTGCGTTTCGGTGGTGGATTCCTGCGTAAAAAGCCTTCCTCCTTAACGTGCTTTTTTCCGATTTTGTTTCAGACCTCCCAATCCGGGGATTATTTGTCCTCCATGGGACTCCTTTTTTCGAGGGCCGTGTATTTTGGCGCTCTCTACCAATCACGGACAAAATTACAAGTCAATGACTCGGGTTTTCCTTTATTCTCCACGAAATGCCAGGTGTTAAGAAAAAAAAAAAAAAAAAAAAAAACATGGTGATAACTAATAAAGAAGCTGAGGTAATCTAATTTGAACATTAGTTGTTTTTTTTGCGTTCTAATAGGTACTAGGACCTTAATTCATAGGATGTTTGAGGGTAAATGAAATTTGGTACAGTGGATCTTTACATAATTTTATAGTCCTTTACGTATAAAATTTTTTCGAACATTACAGTTTTTTTATAAATAACAAAACAACCATACTTATGCAAAATGCCGAACTTTAGACTGAAACCTTTGCTGTTTTGTCAATAATACATTAACAAATTGTCTCACACGATTTTTATACATTTTCAGTTCAATTCTAGCGGTTCATCTAATTCAAATAGTTTGTATGACGTAGTTCAGTTCTTTACGACGAATATCCTGCAAAAGTTCATAGTATTTGAATTTTACCGATCAGGAGACAGTTATTCTAAGTTATCTGCTCTGATGTTGCCTACTCTATTAGCATGGGATTTTGAACCGTTCCCAAATGCCGTAGATAATGAATATAAATGATGGGATGGGGTTGTAGAAACCCGAGAAGAGTTCAAACAAAAATTCGGAAAGAAAATATATGAATTTGAGGAAATGGTATAGACCCCATTATGATGTAATTCCAACTTAGACCAAGTAGATTGCGCCACGACTAAGCTCATTGAAAAGAGCACTTTGGATTTTGCAATTTCGAAGAGCGACCCAACATTCTATTCGATCCCGATAGTTGTAGAATTATAGTGCGCATTAGAAGTTTCCTGACATCTTCCAAGTACTTCGCATCAAAATACTATTCAATCTCTCCGTACTTGGTAGAAATTCACAAATCAATTTTCAATGCATCTATACAAAAAGATAGGATACAATTCTAATAAAGACAGTAGTAAACTCAAGGTATACTTCAGGTATACAATAGTTGACAAATCTTACGCTTACGGAAAGTAAGAACTTTACTTTTGGCCGAAAAAAATAGTTCTCGTCATTGTCGTTTCGCACAGGATTCCGTCTTCATATATAGCTCTCGCTTTTTCTTGGCTTGATCGCGTGCTAGAGCGTTCGCGTGCCACTAATTGTTTTCTGCTTTGCAATATATACAGAGTGCTCTGTGTGCCACACTGGACTTGTGATAAATTATTGTTCTCGGAAAAGAGCGAGAAACACCCTCCACGAGTAGCACAATACGAGTCCGACTTCTCTTCTGTTTCGAAAGACAGAAAGAGAGAGAGAAAGAAAGGAAGAAAGACACCCGAGTCACTTGTCGGTGGCGGAGAACGTGGCGGTCTTTCTAAACCAGCAACGACTGGTGACTAGTGTTTCGGAGCATTAACACGAGAAATCGCCTTGCTGTTTCTCCCTTTATTTCGAGGAGGAAACTAAAAGTGTGGGGTGTGTACGCGCATTCTATTCTACACCTCCTACAAACATATGTATATATATATCGTCGAAAACTTTAATGCCTGAGAGAAGTTTTCGAGTTTCCGTAGCTGAAAGTTTTAGGTTAGAGGAACCCTCAACTGTGCCATATTCTGCTTCTATAGGGTATAGCACGATAGGTAGTGAGTAACACAATGCAAAGGATTGATCCTTCATGAAGTGGACAAACATTTCTTCAACGTTATCCGGTTTGAAACATTTCCTTGGACGGATAACCGGAATTTTTTTTCGTGTATATTTAGTCTCTTGAAAAAATAGACATAAATAAATTAAAATATACTACACATGTAAATAACTCTATAACGGGTTCATTGCATGTTGTAAGGTAACCATTGTAATACCCTTGTCAAATAAGTATCAAGTTTCCATAATGATTTTATGCCAAGTTTAATGAAAAAATCAAACGTAGGGAAAATTAATCTGTATGAGAGCTACTGTTAGTTATATTTATGCTTACTACATGCATTGAATTAAGCATAAACCTATTTGGAAAAATGAGCACTCATTTGGCTAGCGTATTACAACGGTTATCTTAAATGTTTAAACATATATGCACCCAGGCAAACGACTATACATACATATACTCCCGCGCAAACACACCCACACAATTCTCAATAACATTCATGCTTTAACATCCCGAAAAGTCCGTGCATGTGGGTTTGTGTATGCATTTGTTATGATGGCAATCATATGAATACTTAAATTCAGACTAACAATCCATCAGAGTGGAGGTTTTGAAATGTAAAAGTGAAGCGAATCGCATTATCGATTGTTCCGACTTTGCTCATCGGTTTATACGACAAAGTTATTGCAGCAAGTGGAAAATGACTTTTGAGTTCAAACATTTTTGCAAAATATCAATCATAATTCATCTAATTCATGCAATCGAATGCGGTTTATTCAGGTTTGTTGATAAAAAAAGGTATCCATGATTTTTCGCTGAAAGATTGTTATCGATTTTCGTTCACGGTTTGCTTACTTACTTTTATATCGTTTCATATTAATTTTATGTTTTCCTCAAGGTGATGGTAAGATAAAGCAAATGATAATTTTGCAACATTTCAGTTTTTTAGAATCTATAGTTTAATTCAAAAGTTTGACTATATGTAATTTCCTTTTTTCGACAAAATATTTATTGGCAAGGATATCAGCGCGCAATCTCCATGAGTGATGTTCTATTTTTAGCTTTGGAATTGAGAAGAAGTTCCGATAATGCTTTGACAACTAAAACTGGAAGTCGAGACGCAGCACTGTTTCTTAATATTTCGAGTAGATTTCTCCTTCCGATACTTTCGGGGAAGATGGAGTTTGGTTTCTAGGATTGGGATTCGAACATCACTGGAAAACACTGTCTTCTAAATTCATCCGACGGAGTGCGAACATGGACTTGGTTTTTTAAACGTCGTCGAGTCGCACCTGTCGCGAGTGTTCGGAAAGGATTTTTAAACAGGTCCTGAACTGCCTGCGATCGGATGTCGACGGATCCTGATTTCGCACGTTCGGCGACCTTTTCTATTGACCAATTTGGAAATGGTCTTAGGTTTGCACATACCACTCCATTTCCCACGTGGCACTTGTCTAAACGCGGCAATCACTTATGACCAGTGCAGTGTGATCTAACCATCGATCTAGCTCTTTCCTGCGATCGTTCTGTCCAAGATCGCTTCTCCAAGATCGAACAGAAATTCGCTTGCCACTTCTCTCCACTCCTAGACAGTTGGCAATGCGGAAACGATGTACGACAAAGGTTAGGGAAAAATAACCTTCGAGAGTTTGAATTCAACAGAATAACGCTATTTCGAAGATTTACAAAATGTCGGGTACAACGATGCGTGTATATTATTCGTAACGCTTTTCTCTGCAAGTCTATCGTGCCATTTTCTCCGTCCATGCGAGCACTGTACCCGGAAAACCGATAGAATTCGAATGAAAACCACGAGCTGTACGGTTCAAATGCTTTCGACCGGACAATCCTCTTTTCTCCACGTTCCTGTGGGGGAAAGCTCGAAGGGCACAAAAACCACATAATACTCTGGATATATGCTCTCCATACGCAAGTATCGTTCATATGTACTATGCATGTGTCTGCACATACATATCCTCACAAATCTGCCTTCGCTCGCCCTTCCAAATCCCCGGATGGTACTTCATATATTATCTTTTCACGACGAACATGATGACACATTTGTAATCTAGAGCGGAAATTTTCCAGTAATAATGAGAACGATGCACTGAATTTTCACGAATATAAAGGAAGGGACTGATGATATCATTATTACGTATATTTACTTATTAAAAAAATCTTTAGATCTCAGGATTGAATGGGATCGCCTTCTAACTATTTACAATAGGAAGAGAAAGATAATGAAAAATCATCCTCAAGCACATAAGAGAGCGGCAGGGCTCGTGCTAATTTCTCCTTTCAATACTTGACGTCGAGCCACTACCACGTTTCTTGATGAACGAGATACTTTCAATGCCTTAGGCGAGCTGAAATCAGTGACTGGACGTAGCAACAGAAAATTTTTAATTACATAATTATTTAGTAATTCATTCAAATGAACTTCCTACGTTAGCTTGCAAACAAAAAACATTGAAATAATAATTCTGGAAACATTATAACGTGTGAGGAACAGGATATCAAACTTCTTTTGCTCAAATACCAATTTCCGTTTCTGATACAAAATATTTCAAATCCCATAACAAAGGGATAAAAGGGCGGAAAATGCGGAGTTTTGAAAATTGCGCAATTTTATTGACTTAAAAATTCTATGAATCTAGGTTTGGGTTTTGAAACCCCATTCGCTCAATCGGGTTGGGACTTTTTTTTACCACGATATTCAACTTTTCGTCTTTATAGAACAATTCCAGGGTCCCGATACTTGCGAACAAGCCTATATGTATATTTCGACTAAGTTTGTTTTACTTCTACGTTTTTCCTTCTTTGATAATATGTTTCCCAGAATGGATCAACTTAATGAAAGTCACATATGTCAACCGGTATTATGTTTCCCCGTGAATATGAAAATTTCCAGTAAGTTTTGCTCCTATGCGATACATAATACAAACGTTTGCTGTTGAATCCTCGGACGGAATCAGTTGCAACGACCTAGTGGTCGAAAAACCAAACTTGCTCCGCAGGTGCACCGAGAATTGAAAGAGTAGTTGAATGGAAGTTCACTGGATAAGTAAGCTCGTAGGCAAGAGTATCAGGTGCACATTTCGAGGCTCATATATTAGGACGTTAAGTATCAAGTACCCCCAAGTTAAGCTTAATGGCGTAGTCAAAGGCCATGAAAATAAGTCGAAAATTCCAACTGGGAAAACCCATTCGTATGTCATATAAAAGGCATTGTTATGTTTTACAAATGAATTGGAGTACACGTGGCGTATTAAATTAAAAGTACGTATAAATACGTGCTGTGTTTGTGCAGAAGGTTCGGGATGCGGAATGGAATTTTATTTTTGTTCGCAGGCTACGAACGTAATTCTACTTCCGGCAGTGCCCGTGTCCACCCCACACACTCGCTGCACGCGCATCCCTATCGTCCCTATCGTCTATTGTTTGGAGTTGCTTCGGTTTTGTTTTTCATTTGTACTCTTTCGTATCGTGGTGATTTTTATTTTTGTTCGAGGGTTTTATGTATTTTACCATCGCCATGGACGGCCAAAAGGGAAGGAGAGTGGATGGGAAAGAAGGCTCGGCTGAGTTAGTCCGATAGGTGGAGCGGAAATCCGAAGTGGATGAACCTGATAAAACTCATGATTTACGAAGGTGAAATGTATGGAGATGAAAACGAGCTGGCAGTAGGCTCCAGTGCAATAGCTTCTCTCTCTTTCTCTGTCTCCCTCTCTTCCTCCCTCTATGCTTTAGCTTGACACACTCCAGAATATTTCACCCTTTCATTTGGGCGAACGAAAAACTAATTGCGATCCCGGGACGACTGTATACGTGAAAACCGATGGTGAAACGAGAAAGCATCGTTAAGCTCGTACCTCTCCGTATCCAGTGTCGATGAGCGTTTCGGTCCTTTATGTTTTTCATTCTCGAATACAGTATACCTCCAGTCCTCTCTCACCGCGCGCTTTGCCATTTTAGCTCTCGAGTCGAAAAATCGACCAAACTCGTTATCTAGTTAAAATAAAATAAAATAAAACCGCTTTTCGGTTCAACTGCGTAACGTTTCACTTTGGACGATATAGAGATATAACTATGATGTACCATCCCGAATCACTAAATTTGCCTTTATTCGATTTTAAATCAATGATCCTATAAAAAGCTTGATCAATACATATTTATGAATATAATAGGGTGTGTCATTTTCGGGCGACATTTTTTTTTTACTTTACTTTACTTTGCTATTGGAGTTTTCCATTTAATTTAAACAAATTTAAGCATTTAAACAATCCGACGAAACTCGAAATACGAGTGGCAATTTCAGATAAGAGCGCGTGGATCCATCTTTATATGAGATTTTCAAAATGCGTATGACTCACGGGCCCTATAGAACACTTACTAATCGAAATAATGGTTGAGTATTCACCGATTCTTCCTCCAATATTTTGAATACACGTGAACGCCGAATCATGCAGCAACTTTAAGGCCGCTATATTTTCAACGATCTATTCCAAGAAAAAAAAATTAACCGTACGCCCTTAGCGCCAACGAGGTGTGTCTTGCGGTTAAGCGCGAGCAGTAACAGCATATTTATATAATTTTCATTCAAAGTTGTAGCAAAGTGTACTATATGGATTGAAAAAATGCTGTTCAAATATTATAAATACAGTAAAGCAATAAGTATACCAGGCATTTCACACCATTTCGCGCGGCCGTGACCTCGACCAGATTTAATTTTCTCGTTTTTTTTAATCATAAAACAGTATTTCATTCAAGGAATATCAGCACCGATTTTCAGATTTATATCGCCCGTATTCCAGGAGAAATAACTGTCCACAAAGCCCGGATTTTAGAAAGTTCGTACACATCCTCGACAAAATTTGTCCATTTTGATTTATCCTTTCATAATACGAAAAAAAACAATGTTAACAAAATTATGAATCACCGTGGTCAACGTTTTGTTGCATGTGAACTGAACACTTTTTTTTTCAAAGATGATTGCTATTCTACATTTCCGTCAAAAAATTCTCCAAAATAGTATAATGAATTATACAAACGTCCCATCGTGACACTATTTTTCCTTCTTTTTTAGTTGATAAAATTAGTTTTTTTTTTTTTTTTCATGGAAACATTGAGTTTTTCGTATGCATCATAAATTCGAGTAAGATATGTAACCCATTGCATGGGTAGATGTCAGCCTAGATAGATGTTGCATGTAAGCCTAGATTCATTGTGATTGAATGTGTGTTTTGAGTTTTAGTTGAAATTCGAACTTGTTATCATATATCAACAATAATACTTGGAAATAATAATTATTGCACTAATTTACAATTAGTGAATGTATGGACGTAATTTTTCTTCCGAATAGTAATAAAATATGCAACATATCTCAATGACAATTGAACCTGTAAATCGTTGAAATCATATTGATAAAAATATATTCTTCATAAATCGTGAGAAATTGGATTCCTAAAATGGTAAGAGATTTTTTGAATTGTGGTCATGAGGACTCTGTAAAATTTTCATACATTTTGAAAATTGTGTCTTAAAGGATTTCACGCTTAAATATTTAGTTGGGCAAATTGTTTTTTCATAATTTCAATTGTTGGATTTGGTATGCAGAAACAGAAAATTTCAACAAAAATTTGGAACATATTCGATCACTATCAATCGAGGCTTAAACCCATGTAATTGGTTGTACCTTCAATTCAAATATGGATCAGGCAAAGAACTTTGAATTTCCATAAAATGAAAATTAAAAGAGAATTATTCAAGCAAAAATAGAAGGAGGAATGGACTAATAATGGGACCAGTGTTAAAGTTCGAGTACTTCATTGTACTATTTTAAATAATGTTTTGAAAAAAAAAAAGAAATGGCAATCATCTTTAAAAAAAAAACCGTTTCTACTGCAGATGTAAAAAAAAAACGTTGACAACAATGATTAATAATTTTATTTCCTATTTTTTTTTATGGAAGTGTAAACCAAATTTTAGGTTTTCTACGTTAACGATTGCATTTCTTCCAGGGCAAGAATGTATTCTAATATACAAAAATTATTGTCAGAATTTCTAATGGACCCATCGCTCAAATCCGTCAACTATAAAACCGACGAATTGTGAAGGTAGAGTCTGTTTGCCTGGCACTCAAATGAAGTGAATTACTTCTGCACAAGACTTTCTTAGAAATAGTTGCCCCAGGAACTATCAAAATTTCGATACTTCGATTAACAAATCTATTCTGCGAGGTTTAACAACTCCAGATCTTTCAACGTTTGCATCACGCGCAGAATCTTTCAGTGCGTTAACTATTGTATAAATTTGTCATAGAATTGGTGAAAAAAGAGATCATTGATCAAGGTTGAATAAATTTGCGTGACTCGTAAGTATCTGTCAAATCTTTTTCCTCGAGATTTTTCTACTATTAGACGTGCAGCGTCTCTACTTTTCCTCTAAGGGAAAGTGCGTCACTAATTGTTGTGGTTTACAAAAGAGATATATATGTAATGCGATATTTCACCAGAGTCTTGTTAGCCGCAACACTTTGGCCGCTTATGGGGACGAGAGGGTCTTGCGGTTTGGTACATTTTACATTAGAAACCCTATCGATTTTTCAGTTTACAACGTAAATTTTGTTCTTCATACGATTCTTTGGAGGATTTGTTAGGAACCTGAGAGTACATGTAGATTTCGCTCGATAATGATAAGAGACAATTTAACTGGTAGCCAACCATTACGATCCTTTGTATTTAACAAAAAAACAAGAACATCGAAGATTTATCTAGCACCACAGTGACAATCTCTATCCATCGCTGCTTGGTGTTTCCTTCAACTCGCAAAGATATTTATGCATGTAGAAATTTGTAGAATTTTGTCGATATCTATTGACACGAAATTTCGAAATCTCCAATCAAATCATTGAATGAGAAGTAGAGACATCTCCCGACGAAAATTGAATTCGATTATGATGATAACATTTTTCGTTTTTCTGTAAGTTCACTTTTGTTCATCCTTTTCATTCTTTGTACAATCATGCAACTTCCAGAACTATACTTAAATTTGGGTTTTTCTCTGTAAATGTCTTGACCTACCGTTAATCAACATTAACCATAGGAATTTAATCTCGAGCTTGTTGCACTTAACACTTAACTTTAATGGTTACTTATCTGTCTGTATAACATTTTATCTATTTTTATTTCAGAATTTTTAAAGTTCACTATTATTTTTTCGTTTCGGAAGGAATTTCAAGATGCGCCGTTTTTTGGATTTTTTTTTCTTAACTTTTTTTTTCCATACTTTTGAAAGTTCATCACCATTTCTCATTTCCAACATTTTCACATAATTTTCTTCATATCCATTGAGTTCCAGAACAAGTCGTTTGGATGGAGAGTAATAATAATAATAATAATAATAATAATAATAATAATAATAATAATAATAATAATAATAATAATAATAATAATAATAATAATAATAATAATAATAATAATAATAATAATAATAATAATAATAATAATAATAATAATAATAATAATAATAATAATAATAATAATAATAATAATAATAATAATAATAATAATAATAATAATAATAATAATAATAATAATAATAATAATAATAATAAATGTTGCTTAACGTTTTAGGATTACTTGTAACGGGGGATAAATAAAGTCGTCTGGATTTTTTTCTAAACTTTCTCCATATTAATTTATTGCTAGTTTTGCAAATTCTAAAGCATTTATTGATATATTATCAGTGGTAATGCGTTTAAGAACAGGTCAATTTTTTGAAAACAACAGCTCGAAGTGAAAGTAGCAACGTGAAACCGTGTGAAGTTGTCGACAATTGAGCACTACCTCATAGGGTCACAAATCGATTTAGCAAAATGAGTTCGAACCAAAATATTAGTTTTCTAACCGAGTTCACCATAGATTTTGACGAACCATGTCTAAGAACACATATATATGTAGGGTCTGAGTTTGATCGGAGGCGAATAAAAGAAAAAGAGACAAGTTAATAGAGAAAAATGAGAAATTATTATTTTGTTTATTTTAGCGTGAAAATTAAATTATATGGTTATCGACACGTCGCTCATCAGAGTTCGGTTTTGACTGAGTCCTTTATTCTTCCTCCCCACTCTCATCGAACGCTTCAGTGGCGTCGCTACTGGCCTGCGGGCCCCATTCCACATATATTCGTCACATATAAAGAAAACACAAGCAAAAATTGGACAAGAGAAATTTGACCGTTTCAGGCAAAAGTTGCTTCAAAAAAATCCCCCCTAACAGCTGAGCGCAGTCTTTTTGCTCCTGCGGGCATACGGGAGTTAAAAACAGTGTACGGTTTCCAACAATAAATGAGTGAACGCTCAAAAGTTGTGGCACATTCCCCAATCCGTGGGAGATAGCCATAAAGGAGAAGAAGAAGAACGCTCAAAAGTGACACATTTTTCGATTGCAGATGTAACTCTGCCGCAATTAAACAATAACTGCAGCAGCACCACACGGTTTCTTCTAAAATTGTCATTTCTGGGGCAAAGTGGATTCTCCCAAAAATGAAAAGAAAAAAAAAATTCCCAATTTTTTTCAAATTCAGGTAATGTTTTTATAGCAATCCCTGTATATCTTTATACAATATTGAACGATGAATTAAAGGTCATAAGCTGAAAATGTAAAAGCGCTGAAATAAAAAAATTGAAAATTCTTTTATTTCAGCGCAAAATCGTTTATTTTATTTATTGAATTTATAATAATCGCATTGATAAACATGGTCGTCATCGTCGACACCAGCACACGCGATGTGTCGACATGACGACCATGACGGCATGACGAGCAGCAAATCTAATCTTCGGACGATTACGAGAATAGTCCTGCATAAAATGCAGGAATCGTCCGATGACGAAGATTTCGGCGTTTTCGCCGCTCTTCCCTTTTTGCTCGCCAATTCGGCCCGATATGACACTACGTGTGCGTTGTTACCCCGAACTTGCGCCCAATTCTCGGAATTTGTGAGCTCGAGCGTATTCGCCGAATTAAGAACTAAAGGCAGAGAATGCTGAAAACTAAACATGGAGTCTATTTTGAAAAAAAAAAACGGAGCAAAGTGGACGCAAAATTTCGTCTCGAAATGAAAAATCCACTTTGCCCCATTTTTTTTTTTTTTTTTCGTGAAATCATGATTCCCCCTAATTTTGATGAAAAAATGTAGAAATTAATAAAAATCGTTAGAAGAGCATTTTTTTTCGGGGAGAAATCCACTTTGCCCCATAATTTTTTTTTGTTTTTTAGGATATGGAAAATAAGGCCGACGTATCAATTTTGGGACACAAAAATAGTTGTAAGATCTTGTGTAAACTGATACATCCAGCTTAATTCCTTATGGGGTCCACTTTGCCCCATGTTCCCCTACACCGTCTAACACCACGCTGCTGCCATTGATTCAGCGATTTGATATTTTATAATGGTTGTTATAAAAGTCTTTACATGAACGATTAATCATGCGAAATCCGAAGTTTTTTTTCATTCATGTAAACCACGTTTAATACCGCATCGCCTTCGATGTAAATATAAGAATCTTTAAGGGATTTTTACATATATCTAAAGGATCAACTAATAAGTATAATCTATATTTCGTTTTATTTCATTCAATAACCGTTAAAAATAAATAAAAAATCCCTGAATGAGCGTTATTTATAAAAACAAACCGTCACATTATGCTGATGTAATTTCTCATGCGTAAAATGGGAGAGAAACAACATAACCCTCTTAATGTAGTTCGAGCTTTCTTGCATGCAACTTTGGCTTCCTTTATCCCAGTCTTTCACAGGCTGGGTTAAACTTGAATCAGGGTGCTCCCTCGTGTATGAGTCTGTATGTGTTGTCCCTCGGAACTTGCCGGAGCCTCCTTTTTTTCACCAAGTTTCGTTCATGATTTCGTGAGAGTTTAAACATCAACAGCATGGTAATTCACTGAAAGTTTGATATAAAAATCTGATTATCGAAAACCGATAGACAGAATAAACTATCACTGTATACTATGCGAGTTATTGGCGATGTAGACTCATTTTAAGTTCAATTTTAAAGTATTCGATTTTCATGTCATGAATTCGAAGCTGAGATCATTTTGTAGAAAACGGTTGATTTCGTGGAAAATGTAGATGGTATCAAAGATATTGCACTAAACGTTGAAAAGTATTTCAGATCAATTTCCACCCAACATGTCTCCGAATCTGATGACCACGGAGAAGTTTTTTTCCTGTTCTCTTCGTATACAATCAAATGAAGAATGAAGAACTATTCCATGATTATATTGGATTTCGTGGCATTTTCGGAGATATCGCACAAAAGATAGAAAAATGTATAATATATTTGCGATGTTTCAATGCCTTTCGCTCCGATACAAAGATAACGAAATTGAGTTCTTGAAATTAAACACAAAATGAGTTTATTCGCATATGCGAGATAGTAATTAATTTTGATGATTTTGCTCGGAGACCAACCTAAAACTTCAACAATTATAATTTTTTTTTGCCAAAATGAATATTTGACAGAAACTCAGACAGTTGCGCGGTTGATTTTATATTTATATTATTGCCATCGGTCCATGCCCACAGCCATAGCCACAGCCATAGCCCATAGCCATAGACGGGAGTACTCAGGGGGGATGTGAACAATATCACGAAAATTGAATTGGACTTTTCCTGAACTTCAACCACTGCAAAACTGATCGATTACCATTCGATTAGTCCGGAATCGTACAATTGTTTTTTGTTCTCTTCTTTTTGATAGCTCCAGGAATACCGCTTTTATTAATAAGAGCGATGAAATCGCCAAGTGGCCCGGGTCAATTTTGTTCAAAGTATGGTGTAATCCCTAGATACAGACCGCTTAGTCCCGAACTTCGAATGAATATTGCACGAGACAATGTATGCTATCGACAAAATATGTGCTAAATAGAAATTTCACTTACTAAGTCGCTTATCAGAATTATTCCGCAACCGGAATATTTTTAGTAATGTTCAAATTGAGCCATACTTCACCGCAAAACCTTATGAGGTCGTAAATGTTCGATCGTATAGATATAATGATGCCAGCATTATTGGTAAGCTTACTTTCCGTCGATTGATCATGTGCAGCGAAGAACAACAAGCTGGATCGAAAGTTTAAAAAAAAAAAAAGAGTTCACGGGCGGAGGTTGAGTGGAGGACTATCCAAGTATGGGTGTGAATTGTCATTGCGTCCAGAGGCTTTACGCTACACAAAGAAGAGGTAGAGACATGAGAGGGGCGTGGAAAAAATGGTAAAAAGGGCAACAACGCGAGAGCAGCGCAATAATGACGAGGGAATCGAAAGATACGAGAAAAGGGTAGATACTTTCACGTCGTTCAGAGAACAACGAGTCTACTATAAGCAGGCTAGAGGATTAAACGGCGACGCAGGCCCGGACAAAGTAAAAAGAACGGACATGACCGATCTCTTTTTCTTCCTCTCGCCTGGCAGTACACGTGAATGTTGACAAAAGGGTTGAGTTCGTTGCAAATACAAACGAAATCGGAGAAGGAAGCTGGTGTGGTGAGTTTGCACGGACCTAAAAACGCATATAAACTACCAAAGTAGATAGCTATACTTCAAGGTAGAGAGTATGAATGAACGGGAGCGAGAATAAAAAGAAACGATGAGAGTGAGAGAAACAGGGTGGTCGAGCTCTCTGGTAAATCCCCGTTTCAATTCTCTCGTCGAGCTTAGTTACGTTATTTATTCGTTTAATTAACTCCCTTTACCTCGTCACGGCGCACCCGTCGACGGACTCTTCCAATAAAACTGCCACGACATTCATGGTCTCGGAATTTAACACTACCCTGACACGCGACACCTTTTTTCCACGGCACAAAGCTGCTCGGCCATGTTTTTACAGATATAGTTACATGTATATGTACTGAACTTCGAGTCTAGATTTAAATAGAAGTTCCTTAAATTGTTGTTTTTGGAATTAGTTGCGATAGAAGCTCTCTGACTTTCAAAGGTATTGCGAATCCTGATTTTAATCTTGAAGAACTAAATATTTGTTTATCGTGCGCCCACAAAAGCTAATCTCATTTCCTCACGACGTATTATCGAGAGCGTTTATATATTCATTTGACCATCCTTTTCATGGAAGAGAGCGCGCTTTAACATCAAATTCCCATGGTCTGCAGAAAATGAATCAAAATTTTGAAAATTCAAGATAATTTACTAGACTGAATGTTTAAAATCATTGTCAGAAGATACAAGAAAATTAACAAATGATAATTGTGAAAATAAACGTACTCTGTCCAATTTATGAAGCAGCTTTGAATTTCCCATATATTTCAAAATTAGAAAAGGTATCGCGGTGACGTAATCCATGGTGAGGTGCTCATCGCATTGCAGTATCACAGGCACCATACAACCGTCGGTGGTCGTGATTAACTCGGAGTAAACAACCTCCCAATAACATGCTAATGCGAACCAATTCTCTTGGATCGAGCTACTCCGTTGGTAACAGGTCTTGTAAGTGTGTTAGTGTGTATTTACATGTACGCGGTATAGTGAGAACACCATGCACATTGATAGTGGCTCGACGAAGGGCGATAAAGGCTGCAGAGGTTTGAACCGAGTTGTGTTCTATTTCTTTCCACGTGACGCGAACAGACGGCGAAAAAGTATACAGAAGCGAGGTCTATGGTAAAAAAAAACCGGACGGAACGGAATGAGGGGAAAAAAAAATGGGGTAAGCTGAAACTCTTGATGAAGGTTCTGAGTTTAATACAGTGTGCAGGTGGCACACACGTTACATAGATCACAATCACAAGAAATTTAATAACTATGAATAGGGATGTCCGCAATAGCTTTGGAATGAGTGATGATCGATTTTCGCCCTTGTGAATGAAAAGCCTGCTAATTTGGTTACCAGGACCGTGATGTAAATTTGGGTTACATTTGGCCCAAAGGCAGATTCACACGGCTCGTTTAATATGTTTAACATTAACTGTTACAAATGACATAAATGTTGTATATATGATGCGCGAATCGATTGTGTCAAAAGTTGTCGAATCAGCATTCTTGGTGCTAGTTGGTGTTTGATTACAGAGAACGATCTGATCGGTGGTTCCAAAATATAATGAATAATAACACTACTGAAATAGATTCTGTCATTGTACCCAATCTCGAGTATGTACACGGCGCGTGTCTCGCCTTTATTTTATTAATGAACAATGAAATATAATCAAAAATGATGAACTATTAACTTCTCGATGTATATTTTTTAAATAAATCATTTTTAAATAATTTTCGCGTCATGCGACCTGACCACAGCTTGACGAAGAAAATTCTTAGACAAATATATTTTGAAATAACCAGTTTTTTAAATCAAAATCACAGACGGCGAATACATGGAGTTTGATGTTTCATGTACACTCGTATACTAATATTAACAAATGTTTTTGATCTAAATATGCAGAAGGTCAGCATTTCTTTGCATGTGTATGATTTTTTTAACACATAAGTATCGTAATTTCACCACACAATGCTCATATTTTTTAAATAACGCGTCTTTTGGTTTTCCCGCCCGTACTCGAAATTTTATGCACGGTATCCGCATAAAAACTTCGTATACATGTGTGTTAATTTTAATACAGATATTTTCTACAGTGTACGGGTTAAGATGCTGGACCGTCTCTCTTGGTGAACTAGATCAATAAATACTATATGCTTTGTACTTTCATTTTTGAATAATGAAAGTTTGATTGAGATTGGATGATGAAAAATTAATGCACGCTCACTGTTGATACAAATCGAACACGAAGAAATTTTGAGTGGGAGCCCTTGTGGCTCGGATCGACAGAACATGTTTATAAACAGAAAATTATTCAACAAATGTTTGTACACGAACAACACGAACATCCTTTCAACACCCTCCAACCCTTTCGACCCTTTTAACACGAACATTTTATTGGTACTCCATTCGCACCAGTTTAGGTCATTCGGATATGCCACGCCATTTTCATCCCATTAGCACGTATGAAAATTTTCAAAAAACTCATGAAGCTAAACGTCATGTGGGATTTGGAGTGCTGCAACGCCACACTACATCGAAATTATTCTGACAACATTGCTTCTTCCACTTTGGAATCTTTTAATAGGAATTGTGCCCGTCGATCCAAAAATCGGAATATTACCAACTTAAAAAAAATCGGAATTTTCCAAATAAAAAATTTGTATATTTGAAAAGACTACCGCATTATGAAAAGGCGGTTGATAGCCGCGGCCCTTCTTCAGAAGGTAGTCGAGAGAGGTTGTCTGTCCGGTGAAAAAGCAATTGGGCTCATCAGGAATATCCTAATAGCATTTTGTCCAAACTAAAAATATATGTGGTTATTTTTATGTACAAAAGTTTTGTCAAAACAAAATGGCGGCCAAAAGGATTTTTTTTTCGAATCAAGATGATTTTTTTCTAGAACACTATTAACTTGAATAAAAACTTGTTCATAAAAAAAATGTTTCTTTGCAGGTTAGTCAATAACGCTATCGAATGTTTCCCAAGTTTTTGACGATGTTGGTGGAAATTTTGATTTCGTGAGTTACTGAGAATTCAAAATTGCATCAGATTCTACTAAAACAATTCAAGAGTGTTCTTTGAGTAATTTAAAGACATTTTTGTTTCAGAAAAATGTTCACTCAAGTCTTCAGTTTTCAAGAAAAAAAATCGGCTAGTTCCAGAAAAAAATTTCATTCTGGCAACCATTTTGGTTTACCAAAACTTTTTTGCATAAAAATTTTACATGATAATATCTGGAGTTTTTAAAAATTGCAAGTCCTAAAATACGTGTGATAAGAATCTGAAAATTAATGTGAATGTTCCTTGCATGGGATACTACTTCATAAAAAAAAAAAAAAAATCACAAAAATAAAAGATGGTTCAGTCCACAATCGCGCGAAATGGCGTGGAATGCCTCATATAGAGTGCAAATATCGAGGTCGCAATTCCTGTTGGTTTTAGGCATGAAAAAAAAAATCGGAAAGTAACGAACAATCGTTTTAATAAATGTCGTAGGTAAATCACGTGTTTTAGCATATTTTTCATTGTTCCAGGGTTTAATTTTTTCTGAAGAAATTTTCAGCATCACCATTGGAAGAAGCACATTCAATAACATAAGAAACCGTAGCTCCCATTTTTTTTTGCTTTTATCGCATGGTACAACTATTCGTATGAGAAACGGCCAAAATGTAAACAAATCCATAGAATAATCGATGGGTGCATCGATGGGTGCATCGATGGGTGCATCGATGGGAATAATGCTGCATAAATTATGATATTCTATCCATGGGGTAACCGTGAGATATTATAACGAGAAGTGGTATCATCGAAAATATTTGGAGTATAAAATCATTGTGGATACAGTTATCGTCCATTGAAACCAACGTTCTTCCTTTATAATACTAATCAATCTTCCCCTCATTTACCCTTAATTATGACAAATCTGTTTTTATCATTAGGAAAATTTGGGATTGGAACTGAACATGTCTATACACTCCATCACAATTCACGAACAAGATAATAATAGGACAATGGTTCAATACATTGGAGAACTTGTAATGGAAGATAATTGTCAGACAGATCTTATAACGAGATTAAATCGAATGACAGCTACTCCATTATCGCTCATGCGACGTGAAGTTCCGCGTACGAGGACGCATAAGGAAATGTGTAACAAATTTTCCAGAGTGTTTGCTGCTATCAGAGAATGGAAATTGAAAGGGTGGGACTTCAAAAGCATTTGAGGATTGAAAATGTAGGGGAGAGACCGATCGTTCTTAATTGAAGTGACGCTAACGTCAACCCATCCCTGTTACTACACCGCGGGATTTCTACCTCTCATCTTTCGAGTTTTCCTCGCGCAGAACTAAAAACTGTTCCTCCTTCATCGATCATCCGTTATGGTTGTCGAGGTAGCAAACAAAAAGGCTACCCACGTATCAGATATCCACTAGCCCAGAGCACATCGAAAGATACCGGTTAATTGAATGCACCCTCGAGACATTTGGCATTAGCTGCCAAGAAAAGTGACATTTTTCATATTAGATGGGGTAGTAAATAATTAAGACAATTCAAAATTCCTCGAAAAACCTATATCTGCATCATAATAAAGGAAAGTTGGGAGTGGTCCCTCACGGCAAGTAATGCAGGACAGCGAATTTTTTCGACGCTTACCCGCGTTTAAATCACTTTAACAAACCGCGGAAATGTGAACAACGTCGTTCTCTAACTACGCATTCCACGTTTAAAAAAAAATCTAAATGTGTAAAAGTACTAAAAAATTAAGCTTTCCGGCATTACTCGCGTCTGGAATTGGGAACTGCTCGACTCTCTTCCAGTCGTATGATAGCTAGTTGCTGCGAAAGTATACACTTTCTGTCGTCAAAAAGTTAATCTGTTTTTGTTGCGTCTTGCGAGTAATTTGGAAGTATCAAAATTCGGTATTTTGTTTTTCTGAAATGTTTTTACGTTATGGGAGCAGGGTCCGAACTCGACATTGACCAAGTGCCGAGTGTGCCAACCGCCCAGCGCAGCGAGCCATTTCACTAACTCTCCAAACGTAGCAAACGGCCGATCGTTACCCCCCCCCCCCTCTCCCACTTTTCGCTGTTCTACTCGAAGAGTACAACTGCCGGTGAAAAGTGACAACCTGGGCAGTCGGTACACTTACACCCAGAAAAATATCTAGTTGATTCAATTATACTCCAGTCAAAATCGAATAAACTTTTGTCTTTGTCAAGGTTAATTACAATGCGTTTATGAAAATTCTCTCGACGTTCTGCGCCCCGTACATAGTGGTCGGAGCGAGAGGCTTGTACGTGGGTACTCGAATAAACGTACTCTAATAGCATTATTTATTTGATTTAAATAGAGCTCCTCAGTTGAAGCCATTCGAAATTTGGTTATTTTGATAAAAATAAAAATAAAAAAAAAATGACTGAGTAAGCCTAGTTGATTAAAATAGATTTTTTTTTGAGTGTGTGGCGTTGGTGCTTCAGGTGGTTGGACTCGAAAAAAGTTTAACCAGTGAAAAGTGGCAATGCGCGAATGGCGGGAAAACGTTCGGCTGCTACGAATTCCGGCCTGACAATCTGGGCAGGTGATACGCTTGGGGACTTGGCACGATGGGCCATTTGCTACGTTCGAAAAGTTAGTGTACAATGACTGGTTGTTCTTGGCAGACTAGACACTAATTGGTCGATCTCGAGTTGAGACCCTGCCGTTATGAAGGGTAGTACGTGATTTTTCTTTGCATTTGCAGCTCAAAGCAATGAAAATTCTTTGTTATTCGCCTTATAATAATAATAATTATTATAATGATTATTTTTTATTATTATTTTATTTATTATTTTTTATTATTAGAGCGAGAAGCTGTACTTCCTGCGGACACCTGGTGTAAATTGTTGTCGATAAAGATTGCCGCGTGAAGATGTTTCCAAAGAAAATCATTGTTTTTGATTGCTCGATTGTTGAAACTTCATGAAATTGTTAATAGTTCGTACGAGACTTTAAGACGAGATGAACTGAAGACCTTCACGTGAATGCGACGTATATTGTTGTAACTTTTAAACGTGTTGAGTTTGAAATTAATCACGGACATTCTTTATGCAACCTAACACAGTTTACCACTCAGCTGGAAGAATTCGGTTGCAAATATGCTTGACTGGGTTTCATTTGCCAACGGATGTCGTTCGTCAATTAAATCGGAAACAATCAAAACAGTTCTCAATTGGTTGAATTAGAATCTCACGTAGTTTGTCACTTACAGTTTGATGTGAAATTGGATATCTGTTTTAGTTCGTGAATACCCACTTACAAATATTAAAAGATCATTGGAAAAGTAATTTTTAATTATTCCATTCTATAAATTGAGAATTAATGATCCGATACAAATGTCAATCGAGCGAATGACCATCCCTGAATAAATTCAAGTTAAAAATGACGTCCAAGAGAACAGAAGAATATCGAATATCATCAATATTCAATTCAATTGGATGAAGTAACCGAGGGCTAGATTTTCATTGCTGACACAAGTAAAAGATCGCAGATATTCGTTGGAAAAATACTACGGAATAAATCACCAATCCGATTATAATCAGAGATTCACGTCAACCCGAGATATCTTGCGGCCAGTAAGGAATTAATACACTTTTTTTCATACATTCGTACCATTCATCGAGACAGGGGTTTTCGAAACTGATTGACTGATTCGGATTAAATTGGATTCACTCGACTATTCACCGCAACGTCGACAGTGAGGACTAGAAAGTTTTAACATATAAAAGTGAAGTGCATTTTCATACTGCAGTGCGATCAATTCCGAGGAAAATTTTCGCAGTAGCGGACTTCCGGTCTACATTCAACGAGTTTTTGTCTCTTTCTATATATCATCACGCGCTCCAACCGAGGTTCTGCTCAGTAGATACATGCATCTGCAGAACACGTCATCTTTGTCTTACAGCCGAGTTGTCTCGTCCGACGAATGATGAGAGCGTCGATGTGATCGCTGAAATCCCTGAACGAGATCGCTCGTTACAGAAATTTAGCCGTTATAAACCTCGATGCTTTCTCTCTATTCGCAAGTCGATAAGGATCATACATAACGTACGAGCGGCGGTTCTATTTCTAGGATAATCTCGAAGCCTCCGCTCGGTATAGGAAAAGGCGATGGCCTCGAGCTTCGCACGGCGTTTCAGAGTGAGGAACGAAGAGAAAGAGAAGGAGATCTATACTATACTATGTGCAGCGTGAGCTCGCCGGAGCCTCTAATCGAGTGGAAATAATCGGGTTCACCGAGAAATTCAATTCGGGGCCCTATCACCCCTACCCATGTAGATGCTCTCTCGCTTATTGCGCATCCTTTTCCCTTTTCTATCACGTTGACAACGAGGAATAATTTTTTTCCCTCTATGTCGCACACCTTTTTTCTTTTCTTTTTCTATACGGAAGTTTTAGCTTGTCGCTCTTGCTTCCCCTTGGACTGTATACTCCTCGGAGAACTGAATCGAGGTCGAGCAACGTTCGCCCAAGATTGTACCTACACTACATCAACGTTGGAAGAGCGAAAGAGAAAGAGAGAGACTGAAAAGACTTCTTTCGTCGAGTTTCGAGATTGATTACGTCAGCCTCGCCGACTCTTATCTTAGAATGTATACAGATATATAACCCGATATACGTTTATATACGCAGATATAGCGTGTTCTTGGGAGAGACCGATAACGCGGTGTTGGCGAGTGATAAAACCAAGTGACGTCTTCTCTGTGTACCCTCGTATCGCATCGCCTTTTCGTTGCTACTAACATACTCTGTGCTTTACCAACATCCATACAAGACTAAATTTCAAACGATCGCAGCGCCCTATACCAATAGGCTAATATAAAGTGATATAGAAAAAGAAAATGAATGATATTCGTATCATGTCCGCGGCGACCAATTATAGGGCTAGTAAATACTGCAGCCTAGCTGGTTCGTCTATATAATAATTATGAGCTCTGAATTCGTAGGAAGAATAATCGAATGAGGTGCTGAAGTTTTCAGTGATTCATTGTTTTTATTGTATCGATGTAGCTGATTATTTTGTAACTCTCAACTGCCTGAACAGGCAAAAGACGGGCTTGGCCTCGTTTTGTCGTTACCGTGATCAGATAATTTTCACAATTTTTTCATGCAAAATGTTTTTGAAAACGACGAAAAATTGCTTAACAAATATTGGAACATAGCTTCCATTATCGATGAACCTGGAATTCCGTCATAATATTATGCGACCATAAAAAAAATTGTTCAAACATCGGCAAAACATAAAAAAAGCTAACAGATTCCTACGCGTTCATTCTTTGTTGTTGCTAATGTTTTTTATTGAAATTTTCACTTCATTCAAATTCAGTGCATACTTGATAGCAATACTTTCATCAGGTGTAAGACGTATTTTTGATTCGTTTACGTTGGAATCATGCGGTAAGAACATAAATAGAAATATAATGTAAAAAAAATTCAACAATGACGAAACGATTCATTATCAAAACATAATCCAAAAAATTTGTGACCAGGAAAACATTTTTAATTTAAATAAAAATTCAAGGGAACATTCGCAAAACAGTGCCCACGGAAGATAAAAAAAAAAACATTGTAAAAGAAAGTAAATTCAAGTTAGTAGCAAAAAATTAATATTATTCTTAAATAACTTGAGCAAACATTTTTTTGGAGGACTAAAAAATTCCAATCGAAAATGAAAAAAAAAAAAAAAACATTAGTCAACTTGAAGTATGAGCTAAGCATGATTGCCATTTTTTATCTTTTTCAAAAAATTCTCTAAAATCGTATGCTAAATTGGACGAACTCTAGCGGTGATTCCATAATGGGCCCATCTGTCGTTCTACTTTTCGTTGAATAAATTCGATTTTTATTTATTTATGGAAATTCAATTTTTTCCCTATGAATCATTTTAAGTTACAGATATAACCAATTGCATGGGTTCAAGTTGATTAATCAAGTCTTATGGGTTAAAGGTGGGTTAATCGTAATCAAATGCATGGTTTATTTTCAGTCGATTTTTTTTTTTTTTTTTTTGCAAATCAAACTCATTTGCAATTAGTAAAAGTGCGAACGTAAATTTTGCATGAATGATACAAAAAATATAAAAAACATCTCGATGATCATCACAATGAAAATTGGTGGAGAAATGATCACTATTTGAAGAAAAAAAAACATAACGATTCGCGAAATCGTGAGAGATTTCTCTAATTCTGATCAATTGAGAGACTGTACAAATTTTTAAACATTTCGGAAAATGTATAACAAACTGTTTGATGTTTATTATTTCTTAAGGCATTTTTCTTCCAAAATTGCAATTGTAAGATTCGGTCCATAATTATCATATTATGATCATAATTAATCTATTCTTCCGGAATCATTAAATTTCTATGACAACAAAATATAATCTCCACAACAAAAAATAGAAGGAAAATGGGCTCGCGACGAGACCCGTGTTAAGGTGGTCTATCAATATCGCGGTCGGTTCAAATGTAGTTACACGTTGTTCTCGCCGGACATCCTTAATAGTTTTCCGAGAAAAACGTGTATCTACTTTTCAGTTATCTCTTTTCCTCTGTTTTTTTCTGTTCATTTCCCAGGTAAAAAATGTCGGAGTTTGAATTGATACCGCAAAAGGACTTTCCCCAAACAGCTTCAACGGGTTGACGATGAAGTATACACTCAAAACGATCCGCATTCGACGAGCAGGGTGGAAAGTGGATTCTATGTCATAATTATGAAACTTCTGCGATCTGTGCCGTTCTTCGATCGTTTTTCATGATTAATTATATCATGCGGTGATTTGAGACTAAGTTCAAATATAAACATGCGGTTCGTAAACTTAATTTGAACCTTGCACAGGTTACATATACACTACCGGCCAGAAGTATGGGGACATCTGACGAAATTTTATGACGCACTAAAAGTGAGATCATTCAGTCGAAAAAAGCGATATTGAAATTTTGCGAATGGCGCCTTGAAGGGGACTTATTAAGCTCCATTTTTCGCTTTTGAAACATTTTTTCCGATTCTTTTTGGGTCCAGTACGTATTTTTAAAGTTGGGCGTTTTTCGACATTTTTTTTTACCGTTTCAAACTGCGCGCATCTTCCGTGGAAAATCTTTCAATTGTTTTCTCAGTGAAAAACGTAAACGGGATGGCAGTAGCTTCAATTTTGTTTTTTTTTTAAAGTTGCGTGCGATTTTTTTTTTCGCAAAATGATTCTATTTTTTCTCAAAAACGGCTGTCTTCCGAAAAATTCTCGTAACTACAAAAACATGAAGTTTCTGTGAAATTGTCAAGAGGACAAAAAGTTGCAAGCAAGCATTCTTTATTCATTAAATTTTTATTCGAGGTTTTTTTTTAAATCATTTTTAGTCGAAATCCTATTAAGAAAAGTGCCTCAACTCGGAAATCATAGGGTTTGGCGCAAAATATCAAAAGGTTAATTCTCTTATATTTGCAGAGATTATAACCCGTTCAAATTTTTTTAGATGTTTTTTTCGACTTTTCCGTGGAAAAATTTTCCACGAAATATCAGCGTAATTTGAAACGGTAAAAAAATGTCAAAAAACGTCCCATATCAAAAATACGTACCGGGCCCAAAAAAATTGGGAAAAATGTTTTAAAAGCGCAAAATAAAGCTTAATAAGTCCCCTTCAAGACACCCTTCGCATTATTTTAATATCGCTTTTTTCGACTGACTAATCTCACTTTTAGTGGGGCAAAAAATTTCGTCAAGTGTCCCCATACTTTTGGCCGGTAGTGTATTTGCCCATTTTATCTCATTCACGTGTTCCGTGACAACAGAGGTTATTTTGAATCTATGAGTAACCAATTCAATATCAAAATACGAAATTATTTTCTTTCATATTGAGTTTTTTTTTTTTTTTAATATTTAGAGACATTTTATTTCACTTTTGAACACGAAAGTACAGAACTCTAGTGCCCAGAGAACTTTCTTCCTTTTATTTGAAACCTTATTTTTGGACACTCATCTCTGTGAATTTAGATTACTCCGAGAGTTGCCATGCCAGGTCCTTCGACCTATAAAAATGATGGAGAATTCTGAGAGACGAGACGAAGAAGTTGTATTCTGACTCTTCTGGTTCTCTCTGAGGTCATTTGCCGGCTGAATATAAAGGGACGATGCAAGCAAAAATGGTTAAATTCGAAGTTACAACATTCGGTCTAATACCCTATCCAAAAAATCCCGAAACATGTATCTTCTGCAGCTCTGGTCTTGCATGTGACCGAGCTGCTATCGTGTCTCTTGAAATTTAAGGCTCTGCCGCGTCTCTAGATATCGCCCGGAAAAAAACATAAATATATATTTATTATAGTTACCATAATTGTTTTCATTGCATTTTTTTAGGACATTTACAGTTTCGTTTCATTCATTATGAATTCTTTTGACATTCAAAAATCGAATTCAAAATCGAATAATCATTTTCGACTAATTATCAATATTACACGAAAATACGTATCAATACATTTATTCCACCGATCTCTGAAAAAATATGTATGGTGTATGGCACAAATCAGTGTTGGTCAATATTTGAAATGTAAAGGTGACGTGCTATGCCTCTTATATAGAAGAAAATAGCCTGAATGCATTTTTCAAAGTGCTAGTAACAGGCATTAGAATGTATATAGGAGTATGCTACGAAAGCGTATTGCTCTCCCTTGTACGACAACAACAACGTCAAACTTTTTTCTCGTCGCTCGAGCAGCACACGAGAGTTTTTTTTCTTACTGTACTACACATGACTATTAAGGTATGTAGTAGGAATGAAGAAACGGGTATAACCACCAAAATGTCACGATTGCAACGGTGGCCGCTCCCTCTGGCCAGTGAGTCGAGCTTTCATGAGATCCAGAAAATTGCAACGTGCCCGCGGCACCAACGACTCTACGTGACTCAGGAGCACGACAGGAAAGATCACAATTCCGAGAATCTCTGTCACCTCTCTCTACTTTTCTGGTTATCTGACGAACCGTACTTGGACAAGCTGAACTCGAGTTTTTTCTCTCCTATCTTCGTCCTCTCTGCCTCTCTGTCGCTGTATACAAAAAGATAAGCGAAAAATTCACCGATGCATGGGAGTTTGTCCCCATACAAACTACATCTACTCATCGTTGACGATATAAGTAGACAGGTGAATATACGCAAACTTCGGCCGATTCAGACACGAAAATAGGACAGGAATCGAAAGCAAAACGTGAATGATTTTTAAACTCCGATACGTGTGGGTAGATGATGCCATCGATGGTTCTAGTTAACTAAGAACTTCGCCGATATAACTCAAGATAAGGATAATGATTTTGTGTATTTTTAAACATCATTTTAGAATCCTGTCACTCTTTTCATGGAAATGGTCACAGCTTTCTGATGCACGACTGTATCGCATTTTTACATGATACGAACAAATAAAATAGTGGAAAACCCAAGCGACACTGTCAGCTATTTTTTGAATAAGCTCTAGTTGCTTGGCACTATCAGAAACTCTGAAAAACTGTCTCCTGCTCAGTTGTTAATACGCAAGCCGGTGTATAGCTGAGTGACCACGTAATCGAGTATTGAACACGCCAGAGGCTGCTCAACTTTGTTTATCACACACCATCCGCCCACCTAATACCGACGGTAACTACATGGTGCTCTTTTGAGGCTGCATTTGTTTCTGCGTTAGTTAACATTCGTTATATGCATTTGTAAAAGTTACGCTCATAGGAATGGTAACATGTTTCGCCGATCACTAAAAAGAATTTACTGAAATTAATTGAAACTTAGATCGGTATGAACCACCACGTCACGGTACTACAGCATTCCACGGGTGACAATTTCTTTAACATTTAATAAACGATAACGGGAATAAAATTTTAACTTTATGGCTAATATTGAAAACGTCTATGAATAAAGAATAGTTTGGCGTGAAATTAGCAAGTTTGTCACATTTAACCCGTTTAAAAGCACTTATATAATGATAAATACACTAACTACCTAGCATGTTAACTTGAATGACCATCAATCGGCTGCGTCATAAGTATAATGACGATAATAGTTATTGCCATTATTGCATTGCAATTATTGCAATGCAAGAAGCAATCGGCTTTTTATATAGCAACATTCAGTCGGAAAGTTAATTTTAATTATCATTGTGGCCTCATATCATTTTGAGCTTTCCTATTTTTATACGCGAATAACATATTTCTCTGCACACAATTTTTTGGGTCGGTCCCTGTATTCTTATTTCATCCGGATAGGAATCTTTCTACAATAACGTAGACATGGATTGACATTATTATCCGGTTACATGTAAGCCACACACGGTTGAGCTTCCCATGGCAGAGAAATCAGAACATGATTTCAATCTCTGTATGCTGGTCTAGCAGTGAAGCTACATCCCAACTCCATGTCGCTTTTGAGCCTTTTTTCACGTCTTATACTCATACTTCACCGATGTCTCTTCGAGGTTTTTCCTAAATGCCAGAAAAAGAACAAGAAATATACGAGAGGAAAAGATGAAGGCAGAAAGCGAGAGATGAAGAGAGGGAGGGAGGGAGGGAGAAAGAGAAAGAAAGAATTTCGGATATTACCATCGTAGTTGTAGTCGACGTTCTCGCTCGCTCGTCTGACAACGTGACTTTGTATCACGTAAGTATATCTGTTCATATGTTTATATATGTAAGGTACTTTGTTGCCGTGGGATGTCGTGGGGGGATGCCTCTGGCGTCGATGCGAATGCAGCACGCGACGACGATACAATTTGGAGCTTTGCAAAGGTGTATATGTATAAGTACACATATATATCGGGGCACGCGTCGGCACAGGGCGGACGGCATGTGACAATACAATGCGTTACGTGACTAGTGCAGAAGCACGGAGAATTCTCTCTGCTTTTCTGCCTATGTCGCAGTACACCCACAATAGTAACATGTTCTATGTTCTATAAATATGCACGTGGATGTACAGTTGCCGTATGTAAGTTTCATATGTACCATCGCATGTGTAGAACTACACGCGAAGTTGGATTCGAATAAGTCTCGAAGAAAGGGTGAGAGCGACATGCACACGTGCACAATAAAAACAAACGTATGTATAAGGAAAGCCGAATCATTCGTGAGTCTTGCTTCATACTATTTGCACAGTTTATAAGAAATTTTAGCCTTTCAATGTTATCCAACCAATGGAAGCTCCTTCAGGCTTACAAGAGCTTCCATTAGCTTATTCAAAAGCCCCAAGTGGATTAGCGACTATTTGTCTTATAGAGACCGCTATATGGTATTCGAATAAAGATTCACAGGGTCATCTGATAATAACACATTTTAATCTTAGTTTATGACGACCAGATGCGAAGGGTGATGGTATGGGTGTATGATTTTAAGGATGAGCTGTCAAGTCAAGCAGGCTTGAGCGAAATTATCAGGAAAAGTGCAACACGTAGATGGGGAACCTGAGAAGGGACGATCACAGCATGGGAAGGTAAAGATGTGCGATGTTAAAGTGATGAGATGGGCTCGTCAAAAAACGAGAAAAAACGTAATGGAATGAAGTTTTCGCAGGATCCTCGTAAGACTTGATCAAGAACGCCGAAGGTTTTTAAGTCATCGAATGCATTATATTTTGTGTATCGCACTGTTACCTTTCATGAACTATTATTACAGCAATTCATTTGAATGGACATAACTTCTCAATAAAGTTCCTCGACCATTTAATGATCGATTATGAAAAGTCGTTTTGCTATTAACGGGCTTCACATAAATTCTGTTAAGTTAAATCGAGTTTCTGACAAAAAATGCAACATCTTTTAAAGACGTAATATTGAAAGAAAAATCAATAATAAAATAATATATCGACATTTCTTTAAATTTAGTACAATACGTGTACTTAAGGAATGATTTTAGTATAAAATTTTTTTAAATGGAATTCGTATTCCGTCCCATTTAAATTTCAAATTCAGCAAAATTTATTGAGCTTTGATTTGTTTTCAACTCAAGACTGCTCTCGTACTATCAATAAAAATGCCGATTGAACCAATGGAAACAAAAGTTGCCTGATTCAAATGAATATCAAGAGTCGCGGTAGCGACTCGAGACAAGTACATTTACTTATATCTATCCATCAAAGACGAGTTTGGTACAAGACTCTTTTACACCAAAGACCGCATTTCCCAATTGTTTTCGGAAACGTTCGAATCTGGTTTCCGTAAAATTTATTAAATCACAGCGCTTTGGAGAACTTTGTGAGTTCACGTATTTTTTTTTTTTTTTTTCCTTTTGATCGTGCCACTAACTAGAACTCTGTAGCTTGAAGGGTACTGGAGAAATTAATATTTCATATTTTAACATGCACTAAAAATTTGTGAATTTTTGCGCAAACATTTTTGATGCTCGTATGTTTTCTTCGCAATCGCCGTTCTAGTGGCATTAGTAATACTGGTAAAATGTCTGGTGATATTGAATGAATGCGAATGTGACAGCTGACCATACCACATTTGGTTGTAAAGATCGCGAAAGTATCAGTCGACGCTTCTTACGAAAAGTAGCACGTTTACATGTTATTTTAATAATCAAGCTTATTGAAATTAGCTTGATATATAGCTCTAAAAGTGTTACTTGAAAGACTTAAGTAGCTAAACTAATATTGTAATCTCTCGGGCGAGACACTCGTATAATTTCAATCGAGCTTTGTCTTGGGCTCGCTTGAATATTTAATTATACTTCGTGTCTCGCCCTTCGAGATCTTCAGAGCCCAATACAAGTTTTTTTTTTTTTTTTTTTATTGTACCAATACAAAAAAACATGAACTGATATAATTTGAATTTAAGACAGTAGCACTGTAGAAGCAAACTCATCTTCACGAATAACAATCGGAAGTTTATAGAAATCTGCAAAAACTCTAGAGGTCGCTAACCAACCAGCAACTCTTTTGATTTCCTGAATGCTTACACCTTTTTCTGCGGCCTTTGACGTCGACGCATGTCGTGTGCTATGAGCCGTAAATTCTTTCGGCACTCCTAATTTGGTTAAGGTCGTTTTTACCCACCGAGCTAGAGAGTCTTTTGAGATGTTTGAGTGCAGTTTATTGAATGAAATAAATAAATAATCCTCCTCTTTTCTGATCTCTTTTGTTGCACTCAAATATTGAGATAAAGTGTGAGCTATACAAAGCTCCGGTCTATCAATGAAAAAAGGTAGAGTCAATAACGGTTGCAATGCTCCAGGTCTTGAGGTTTTTATTCGATCTATAATTTTTATCTCCAGACCTTTGGTTGTTGAGGCATTATTCTTTAATTGAATCGAACTCAATGTTTGGATTCATATGCGCTATTCCTAATGCTAGAAACACAACTAATTTTTTCGACAATGTCTTCAAATCCAAGGTTTCTACTGGATACCATTTTGCCAATCTTTCTAACACAGGGTTTATATCCCACGTCGCATCGTACCTAGGCTTACTAGGCCTCTGTTTATATGCTCCCTTGATGAATCTTGTAATCAGTTGATTGTTTGAAATATCGCCTGTCGAGATAAGAGCAAGAGCAGCCCTTGCTGAGTTCAGACGTCCATGTTTAACTCCCAACTGGAATCTTTGCGTGAAAATTTTTTTTCTGGATCTACTTCCAAAGGATCTGTCTTATCCGCAGCATTGAAATGCCACCAGGATTTCAAAGTGAAATTGTACTGCTTTATGGTAGATTCTTCTAAAGATGAAATCTTTACTTCAATCGCTTCTAGAGGGATGTTTTTTCTCACGAAGGCCTGCCTGATAATTTCGCGACCACCAGGGAAAGCTATGAAGCTAACGGGTGTGTCGAATCCGGCCTGTCGGATGAAATAAGCGAATTATCATTCGGCTCAAAAATCGGCCAATCGCCCTTAACCATCTTTTTGAAAGCTGGAAACTAAACTTGAGACGACACAAGGGTATCACAATAACCCCCTCTGCTCTGTCTCGTCTGATCTTTTGGAGGACTTTTGATATTACCCCAAACGGGGGGAAGCGTAAAATAACCACTCCGCCCAATCGATTGTAAACGCACCTATCGCCCAAGCGTCTGGATCTCTTATCCACGAACAATATCTAATATATTTTGCGTTCTACTTTGAGGCAAACAAATCAATCTCTGGCTGACCAAAAAATTCTACAATCTTCGAGTACACTAAAAATGATGTTTCCCATTCAGTGTCGATGTTGATTACTCTTGATAACTCATCCGCATCTTTATTCTCTTTGGATGCTATGTAAGCTGTCTGAACCCATTAATCGCGAGATTGGCACCAGTTCCAGAGTTTTTCAGCC
Organism: Campoletis raptor; assembly: GCA_948107755.1. NCBI lineage: Eukaryota > Metazoa > Arthropoda > Insecta > Hymenoptera > Ichneumonidae > Campoletis > Campoletis raptor. The sequence goes on along the minus strand of OX403629.1, from coordinate 2,765,229 downwards.
AAAACATGTAACCCCTCGACTCTTACCCCTCCCAATCGGTTGATATACGCCATTGCTGTCGTATTATCCACCCTACGAAGAATCTCACGTGACCGGAAATCGTGGGCAAACTGCTTTAAGGCAAGTAGAGCCGCTTTTAATTCAAGTAAATTAATGTAAAGACCTCTTTCTTCAGCAGACCATTGTCCACTCGCGCCTCTACCTTCACAAAATGCTCCCCATCCTGTGAGCGAAGCGTCTGAAAAAATCTCCGTCTCGAAATAATGTTTTTTAATTCTTCTTGTGGCTACTGGTAGGGCTCTCTCCCACCAATTGAGATCTTTTTCAACGAAGTTTGGTACACACATACAATCCTCGAAATCAAAGTTATTTTTCCTTAGCGCTTCTTTTTTCGCCTTCTCTAGTAATTTACAGTGAAGAGGCCCATATTCCACCCCAGGAGAAGAAGCAACTAACAATCCAGTCAACTGAGCCAGCTCTCTAACCTTACACGAATTCTTCCTTCGAAATTTTTTAATGGCGGATAAAAGAGATTTCCTCTAGATTGAAATGATCAGTTTTGATAAACCAGTTCAGTTTCTTCAAATTCAGTATGAAACAATGATTTCCATCTGATTTTGGAACCAAAAAATAGCGTGAAATAAAATTGCCTGGAGTTTGAGAACACGGAGATATGGCCCCCATAGTTAAAAGTCTGACTATTTATTTCTGAATTTGCTTTCGCTCCTGATTTGACCCGTTGAAAATACAAGGGAGTTGTGGTTGAATAGAAGTCTTCTCAAACTGAATCTTATATCCTCTGACACATTGAAGAACAAAATCATCCGACGTGATCGATTCCCAGGCTTTCAAACAGATGTTTAATCTTCCTGCTAGAGGATCTATCTGAGATGAAATTGACTCTAATGTCTCCGAGAACGCGAGTTTTGTTGATATTGGTTGGATCGAGGATATGTCGTTGATTTCATCGAATCTTTCGACGCTGAGGTTGTTATCGGCTTGTGAAAAGGTTTTCTGTCGCCTGAACGAGGTGGCAGACTGCAAATCCCCGTCGGGCCCTTCCAGTTTAAAGAATTACCAGTATTCACCGTTTTCTTAGGTGGTTGAATCTTTATTCCCTAAGCCAACTTATCCATTGCTTTCAATTCTGAGAGACGATCTTTCAAGTTCTCCCCGAACAAAAAAATACCTGGTTTCTCTCTTACTAAGCGTAGTTGCAATCTACTTTGATAGGCCAGGGAAAATGCACGCCTTCCTTGATACTGTCTGAAAATGATGAAGCTCAGTCAGTAATTTGCTTGCCTCCCAAATATTGGGCAGCACAGTTTTTGACTCAATTTTCTCAGTTTTTATGAGAGCAGAGAGAACTGGAGACAAAGCCGACAATACGGCTCCCGCTAAATTTTGTGTTAATGAGAAATATTTATCTCGTTTCAAGGCCGCCTCATTTAAAGATGCTGCTACTTCCGGATTCAGTATAGGAGCCCGCAAAGGGCATTCCCCTTCTGTTGGGAACTTTTTTAACAGCTCACTTTTTTCTTTCTTCGAAAGACCGTTCAGCAACCATACCTTCCACCGGTTTGAAATTTCAGAATGAATTTCTACTTGGTTAAAACTGGCTGCCGGTTTTTCTCCTAATATACGAAGAACATCCTCATTCAGGTCAAGTGGAGGCTCAGCATCTCTCCTTGGATTATCCGCTGAAGACGTTGCCTTTGACACCGACTGGACTTCGAGGCCTGCACCCGGAGACTGATCCAACAAAACGACTTCTTCAAGAGGGTTAAGAATTTGTATCTCGTGATCATCCGAGCGAGCGTCAGAGTCCTCTGGCTCATCGGCTCTAATATCAAGAGATGTGGCCGTGTCTTGATTAACCTCACCTGAGAATCAATGCAACTTGATCCTTCAGTTTTTTTTTTTTTTTTTTTTACTTTATTTATATATATGTTACGTCGTACCTCTCGTGTACGATCATTCCTAATTAACTTTTATGTGTCTTATCGCTCGTATAAGCTCGACCCATTAAGGGACCATAAACGCAATTCCATCCCGATTCTCGATCGGGCGTATGTTTGCCAAACATGTTCGTAAAACTTACCCTCAAAACTTTCGCTATCTTGCTTTTCTTCCGACACATTTCGTTTCTTATTTTGAGAAATCGATTGAAGCGGAGCTAAGCGGGTTTCAATCAATGATTCCAACTTCTTCATCTTTTTCCAAAGTTCATCGTTATCACTGTCCCTACTGTGTGATCTCTTCTTATTTTTTCCCATTGATATCTTAGAAGCTTATTGAAAAAAATGAACAAAATGCACAAAATAACGGAGAAAATTCGCTCTTAGGTGTAACTTGATTGACACAAAAGAAACTAATAAAGATCGTAGGAGAGTAACATATGAAGATCGAGGGCTCCGACTCTCGAATTTTTCATATATATAGCTCTAAAAGTGTGACTTGAAAGACTTAAGTAGCTAAACTACCAGTATAATCTCGAAGGGCGAGACACGAAGTATAATTGGCATCTAAACGTGCTACTTTTCGTAAGAAGCGTCGCAGTAAAGTATATCGCGTTTGGTTATAACGATCGCGGAAATGCCAGCTGATCATCATCAAGTAATTTTCGATCGTATCTAAAAAAATATCAAGGATTGATGTGGCGGCAAACCGTGTCTAAATTAATAGAGTGTAAGAAAATGGATAACGCAATAATTCAAAAAGTATGTATTTGTTCATTTTTATACATAGTAGTATCAGACTACTATACTATATAGTACTACTATATAGTAGTACAGATGCTGTAGAAATTTGAGAACGGCAAGTTGAATATTTTATGTTGTGTAGTATCATAACATTGAAATATTCAACTGAGCATTCTTGACAGTGAAATTGATAAACTTTTGCATGCGATACTATTCAAAAGATTGTTTGAATGAAAACTTTATCGTGTAAAAATGTGACAAATATATTATTTCAGACACATTTCAAGTAATATTTTTTGTTTCGAGTTACATATAATCTATTTGAACGAAAAATGCATGAAAATGAATGCTGAAAATATCGAATGCGCACGGATAATATTTGTCTCGTTTCCCTTTTTTTTCATTTGATAAAGTTTAATTGAAATCCAAATCGTCTTCAGAGTACCGCATGAAAAAATTCATAAATGTCAAGATGGATATCATAAATTTTTCCATGCGGTATTATTTTAAAAAATTATGTGAATGGAAACTCTATTGAATAAAAAAATACCGAGCGGATATGAAAAAATACCAAGACACATAACAATTACTGGACAATAAGAAAAGAAATCAAGGGCAAAAAACAGCATAAATGCTGTAAAAAAAGCTGAGACAAGTACATTTACTCTCACCAATAGCCGCTTCTGTGGAGGTCTCCAAAAAAACCAAATCGCACCAATGAATGGTAACTCAATCTTCGTAAAAAGAAAAATTCGGGCTTCTCAAAAATGTAAGAAATCAATATAAATATACTAAAGCTTATAAAGCCAATTACTTCGGAGTGAGTATTTATTTATAAAGTATTTGAATCAATATTCCAAGATTTGAAAGCACTCTACAAACCTCAAAATAACCCTCCTGAAAAAAAATCCTAAAAAACTGAGCGGATACGCATAGAGTATTTGTCCGGGCCGAAACACCAACCGCGGTTTGAAGGGAAATTCCTTTATATATTCCGGATCGGGCCGGGCAAGTACTCTGTGCAATTTAAAAAAATTTTATATTCATATTTATGCTAAAGAATATACTCACTAAATTTCATTAAATTCTAATCATTTCGAATTTTCCTATGCTTTTAACACGCCAACATTGTTGTGTGTAGCCAACCATATCAAATCTTTCCTCACAGAAGACCTCAAAAAAATCAGGTCTCAAAAAAGTGAAAAAAGAGACCGATCTGAAGAAGTTATCAAAAGGAGACAAATTGGACCAAAAAATTGTAACTTAATCTTCGTAAAAAGAAAGATTTAGGCTTCTCAAAAATGTAATAAATCAATATAAATATACTGAAGCGTATAAAGCCAATTACGTCGGCTCGTATTAAGAGAAATAGGTTAATCCACAAATGATTTGTAATAAAAAGCGTACACACGACCGTAGTCACACTTCACTCATCATTTCTCTAGTTCTTTATGCTTGCCTGTTTTACTACCAATGTGCAAGTACCGGCTATGCTTGTGAAATTCAGTATACAAAGTAAACTACAATTACACGGTATCAGACTGTGTATACTGAACGCAGTCTGAAAGTATGGCGTTTTTTCCGTGAGTACTTGCATTGACTGCCATGCACTAAGTTGTCAAATTGAAAATAGTAATAAACGATGAGAAAATTCTCGTAATAATTACTATGGTACCATAGTGTCAGAGGATCTTTTGGTTCATTCTATTGAATTTAGCATGAACCCCGTAATTTTTTACTCAACTCCGAATGAAAATATGTTATTTGCGTTTTTTGCTTTGAGAGCAGCAGGTTTTGAATTATTATTTTCATAAAGAAATTTTTATAGAAAAATACTATAAAATGACACGTTCTATAATGACACTTATGTAATTTTTCATACACGCGTTAAAGCGGTACCTATAATCGACAAGTCGCACTTGCACTGTAACAGCAAATATTGACACGATCTTGCAGTTAAAAAAACAAAAAAAAACTACAATGAAGAAGAATGAAAATAATATGTGGCAATCAACAATACATTGAAGAATACAGAATGAGGCAGCTATACTGTAGTTTTTCGACTTTTTGATTATACAGCAGCATGAAATTGTAATTCATTACAGAAACTCGATTTTATTGATTCGAATGATCAAACCTAAATAAAGTTTACAAAATGTAAAACGAACTCTACAAAAAAGCAGGAAGAAATCAAATAATGAGAAAACGAATCGTTATCAATGTTTGCGCGCCGAGTAGATAGGACATCTGGCACGTGATAACGATAACCTTGCGGACTGAGTGATCGCGCAACTATGGATCGCACTGACATTCGAGCGGGCTCTATGTGAGTCATTTGATGTCGAGCTAAACGGATTTGGCTAAAAATACTCTATGATGTTCTTGATTATTATAACAATTAAGCTGCGATTTCTTTTTTACAGATATGCTAGGTAATATAAATTCACGAGACGATTTTTTTTTCACTTTAATAGTTCACCAATTGCAAGAATACAACATTTTCTAAAAAACGTCAAAATTTAGAACGTCGATGATTCCGGTTCCCCTTGCCGTACAACCGTACCCAAAAATGATCTTCAAGCCCTTAAATTGTACTTCTATTCAAGTTATTTCGAACCCAAAGAAAAATGCCATTTAGTGTAAACAATAAACACTGGATTCAAATATTGCGTTTGAACTTTATAACTGTTCACAATAAATGCTAATTTTTCATGACATCGAAATTATTTGAATGGAAATACAAGTGAAGAGTTCGAAAACGGGTTTTCAGAACCGGTAGTACGACGAAGGGTAGCAAAGTGATCTCTTGAAAGGATTGCCATTTTCCGCCGTTATTTCCACCGCAGTTTCTGATGAACTGCTAACGAAAAAAAAACATGGTCAAAAATTTTCCACGTTTTTCCATCATGTAAGGTCAGGAAAGTGTGTCGTGGTGAACAAAGTTTCATTCACGTGCTCGTTCTATGTGTGAAAAGAATAATAAAAAATATGTCAGGCTTGAAGCATATATATCACGAAACGAAATTCACGTTCCACCTTCTTAACTTTCCCTTTCCTTTTTTTTCTCTTCTTAAATCAGTATGGCAATGTACTTTGCTCTTCCTCGTCTGGCTTCTTCTGCCTCTAGTACTGCAATGTCACCTTAGAAACTCTGTTGCGGCACAATTTAGCCGTCGGCAAAGTAGCAGCAGCAGCTGTACTAGAGAGAGAGAGAGAAAGAGAGCGAGCGAGAAAACAAGATGGAGTGAACTCTGACCGTACCACAAGAGTACATATTTTAGCGGAATTCACTCGGAGAACGGAATGTGTCTTATATAGCGAGACAAGGCAAGAGTGTGAGGAATATCGTTCCCGTGGAAAAGGAAATTTACCGAGTTTCCTCTTGTCGAAACCTTCAACTTTTCGGGCAGGGGTTGAGCGCAATGCCGGTAAGTTATTTTAAGCTTTTTTCTTATTTTCTATCTCCCTCTCGTCTTATCAGTAATGTCCTTGAAAATATAGTCACCTACGTCCTACCCTGCAAATAATCTAATCCCAGATATCCGTGACCTCAGCAACTCAGTACGAGCAAGAGTGAGCTTCTAAATGATCTAAGCAGCCACATGAATAGTTTTTGATGGTTACTGCAGAAAAATTCAACGGAAAAGGTGAAGACTCTTTCCTTTAGATACCCATGGCTGATCAGAAACATCATCTACCGTGCTTATTTCTACTTCGGAACTAATCTTCACAATTTTCGATAGCTGACATAAACATTCGTAACTTTGGCCATTCTTCGACAAGAAAACAAAATGAAAACATGAGTGATTCTCATTTTTTTTAGAGTGACTCGAAAAAGTTTAAGTGTCGATGATCGTAGAACTTGTTATTCGAGTAAGGTGGACTGGCCCGAAGTGAAGTACTTAAGGATTCATTGTATTATTATTCATTCGATTAAACGATTATCGCTGCGTTTTCCTTATTTATCCGTAAAAGTGTATGCTGAATTTTTTATTGAATTGTTTTCATTAAAAGTTTGTTTTTTTCATTTTCCATTGCCTGTTGTTAATCAAAAACACTGCTTCACTGAAGACACGTGCTAGCAAGCACGTGACTCTCATAAAATCACCATGTCGCGATAAGCTAATGACAGGCACGAAAACTTTCAGCAAAAATCTGTACATATACTTGAAACCATCAGCGAAGTCTTCTGGAAAGTCTAGATGGTGCAGATGATGGTCAAGATACTTGAGGTTTATTTTGTAAATCGCCGGCATTCAGAGTTAACTAAATTTAGGGTGCAGAGTCAAAACAGTTCATGATGGGCACATGAACCGTGTGCTAGAGTTAAAAAAATATATATATATTTGACATAACAAGACAATGATTTTTTTTTTTTACAAAATTACAAAAACGTTTTAATATACGATCTCATTAAGCTTAAGCGTACTCAAGATCACCAATGTGATGCCGTTGGGCTGCCAACTTTCGTAACATAAAAGTCTCAGGTTACGGAAATGTCACACTACGGGAGCAATGCAAAAAAAAAACAAAAGAAAAAATGAGATGCATGGGTGTAAATAGTTAGACGTCGTTTTGAGTTTGCGCCCACGGCAAATATCTTCTCTTCCGGGTCTTCCTCTCTCAAAGTTACGAGAGAACTTGACACACGTAATAAATTCACAGTAGAAAGCGCGTGGGAGTGGAGTAAGATAGATAGAGGCCGAGTAAGAGAGAGAGAGAGAGAGAGAGAGAGATTAATTAGCGATATTCGCAGCAACGAATTTTGATATCAACATGTCGCATACAAATAATATTCTTCAAGATATTAGCGCATTTTTTGTTTATAGCAACATCGACGAATTTATTGATGTATGTGAATGATTCCAGAATTTTTGTTTGCCGTATATCATTCGACAAATAGATTTTGCATCATACAAACAAAATTGCGAACATCTAAAAACAGTTTCTCAAATACAGTCTCTAAAACATGGAGTAACGCCACATTTGGTAAATGGAGTTGATGATGACGCTCCATGTGGTTGTGGTAACGTTTCATGGTTTTACTATAGCCATAGGACGCTAGGTAAGCAGTTGTCGTCAAATCACGCGACGAGAATGGAAACTTTCTAGTACATTGATTGTTATGAGATTTTTCGGACGTTTTTTTTCCCACTGTTCCCCCAACATGTTGTATGATTTCGTCGCCATAGTAATGTTATGAAGAACTACTACAACCACATGGAGCGTCTTTTCCAACTCTATTTTCCCAGTGTACGCTCGCGTTGAAAGCCGAAAAGAGGAATTTCAAAAAAGTGGAAAAAATCCAAACTGGTCTAAAGTACTACGACGAAAAAAAATAGTATTATCATTAGTTGAAGTTTTTTTTTTTTTAATCAAACCTTTCCAGTGGCCATGTACATATGGCGGACAAAAAAATTGTTTTAAGATCATGTAATATCATCTGCGAGTTACACCACATGCTTTTTTTTTTTTTTTTTTTTTTTTTCTTTTAATTTGTCATCATAGCTCCAATGATAAAAAAAGGTATGGCAAAGCTGTAATACAATTAATATGATAAGAAAAAAAAATGTACGCAGTTATTAAACATGCATCGATAGTTTAATTTAAATATGGGTAACTCATTTTCAATCCAAAATTATTTTTCACGAGCTACTGAAATGCTTTTGTGATAATTTTTGGAGAGTGCACGATGCCTCAAACAGCCGTAGAGTATTTCCTAACACTCTTTCAAGGATTTCCTGTTGTTATTATAAATCGTTCTTTTTTTATTTGTTATTGTTAACATTCCGTAGTAAATATGTCGAATCAGGGCTCCAGCTCCAAACGGCTCCAATTTTTTTTCAGCATTCGTTATCATTAAGAAATGATATCCCATGTAATATTAGAGCCATGTAAAAATTAGAGCCATTTTGAGCTGGAGCCCTGATTCGTCATATTTACCCCTAATGGATAATAGACCTGCCGCCGAAAGTGTTGATAACTTTTTTATAATTTTATTATTGCAAACTAACGTTTGTAACGGTATAAATTGCAAAGTGTGTTTCGAACATCATAAATTACTGAGAATACGAATCTTACTTATAAAAGTTTTGCACACGATGTAAAATATATTCATTAATATTGTAACGAACCGTTACTTTCTTTAGTATAACACGCTGCTGTGCCGCCATAAAGCGCGAGAAATAGGGAAGCGAGAAATGGTCTTGGCCAGACGTTCACCGATTTGGTGCAACGTCTAATCCATTGTTTTATTATTTTTATGTTAAACGCGAGCTTATGATTTCGGCCGCCGCGCCAGCGTATGTGAGCGTACGTGTGTGTCTAGGAGACACTCGACGAGTCGACGCAATTACGTGTAGGGCGCAGCCCTTCCGCACACTTTGATCCCACTATCGACCCAGGATTTTCCCCTGATCGGGAATCAATGCGGACGGGACAGAGCCGAAAATCGAGAGAGAGCATCAGGACGTGAGACAGGGAGGTCGCCTCGCATTTTGCACTCACAGTCAGAGAATCGATTAAGGCGCGTAGACGCAGTTAGATTGTATCCATTATATTCACTATCACGCATTAAGCATTTCTGTAAAATCCAATTGTAAAAGCTCTCGCTACGCGACGTAGTAGCGCCTATGTACGGTCGAGCGTACCTAACGCTTATTCAATTAAATAATTAAGTTTATATTTTAATTGAGGCGTACAAAGATTAGTAACCAGCCCAGATCCCGATAGACGGAGGAGTTGGCCAATCGACAACGTACTGCAAGGTAAGCTTGGAAGACTTTTCACGTAAATTTATTTGTAATGACGGCGGGAAAGCCGAGTAGTAATTGAGAATAAAGAGATATTCGTTTTATCCGCACGCCTCCCAACGATCCTGGTTTCTCTCTCACACCCGCGCGCAAACACACTTTGACTGTGTTCTAAGACGCGTTGACAAAAATATGTATACGATTCCGAGATTAAACTACAATCGTAGATTAATCAAGGAATTCGTTATAATATGGTTTTTTTTTTTTTTTTTTTTTTATCTAGTCGACTAATTAGTGAACGATATAATAACGCTGCATTTTATAGCTAGAAACTTACGTATTTTCTTTCTGGTCACCATTAACCGGCACCGTCCGCGAAGTTTGCTGACTCTGTTGCTTCAAGTATGGATGCGGATGATGTGACACATTGTTATTATTATTATTATTGTTGTTATGCATGTGCACTTTATTTGCATTGCCATCGGTCGGCGAGCCAGGCGATATTTTGCCCGCCAGAGCATTCAGCGATTGCAGCATTTTCATGGAAAGACTATAACAAAGGCTAAAGTGCCTCGATATATTTTTAATGATCACTCGTGGCACTATGTATTCACAAAATGCTCGTTACTATAACCGAATTTAATCCTTCAAGACACTGCACCTTTTACTCAAAACTTTATTTATTAATTATTATTATTATTCACACTTTATTCACTCCCAACAAACACTCGAAGTATTCAATCGTGTTAATCAGAAAATCGAGAATTTTAGTATCAGCGAACTAGTTACTCGAACGAACGAACGAACCACAGCCGATCAAAGCGACACAAAAAAGTTTCAAAAATGATACAGATACTCAATCAATATTTTTCACTTCACTATTTTTTTTAACAGATTTGCGATCATGTAGGGAATGAAACGAAAAAATCTTTCTCCCGGTCTATGAGTACCGCATCTCGACTATCATTATCACAAACTTTTTGTACTTCTTATTTTCCGGTTTCTTTTTTCCTTCGTTGCTCCGTATGCACTGGCTTGGCTGATTATCAGATGCGAGAATCAACAAGACATCCCTTCTCCGCTTTATCTTTCCCTGCAAGAAATAATACGCAGTCTTTGATAAGAACATCGTTATCTAGACGGTGTCTCTCGGAATTCGAGATACAATGCTCACAAACTTCAAAATCTTAATATATACGTGTACATGAAACATAATACATACGATATGAAAATTCGTTTTATTTTTATTTAATTTTTATTCATACAGCATTTAAGTTCACTGCATCTGTGCTTGCTTTGTTAATTAAATGTACTAATAATGTGCCATAATAATATCGTAAAATGTGTACTTTGCTTATCAATTTGATTTGATCGATACTGTTTAACATTGCACATCAGTGATTTACGTACACGAACATTAAATACTTTTTTTATCACGGATCAATTTTCCACTATAAAAATATTTACTTAGAAGTCGATTTGAAAGTTTTTTAACCGTATCAATCGGGAGGCATGAAACACTAATGCATTGATGCTTCCAATGCTTCGCTGTTGTTCGAATGCTCGCATACAAAAAAAGTATGTTCTTCTCGGATTGAGATGTTAAATAAATTTTTTTGAAAACTTCTTTCAGAACAAATTAAAAAATCAAGAGACTCGGTAGAGTGTCGAGACAAGCACATTTGACAGCTCTGTCGTCTGCTGGCACAAGGCTCGCCCGGAATATATCATTTCTGAATGAAACGGTTCGCAGTGGTGGGGCTAGAAACTGAAAGTCATGTTCTTTAATTACGGAGCTCAGGAAATATGTGATGATTTGAAAAATTGACTGGAAATTAATTGAGAAATTCTCCTTCCATTGAGCTTACAACTCCAACCCAAATTCGAGTGTTGCCAAACAAAAAATGTGGAAACACGTACGTAAACAAAAGGGAAATGAAAAAATGTTGTTATAAATTTGTGTACCCCAATAAGTGCTGGAAATTTTGCTGATGTCTCAGTTGTCCGGGATAAGAATTCACTACCATTACGTGGCATGAAAGTGGAAACTAAAATTTTCTTTACACCGATCGAGGAATCATCACCGCTGTCATAGTCTCACAGAATGATGGCATGTGTATTTTCATTCAGTCAACATTCAAGTATGTCTGTTAAATTAATTTATACTACTGCAGGAATGAATTCATAAACAAAATCATTATTGGAGCAGCACAAACAGAAGTAGAAATTAATTATGAATTTCACAAAAATTGTGTACTACTAGCTGTGTTAAATGACTCTAATTTTTACATGAACAGCGCTCCTTTCATGTAAAATAACTTCTAGAGATATGCGACAGTGTTTTGAAGTCAACTTATTTTAGGGCGGTTGAATAAGCATAAACTCGAGTTTAGGCTAATAGGAAAATTTATTATAATTCCTTGTACACATAATGTTTAACGATACGTGGTTGACAGATTTACTATTTCGCTGCGAGTACCTCGCACTTTGACAGGAAGGGGTTTTCGAAAATCTCCTCCAAGAACAATGACTTTTCCGCCGAAAGGTTTGTTATTATTCATAATGTCCCGCAATGTTCAATCGGCTACTTCCAATGGACGGCGTGGCGCCATAGGTGCTTGATCCCAGATAAAAAGATCAACGTTTTTTGAATGTTCACCCTGTTTAGATTTAAATTTGATGCTCGATGTAGAATCTGCGTACAAAGGTACTGGAAGTCCAAACGTTTTGTGTACTGTTTTTCACTCTGGCAGTAATATCGCGACAATTCCGGTGAACGCCATAGCACTGACACGCATTTCTCTATCTCTAACGAGATTCGAAAGGGTAGTGTATGTAAACGTCTTACTGGATCCTCCTGGCCCGTCGATGTAGAAACAAGATTGCTCATCGTTGTTTTTGTCTATCGCACTCAGGATCGCATCAACGAATCCCTTTTGAGTATCATTCAGCTGCTCATACGATCGCATACCAATTTCTACAAACTGAGCAGGGCAAATATGTCTCCCATCGTCACCTGATATCTCTATTTGCTCCATTGTTGAGAATCGAGATATATTTGAGTCTTCATTTATAAGCATGCGAGCGATTTGAGAATACGCCTTGTTTTAAGCCCGTTGCATGCCAATATGTCTCGCATAATCCTCGGACAATTTTTCTTTGAATTCTTTCCAAGGTTCCTCAGAATGAATCGGCTGACAGTTTATAACCAGTATTATTACGAATGATCTTCGGAGTAACCCAGGCATCATCCAAATAGCAGCTTCTTCCATCGCTCTCTTCCACTCGTCGTCGTCTTCGATTAAACCTGGAGCTAAACACGTCGCGATAAAAGTTTTGTAAATTTGGCCATTAATAGTCCTCAAATCATCGAAACTCTTGGCTCCTTGAACCTTTAACGAAAGTAACCGTAAATGAAATAATTCAGTTTGTACAGAACTCACCGAATACATTCGTCCGAACGCGTCATGTCTATGCTGTCGTTTTTCTCACATACAAACTGTTTGTCCATGGACCTTTGATGTTTTAAACATATATTGTGATGGAATGTTGGGATATATAAATTCTCGTATTAAACATGAAATAATAGTTCAGCATACCGATCTAACTCCTAGCATTCCTTATTCCATCATTGTTCGATCATGTCTGCTGCAAATGTCACGTTATGCTCGTCGGGTGAATGTACCGAAAGGCTTATCATAGGATGGCTTTTCTCTTGCATTTTTTAAATCACAAATACGCCAAGTTACCGTATTTAGTCATACGTAACGAGCTTCAACGTGATCTGTAACTTCGTCGTGATTAATAACGCGTTCTTTGGTTTCCCTGTCTTCTCTGCTGTCATCTGAATAGCAGCTGCATCATGTCCTTTGAAAATGTATTTGTACGAGTACTTTGGAGCTGTGACGTTTGTAACAATTTCTACACTTAAAAGGTAATAAAAAATGCCCAACAAAGTGGGACAATAAGGTACGACCCATTGATTGTCGACGACGTGTCCTCCACGACGTGCGTATGAAGCTCCAGTGTGTCTTCGATGATAATGTGAATATGCGTTCGCATCGATCGTGGTTTTATTTCGAAATGGTTTTGGAAAGTGTTAGAGCATTTTCCGTTCACCTCACACTATGCACCACAAGGTCCATGGATCACATTGCCTATAATAATCCGATACAAAGCGAGATTCTCATCCGGATCAGGAATATCAGCAGAGATGTATCGGTTGACTTTTTTTGGTGTTGATAATTTGTTCTTTAAACTCACCAATAGATCAATGTGCAACAGACCATGCTTCTGTGACTCAATTGTGTATACGAATGCACTTGATTCAGCAAAGAAATGTTTTCGAACGATTATATCGAGTAAATGTTTTTTCTTTATATCGAAAACACGAGCTGTGAGATCTGGTTTATCAGAGGGTTGTTGACCAGGAAGAAGGTTTTCCTTTATCTTGTGCCAGGTTGGATTGCTAGTCATCGTCATATAGAGATCCGGTTTTCCGAATTTTCGTACGATTCCCATGACATCCTGATAATGTTGCATCATATTTTACGGTGAGTCACTAAATATGGAGGGTAAGATGACTACTTTTCCGATCCGTGCATTGGCAGCCTGTGCAGCAGTATCTAAATAATCTACTAATGCTGATGCATCGATCCTTACTTTTTTAAATCTTTTTTGGGAGTATGAAATGTATTTGTTTTATTTTTTTTTTTTTATTTTTTTTTTTTATTTTATTATTATTCCAGCGTATACACTTGGGAGTTTTTACGATCCCTTCCCTCACTTTTACCCCACTACACTGTTCCTGAGTTCTTTGAGTTTCCCCCCAGAGTGTTGCCCACAGCCACTTTTTGCTAATGCACTACTGTATCGCATTCGCACGAGGACCAAGGGAAACTGTGGAAAACCTTGGCCGATACAGACGGCTATGTTTTCACTGAGTTTCAGTTGGTTAACGTAATTAGAAACTCAGCGAGAACTGCCTTCCGCTCAGCGATTGATACGCCAGCCGGTACTCTTATTATTAATATTTCTGTTGAACATCCGGTTACCCCCGATTTACGATTTTAAAAGTTATAATTCTTCTTTAAATGTTCGATAACGTGGCTCGAAATTTTTGCATTATGATTGGATGCACTTTCACTTTATTGTAAATAAAAACCAGTTACTTGTAGAGTATCCAGGTTCGTGAAAGGAATACCTTAAATGAAGACTTTGCGTGAATGCAATGGAAATTTAGTTTAGTCATTCGGCGATGAATCCCATGATTTACATTTCTGATTTTTCCTTCGGATCAACATGTTTGCAGACAATCAAAAATTACTACCGTCGCGAACAGACTGGTTTAGTATGGAACGTCTATCTATTGTAATTGCATCGATTCCTCTTTCAAATAGGGCCAATGATATTTTGCTTGAGGCTTTTAAAATCAGACCTAAACATACCCCGACAAAAACTAACCCTAACAAATAATCACGAAAAACTCTATTGTGATCAAACCAACTTACCGAGCACCTGGAAAAATTACTATTTCATTCTGTATACTAGGATCGTTTTTCCGATCTCTTTCTTTTGAATTACTAACTCGTCTGTTTGATTCAAGTCAAGAGTTGTATTTGAATCAAATGAATGATATGCTGCTCGAGGATCCTTTTGCAAGAAACGGTCTCAGAATATTTTTTATACATCATTATCAATAAAAAATGATGCCATGATCATATTTAGGAAGGGGAAAGATAATGAAAAGAAAGAAATCTGAAAAAAATCACAAAGAGGAAAGTAAGAAAAGCAAGGGACGAAATAAGGAGAATGTCACAAACGTATCTAAGAAGATTCATCGTCGGTAAATTCGTCGCGGAAAATCCATCCCTCGAAAGTTAGTCCCTCAGAAAATCCCCGCTTGTACGCAGGATTTTGAACACTGTATTGGTGCAATAGTTGGGTGGATTTGGGACCCTTCGGGAGTATGTGTGTGTGTGCGGTAGCCAACCCAACCATCGCCGCGTTGTTAAGCGCCTGTCCATCTTGAGGAAGTGTTTGTGACAGTTGGACTATTGAATCGAGATTGGTGTTTGTTTGGATTTGTAACAATGAATACTGAACGAATGAATAGTGAGAACAACCTAAAAATTGTAAATTTCCGTCACATTGAAAAAAATGGTTGTTTCATTGGTTTTTTTAACCTTTTTCTTCTTAAAAATAATTGCAATATCATTTTTTGTCAATAGTACTTATCGGCTAAAATTCTGCGACCATTATTCACAAAAGCACCTTTTGTAACTGTTTACCCTTCTTTATATTAACCACTTACTAGGTTTAGCAGAAATAATAAATACGAATGAATCTTTAGAATGAACACACTGATAAAAGAAATTGGATTAACAAAATTTGCGTTGAATCAAATAATTCTGCGGTAACGGGCGGCGAACAAAACCTTCTGCTCATCCAACAAAAATTCGATTGTTCCAATAACCACTTAATTTCTTGGCTCAAATTGTCGACTCAATTGTCGACTCAACCATCTTTTTTTTCTCAGTGCAACGGTTCCTTTAAGTTAAGCAGAGCCCTGACAGGTCGTGGAACGAGAAAAAAATGCTATTTGATACACCTAGATCCAAATTTTGAATCCACTGAATATTTGTTCTATGTGAAGTGAAGATAGTTGAATGAAACGTCTTTTTCTCGGAATCATCAAAGGGTAGTATACTTTTATCATCAAAATATCTTCAAAAATCTTCAAAGCTAGGAAACAACTTTCTAACGTGTTTCTTGTTTACGAACCACTCGCGTATTCTTATAGCCCTTGTCAGTCTTCAATATTTTCCCGTAACAAAAAAGAAAGTATGGTAAACTTCTTCGATACCTAAGGGAGCGTGGAACTAACCTTCTTTAGAGGGAGCGCTCTATACAATTATTATATATAATTGGTTTTCAGCTACGTGGGTACGAGAGAGATAACTAAAAAGACAGATTCCCGTTTTTATCGGAGATGCTTGATATTTCGAGAAAATGGAAAGTTATCTTTGTTTTATAAAAAAAGAGGAACGTTCAACTTTTCTTCTTCTTGAAAACTTGACCGTATCGGAGATAATAAAAGCAGACAGGATTGCTTTGACTTAGGTAAGTTCTGTAAATCGCAAATTATACGTCACGTCTCTTTCTCGAGATTATGACGACGTAATTGTTCAAATTAGTTACGGCGAATAGTTGAGAGAAAAAATGTTCATGACAACAGACCTTGCGAACGAAAAAAGTTCTTTGAAAGAACAAAAAATGTACTGACTGCGTCATAGTGTACTAAAATAGCGAAAGCTAGAAAAGTATGAAGAAAAAGATGACAGCATGAAAGTTTATGATTGGGAAAAAAAAATGATTATATGGAGTAAAAACTTGTTCTGGAAAAGTAAAAAATCTCCTGACCCAAACCATGCTCAACATATACAGCCAACAACAAAGGTGTACAGATATGCATATGTCAGAAAGTCAAAGTTACGAGGAGCCAGCAATTTCGTGAAGTATGCCCCAGATGTTGGGAGTGAAGCCGATATGACGGCATATCACCAGGTTGTCGATATTGTTCAAATGAATTTGAAAAAAATACTAATCACTTTATAAACATGCACACAGTAGTGTCAAACTATTGCTCAGACCCATTTGTACGTCCAAGAAAAAATCGTGAAAATTACCTCGGTTTTTTTGTCTATGCTTTTTTGTCCATTATTAATTCCCATCCGGGGAGTTAAGCTTATTTACTTGTTACTCGTTGCACAATCAAACCATCAGGAAAAATAATATACTACGCTCTTATGGAGGGAAAGTAGGTTATTCCAAATCACGTGTGAAATGGCAAACACGCGATTTGAGATAATGATGATCAGAGCAAATAAATAGTATTGGGTCTCGCAATTTAAGCTCATCCGCGGGTTGACATGCATCTAAGAAATACTTTGACGCGGCACCGTTCAGTGGCCGAAACGAGAACTGTGGTTGAACCTGCACTATACCTGAACCTCTTGAAAAAAGCACCGGGTAAAACTTACGGAGATCATCCCATCATCCACCCATGAAAATTATGGGAATCTCGCAAGGAATGCCTCACTTCAGCTAATCCTATTGTATGGCTGTGAACGCAAATACGAAGTTACCATGCAAACGAATACAACGTGTTAAATATAACTCGCTCCAGTGACTGTACCGACTCTGTTCTAAAATAGTACTAGGGTGATCAATACATGCCCGACAAATATGAGAAAGGTTCTGCAATTATTTCGTACAACAGTAGAAAATAGTCACAGCTCTTGTTCACTATCAGCCTTAAGTATTTTAAGAGACCTATGTTCGATTCTACAAGTTGGATGGACTTGAGATTTTCAAAGAATGATCTCAAAATATTTTACTTCCATAAAATACGAAAAATTGAAAAACGATTCGTTCGAAAATGATCACTGCCCCTCAATGCTTGAATAAGCTTTTCACACACGGATAACCAATTGTTCGAATATCGTTCGAGCAAATCACGGAATTAGAGCCAAAGGTAAATTAGGATATTCAACAAATTCACCGCGGAACGTGGGGCATTCGATATTTAAGATAACTTTAATTATCAATCGAAATATGACCTTCATTCCAATTTATTGTAACTTACTGAGAGATTACAAACGTGATTTTTTTTCGAGCAAACCTGTAATATTTGAATTAAAATTTGAATTCCCGAAACTACACAGGAGAATTACAGCAGCAATGAAATTCTTCTGTATTGTTCTTAACCCGATTTGAACGGTTTAAATATTAAATTCGATTTCTTTTCACAAAAATTTCTTTGAAAGGTTAAAAAACGTCTAAGGTAAACAAAGACTGCTTCATCTTTCGGAAAAAGATGCAACGTCAAATCTGGGTTCTTTCTTCACGAGCTGGTACATCCCTCGTAAACACGTGAATCATCTACTGGAGAATTTAATTGCCGCTACTCAAAAAAATGGCCCGAATTTAAAAACCGCGGCTTAACCAAACGATAATTAAGCCGCACGAAGAAGCGACAGAGAGATCGCACGTTCCCCCGGTACATTACCACAAGAACAAGAGAGTCGGAAGAGGAGAGAGCTGCTGCTTAGCATTCAAGAAGAAACGAGGAGGACAACAACGCTGGCGCCGCCAACTTCAAACTAAACTGGCAGCAGAGCTCACTTGGAATCGGCAAACAAAATCCTTATGGTTTGCGCTTCTGTCTTACGTGTGAATTCGTTGACCCTAGCCGGGTTTATGGTGGGCCAGAATTTCTTAATAGGGCAACGGGTGGAAAGATTTTGTTCAAGCGACGTATTCCCAGTACACCTTTTGAGTCCCGATCTTTCTCATATTCCTCCTCCTATTCTTTACCAAAAATTGCAAAAAGATAAATTATACCGAGCATTACTACAACTTATAGTCCTCAGGCTATCGTTCTATAATAGTGCAGTGACACGAAAGTGTCACGATAGACATTGAGCACAGTCACTGACGTTTCCGTGCATATTATCATCCGGACGAGAGTTTTCACTCTTGAAAGCGGAGTCGAGTCATCTCCGCGGAGTGCGAAGTGATGAAATTGGAGGATGATTTCCACTCCCGGCAAGACCCGCTGGTCAGCTGGGTTGTGGGAGTCCAAATAAAGAAACGTTTCAGAACATAGTTCCATTTGAACAATGTATTGTTTGTTACAGGACTCATAGTTTCCGATTTATCGCAGTCGGATGCTATCAAAGAATGAACGTATAAAGCTCAATCAGCTGTAAAAATCGAAATAGTGGTTGGATGGAATAATCCTAATATACGAGTGGCTTATTTCTTTAATCACAAAAAAAAATTCACTGATGAACCGAAAAGATAAAGAGTTCAAATTCGCCATTGGAAAAGTTACGTGAAATTATACAAAATTAATTGTTTCAATTTTATGGACAGAATTTTTATGTTCTGCGACACAACTTCAGAAGCAAATTCTAAACGAAAAAATATGGTGCGTTACCAATAATACTTGTTATAAAATAGTTGAAATGCTTCGTGACAGGAGGACAAAGTCTTGGAGAAGCGGTAAGGAACATTAGAAACACTCGTACGTAAACAAGTCCCAAGACAGTAGACTGCCATCTTTATCGCTTGCTATCCTAAGAGCGTTGTCCTTACTCAACCCTGACCTTCTCTCTCTTCCTCGCTTGCTTTTTCTCTCGCGTGCATCTTTTTCCCAGGCGTTGTAACTGCTTTACAACGAGTCAATTAAAAGTTAAAGTTTAATTAGAAACTCAGAGTCTTCGGGAGAATGCTCAAAGTGATGGGGGTGAGGAGAAGGGTCGGCCAGAAAGAAATAGCGGGGAGGAAAGAGAAAGAGCTCGACGAGAATGCGACAAAGAGCAAGCAACTAAATGGAAACTGCGACCGGATGTGGAAAGAGGAGGCAAAGGGTCGGGAGGTTGAACGTAGATATAAGTTGGTAGCGAGCGTCGCACGAAGGAAGAAAACTGAAGAGGTGGCTGAAAGGCAGAGGGAAAGAGAAGCGCAGTAAGAAGAAGAACGCTCGGTTGCGAATACTGCTCTTGTTTGGCTCGTTCGCCTCTCGTTGCTGGTACCCGGACGAGTTTCCGGTACGAGGTCTTGCCTTCCTTTGTTCCGTGTGAGCTGCTCCAGAGAAAGTCTCAAGATCTTGAGAATGAAAATGAGAATGAGGAGAAGGGTCGTGTGTGCGAGCAGAGAGTGCGAAGAAAGGATAAAGAGAAGTAAGAGAAGTAAGGGTGGAGGACATGAAGAAGAAAATGGCTCGAGAAGAAAGTGTGAGGTAACCTCACGAACCTTCACGATAAGAGTTTTATACAATCGTGAGTACACCCTCGTTGAAAAGATCCTATATTTTACTATTTCATTGCAAAGTTTTTGTTATCAATATAATAAAAAACTGCAATTGATTGACTCTCTTTACAAAAAACGTTCATCACAGTTAATGCAAAATGCATTTTCAAAAGTGAGTGCTTTTTCTACGGTGGAAGCAAATACTTTTCATTCGTTCGTGATCACCAGTAATGAAAGGTGTTCACGATGTACTCGAGGAACAAAACGTTGTCCTGTATTTCAATAACTTAGAAATAATTCCAAACTGTGTTTTTTGTCGTTAAAAAACGTTTTATTTTACCTTATTTTTGTTTTTCCAGTTCTTATTCACTACTTCAAAACGATGGACTTCAAATTTGGAAAATAGAAGTGAATTGTTTATTTTTATTTTTCGTCCAGACAATTTCGATGTTAGAAATTCAGAAAAAGTTCTGTCCAATTCTTCGGATTGTATTGAATTTGTTAAAATATTGTCATTCTGATATTTGTACTAGTTTAGTGAAAAAAATATTTTTTCCATTTAAAAACACGAGATTCGATTATTTATTAATTTGTGTTTTTTGCAGTTAACAAATAATGAGTGTTCACTTTTGTTATTTTCGAATGTTTCGTGAACCAAGTAAAACCAAACGACCCAGCATCTGCGTTGAAATATAATGATTATCAAAAATTTGCAAAAAATCGGTAGATCCCATGAATCCCTCTATGTCTCAGAGAGTCAAGCTATTCAGAAAAAAGAAATTTCATCGATCCTCTCAAAATGGAGGAAATTCACGATCAGTATTACCGCATTGTAAATTCTCTGAAAATAAGTTAACCTGGCCAAAAATCCGCTCCCCGGGAAAAAAATCTTGGACAAGTGCATTTGTTGACCCCTGTTTCCATTTGTTGTCACAAAAAAAAAACTACCAAAACAGTAAAAAATTTTTAAAAAATTGGCGAGATCGACCAGGAAAAAATAGAGTCTACAAGTAAATGATCAAATTCCGCATAAAAAAAAGAATTACTTTACAAAAAAAGAAATGGTAACGCCAATGATTTACGTTCAGCACTAAAAATTAGAATATCAATAAAAGGAAAAGTATATTATTGTCGCTTGAGGATGGAGTATTCAAAAAAAAGCACAAATTAGTTGGGCATTGAAAAAATATATATATTTAAAAAAATTTCAGCCGAAGTACTTGGCTAGTATTTTTGCTTAGCTTGGATCACATAATATATTTCTCATGGTTACGAACTCACCAAGTCTTTCGGCCGAAATTTTGTTTTTAAATTAATTTTTTTTCGTTTGAAATTTTTTTTTCAAGTTTTTTCTCATTCCGATTTTTTTTCTGGACTCTGTTCTTGTGGCAGGCTGAGGCTTTTCATTGTCATATATACAGACACGTTAAATTCTTCGATGTGTTGGAATTTTTGCATAATTTTGAGCCTGTGCAAAGTTTTTTCTCAGCAAATACGGCATCAATCGTGCCGATTTAAGGCTCAATTGAATGATTTTTTCTTAATTAGTCTCCAGTTCAATTTTCAAGTCATCATCTGTCTCCTGAGCT
Organism: Campoletis raptor; assembly: GCA_948107755.1. Lineage (NCBI taxonomy): Eukaryota > Metazoa > Arthropoda > Insecta > Hymenoptera > Ichneumonidae > Campoletis > Campoletis raptor. The sequence goes on along the minus strand of OX403629.1, from coordinate 2,743,368 downwards.
TCGTAATTCCAGAAAATGACTTTCAGTTTTTACCCCCACCATCGAAAATTGCTTCATTCAGAGATAATATACTCCCGCGAGCCTCGGGCCAGCAGACGACAGATCTGTCAAATATACTTGTCCCCAGACTCTACCTAGTCTCTTGATATCATGTCACGATAACCTTCATCTTACGTAATTATATTTTTGCCTAAAGATGCAGTCCCTTATACCTTCTAAGCAATATTTTTTGGAATACTAACGATCCCGAATAACATGGCTCCACGAATATCTTCTATATAGATTGAATTTCAGAGAAAAATTCAGACAATTAGCGAATAAAGAAAAGTGAAAAGACATGCGACGAAGGTTAATGAGCTTTGAATCCAGCATGAATTCTTATCAACAGTGAAATTTAATAGTAAAAAGTCAAATGACATGAACCTTCTGGTAACCGCACACATACATATGCATCCATATTTCAATGTATGCATCCTATGAAAGAGTATCCTATGAAAGAGTAGAGTAGATGTAGGTGAGAGGATCAAAAGGTAGAGTGCGAATCTCTCGTCGTTACTATATGTAATACAGATGCCTTCGGCCCTTCCCCGTTCTGTTTCTGCAAAGTGTTGAGGCACCCAGCGAATAATTGAACTCCCCGAGAGAGGTTCACTGGAGGAGGTCCACGAAGTTCTTTGAGCTTTTTGGACTTACGAAGCTCGGCCCGGAACCTTTTGTTTCTTGAACCGTTTCTTTTTTCTTCCACTTGTTTCGAATACGCTTGTCTCTCCCTCCCCTCTCTCTCTCTCTCTCTCTCTTTCGTTCTCGATCTCCGTTTTGGTCTCATTTTCTCTCTGATCATCCCTTTTGACTTCTAATCCGATGTACATGCTACTGCTGTGACTATTTTCAATCAATGTAGTTTATTCCTTTGATTTTGCTTTAAATTTGTTTCCAGCCTTTACACCCCATACAATTTTTTGGGCATAGTGTTCTTTTCGCTGAATAAATCTATGTATGTTATACGACTATGTGGTATTTTTTTCCATTTATAAGTGTGAATGTTACAGTGCACGTTTTGAAACAACTTACATATGCGTGTCATGCTGCCCACTCAATTGAAAAATACAATGTTTGGATATCAATGAACGCACTAATAGTTGTAATGTTCAAAATTAAAACTTTTTTTAACGATCCTTAGCATACTTTTAGCGTAGCGATAAACATGCTGATTCTGGCTTGAATGTAAGTACTAGATTTCTTTACCTCGAATTCCGAGCAAAGTTCCAGAATGAAAAAACCAGTTTTAAGTTCAGTACGTACTTTTAAGCTTGGCCGTTTTTTGCAAGTTTTTTTGATTGTTGAAAATAGGGCCCATAAATTCGGGGAATATTTGCTACTGGCTTTTGCCACGAGAAACGTAAAGGGGGGGAAGTAAATTCAATTTTTATTTTTTAAAGTGGCGTGCAACTTTTCTTTGCAAAATGTTTCCATTTTTTCCAAAAAAAGACCGTCTTTAGAAAGTGCGCTGTAACTAAAAAAATGTGAGAATTCTGTGAAATTGTCAGTCTGAAAATTTGGATGCAAATATCCTGTGTTTATTAGAGTTTTTCAGGATCCTTGTTCGAGATGTTTGTTTTTTTAATCACTTTTAGTAAAGACTTTCACAGGTGGAGTGGATTTAAAATTGATAATTACAATTGTTTTCCCTTGTTACTTTGTCTAAATCCCCATAGTTTCAATGATACGACCACCGATTGTTTCGGTGATTCTAATGTTCCGAAAGAATTCGAATGATTTGAAAAGTAAAGAATAGGAAAAATATTGATATTTGATATTTGTTGTCTCTGTCTCTGTCTCTGTTGATATTTTGCCCGATACCCTACAATACTCGAGTTGAGAATTCACTTCACTTTATCAGAGTTTTAACTGAAAGCGATTTAAAAAAGTCCCGAACAAATATCTCGAAAAAATTCTAGTTAATACTAGACTAGACATGCAAATTTTTACCCTCTGGACACTTTCACAGAAACTTCATATTTTTCTGGCTATATGTTACTTTTTAAATACGTTCTTTTTCCTGAAATAATTAACAATTTTCGAAGGGTGACATCTCGTCAAAAAACGGCCAAGTTCAAAAGTACCTACTGGACCTGGAAAGGTGAACAAACTTATTTGAAAAACGCAAAATGAAGCTGAATGTGTCTCCTTCAAAGTGCTGTTTTGAATTTTGAATATTGCTTTTAAGACTGAGCAATCGAATATTTAGTGGGTAGCATTTCCAACTGGTGTCCCCATAATTTGGCCGGTAGTGTACCGTGATCAGCTGATTCCGAATATCTTTCAAAGTCTATCTTTTAAACTATTTGCAACATTCATATGAAAATGCTCGGTCATATTTGGAATACATCTTTTTTAACTAATGCAATTTGGCAATCATTCGATACGATTATGCGCATGTCCATAGAATGAGTGTACCGATGAATTGTTTCGAACCACGAATAGAACAACACGGCCCTGTGGCAATTCAACAGTATATACCGGGTATTCTATGCTAAGCCGGCCAGTCTGAGACCCCGACCATTTTTGTTGAAATTTTTTTCATTTTCAAGTACGTGCTGCAACAAGTTTTTAGAATTTTTCTTGTAATTTTTATCACACCCCGATTAAAAACAACAAGTTTTCAAAATGTCCCATGGGTTTTATTGAATGCTTATGCTCAAATACTCGATCCGATTTCGATGATTTTATTTGAGTTCTAGCATAATCCGTTCAAAATAGAAAGTAATTTCTCTCTCCTCAAATGTAATGTCGTGAGAAAAAAAATTCAAAAAAATTATCAAAAGGCCATTTCATGCTTTTTTAGTTTTAGTCGTTTTTTTTTTTTTTATTGGACCAGTTCGATTTATTCTTTATTTCACCATTTTTTGTAGACATATTTTAACATGTTCCAAAAAAATTCGTAGGTTGTGATATCCATCGCTTTATTTTTAATTTTCTATTCTTCACCACGTGTAAACCAATGTTTACTAGTTGTCAATACTGAATTGTATTATTTCAGTCCTTAAGAAATTATGAATACAAACAACAGATCAATTAGCTAACACTTTTTGTCAATGTTCCCCGCTTGGTTTTAAGGTGACAAAATCTAATATTTCAGATTTTAAATATAATTTTGTATTTACCCAATTGTTCGCGAGCTATAAATTGATACTTTTTGCATCGATTCTTCAACCCCCGGGACTTCCGTGATCGACGTAACACTTTGAAAAAAATGACATTTTGGTACCACTTCGTTCATTATTAAATTCTGATGATCAATATTTCACCCGAACCATATATTTACTGAAAATGCTGGCTGGGGTTGATCACCTGTTATTAGTTTTATGAATTCTCAAAACTTCCTCTGCCGCTTTTTTCCTTCACTTGTTGCCAAAATTATATAAAATTTTTTTTTAAAACGATTCACCACAATATATCTTTAAACTACAATAAGTATGATTGGTGACAAACATTTAATCCGAAATTAAACAATAACTCACATTTTCGGATTTGTTGATTAATATGATTAATATGCGATTTATTTTTCTAGATTTATCTGGACCCAACAGGAGGAGAACTTCTGTTAAAAACGTTATTGATGGAACAAAAATGATTTACCTCGAGTTATTGAACACTCGTATACCAGTTTCACTGAAAAGTGTGAATAACCCTTTCCGTGGCTTCAATTTCTTCGTCGTTTTCACCCACGGAAAATACAATAGTATAATAGCTGCAATCGTTTTGTAATGATTTCTAACGCGACAAGTTTTTTCACATGAGTTTGTAAGGCTTCAAGTAAAAAAGGATCTCGACGAGGACACCTGAGAAGGTCTACTGAAACAAGATAGAAGTTCGGAAGAGACAGACGGCCATCGCTGTGCTCGGATAAGCGTTATCAGTAACCGTTCCCCTACTCCAGAATCTTACGTCAGAAGATCCCGTTCTCTACTATGCTTTTGAAATATGTGATCAGCGTTATTCTTTCGATTGTTTCTTTTTTTCTATTTCCCTCTGTCACACCATATAGGTTTCACTGTACTTTAACCATAAAAAATTGTATTATTCTTGTATCGAAATGTTCTTCCGTGAACAATTAATAAGCGTTGTTTGCGTGGAAAAGCTCTACCTTTTGAATGAAATACATCCATTCAAAAATAAGTTGCGATGCAATTCATTACACGATACAGTTGCACATTATTCGCCTAGTTGGTTACCCTTGCTGGATTTATTTCTGACGTTTTCTCACGGTCAGGTTGTAAATTTTGCTACAAATGAGTTCAAAAAATTAAATGAATGTATTTCTGGAAATGTAAATATCAATTGGGAGCTGGCAGATTGTCTTAATCGATAATAATTTATAGTAATTAATAAGAATTGATAATTGATTTTTATATGATGCTTTTAGCCCTAATCAGGTTGCAATTTTCCCTTCTCTTCGTAAATATAAATTCAAAACAAGAACTAAATTTTATTTGATTCAAACAACGCCATTTCCACTCGATTTTATTCGCTGACATGTGATATTTCATTGATAAGAACATTAAGACACACGATTTTTTTACATACATTTATTCTCCTTTTCTAAAATTTATTCATTATACATATGAAAGTTATTTCCGTTCACTGTAATTTATGAACAAACCCCGATTTTTCATTCGGAATGATATATTAATCTATAAAATAGTTACTAGTGTTTACACTTAATTTGTAAATACTAGAAGATCATAATTATCGCTGTGGCTTGTGTTGTGGTGCTGAGGGGTATTTTCAGTGTTTTTATAAAATTATCATTAACAAAAGCATACGAATATTGCGATGAAATTACCTCAGCGTGCCTCAATCAAGTGATTAGGGCTTGGAGAAGATGGCGTCGTGGCCCAAGCCGCAATGTAGTAGATTTCGAGCCCTTACGAGGGGCGTTGAGACACGACGTTATTTCCGGGGCTCGGTCATTGTTCCCCCGGGGTTGAGGGGTTCAACCGCCCCGCGGATTATCTGCAGTCAAAGAAGAATATATCTTCTAATTCTATTCACTTTTATGGCACATAATTAATTTATAATTCATCAAAAAATCACCGGAGCAAATAGAAATGCACAAAAACATGACGTTCGGAGTGACTATGCAATCACAATCCTGAACTCTATGGATTAAGACACATTAAAATATGACAGGAGAGTGACCATACAATCACGATTACAACGTGGTTATCACTTATCGAATGCGTTTGCAAGAACATTCTGTGAATTCTTAAAGTAATGGATCAGTCCATGAAAAGGCATTAAGTTAAGCCAATACCTTCGATTGATCGAAATTCGGTATTCATATGTATTTCGATGCGCTGATAACGAATATGACTTTCAAAATACCCGCAAATTGTATTTTCAAGTATTTTTCAAGTATTCAAGTATTCAAGTATATTTCAAGTATTTTCAAATTGTATAAAATTCGATTTTTTAAAGGTTTTCCTTGGTTATTGCAATAAATATGGTAGTTATAGAAAAATGTTCCATTGACAACAGAAAATTGACATTTCTAAGGCGTACTGGGAAATTCGAAAAATTCCCGCTGATTACTCTCGTTTATCGATGGTCGTTTGACTCACGATGTAATCCCAGAAATGGATCACGTATGTCCTCAAACTCCTCCCACCCTTTTTGGGTCTACGAGAAAGCTGGCTCCCAAAATTTGTGGCCTTTCGCTCCGGGACCGTCAACCAGTCAACTTCATTTATAATTACTCCGTTCGAAGTCAGGCCAACCTCTCTCAGTCATATATAAGAATTTTTAAATTGTTATCATCGGAAGGAGATTGGGGTTCCGGACCGATATTGAAGCCTGGGATTGACCGTTAATAAACTCGAGATAAGTAACTTACTATGAATAAAAAGAAATGGCGATGTAATTATTAAATATAAACACTCAAATAAATTTGTTCAACAAAATATAAAAGACAATTTTTTACACATTTTTTATTCTATACATTTTTCGTGTAGAGCCAGTGGTTTCTGAGAAAAATGCTAAAACTATCGGAAATTCATATATATTGCCGAAACTCCATTAGTTTCAATATGACAATCTACTAACGCACTTACCATACCACGAAGTAGCTAAAAATGTTCATTTTGAACGGAAAAATGAAATAGCTTGTGATAGCAAATAAAAAAAAGCAAAATATACAAGAAAACGTGGCAACATTATACTATACTAATATTATTTTCGTTAGGTGTCGACCCTGAACGTCAGAAATAAGTGTCCGCTATCCGTTATTTTAATAGGCCTTTGCTTACCATTCGTGATCTTAGATGAAAAGTCAGGTTAGATAGTGAAAGCTTTAAATCAGTTTTAAACTCGACACTGATCTTCTTCATAGTTTTTCCTAGATGGCGTACTTTTTTGGAATTATTTCTTCCGTTTTTATTAACGGACCGTATATGTGCGAATGTATACGTCCGACAATGCATCAATCTCTGTAAGAATACACGTTGATCGGAAAGATTAAAAACATTGAAACGTGTCAGTCAATTCATTCCAAATTTTACATAGGCATTCAGAGTGTCAAAATGCAATGTCAGTGTGAAAATATTAACACGATCTCTTTAATTTGAAGTATGTATTATTATTTCATAATGGTTTCATCGGTATCTCTTAAAAACATCATTTGACCAACGTTGAACGCTCCGCATATTTTTCAAATCCAAAATCTGTGACCGAAAACATATAGGCTTTGTAAGAGTATATGAGTCGCTTCCGTACTGAATCGGTGTCATGCAAAAATGCTTCATTTGTTGGACTATAATAACTCGGAAACCAGTTGATGTTAGCGCTTTTTCTCATGACACTTTTTTTTAGCATGATAAATACCAACACCCGTGTGAGAATGCAGTCAAGGCTTCACCTAGGCCCTGATTAATTTCCCCTAACTCTCTAAGGAGCCTACTGTGGAAGCCTGGAAAGCCCTTGTTGGGGGCTTTGTCCCCCCCCCCCAAGCGGGGCTTGCCAGGGTCATAGAGTGGGGCCCTTATTCGTAGCCTTGTCTGAGCTCTAACAAAATTAGACATCAACATTAGTATATATTTTTAACAACAAGAATTTCATGTTTGAACATATTTCATCGTTTAATAATATTTTTATAACTCTTATTATGCAGAACATTTTTCTTTATCAACACTGAGATTTGATTCGGTTTACCTTATTTACCGGAATATTTTCGGTGCATGACGCGTAATCGTATCCCAAACACAAAATATTGTCTCGATAGATCAGAGAGAAATATCCGTTTCCTCTCAATGTAATCATGACGGATTTCAAAATTCTAGTGAAAATGAATAGGCTAATACACAAGCCAAATTGGAGGGGTGTAAATTCATACACTTGAGACTTGAACATGAATCTTCAAAATTTTATAGACTTTTTATGTACTGGCACAAAGAATTTCAATCTTTTCAATCTAGGGTACTCGTTTCGGGGTAGCAACCAGAGTAAAAGAAAAAATTATCTCGGCGAGATAGTCTCCATGAAACGACCATTTCAAAAACTTGGTGTGGAGATCCCACCGCGACTGTCTCGCCGAAATTCTGTGAAATTAAATTCAGTTGATCAATCAAGGATTTCGAAGAGTCGGTAGTTAATATGACTCGTATTCCTCATTCATTGAGTTTGGAAAAGAAAACGGTTATTGAGAATTGAACTCCCAGTGAAAAGTGAAAAACGCAGGGATAAATTTATTGATGATCAAAGTGCAACTTTCAATAACTGTTTTCTTTTACAAAGTCAATGAATAAGAAATTCAATTTATATTGTTAAAAATGAAGTAAAAAGTAAAAAAAAACTCTCTCTTCTCTCTTTTATTGATAAATGTTATAATTATCGATCTTTTCTATACCTATCATTGCTATCTTCTCATTTTTATTATATATATCGATGCTTGGAGAAATATTTAAAAAAGAGGATCGAAAAAATAACAAGCGTTAAAAAAATCGCTGCGTCAACTCACTCAAAAAATAAGTCGTTTTTTCGTTCGTGTTTTTTTTTTCTAATCAAAAGAGATAAAGTAAGAGATTGGAAGAAGAAGATAAAGAACGAAAGGTAGAGAAGGAGAGACGGTTTGATTCGGTGGAGTGGAGTTCTGCAGGAGTCTCGAAAATCCTAGAGCAGAGTGGAGATATCATGCTAATCCAAAAATCGTCAGGTAACAATTCTCTAACTTTTTTCCAACTCAAATCTCCGCTCCTTTTCATCGATTATCGTGCAATACAATATATCGAATTTTGCGATCTATTTAAGCTTGAGCAAGACACAGATCTCTCTCGTCTCACACGAGTTTTGGCGATTCTCTCTTCTCGTGTGAGTCTAGTCTTGCTCAAGATGTGTTTCCGTATCGATGTACTTCTCATAATTAAACATGGTTACGTTTTTCTCCTCTCTATCGGACGAGTTCATGTGATTTGGGTTGCTATCAATTTTGTTTTTGTGATGATGTTGGTTTGTGGTCTCGATGGCCAGTGTCTTCCAACCAGCAGCCATAACCCTAATCTTGATAATGTTTTCATCTTCATTCCAGATCGGAGTTTATTACGTCAGGACAGAAGTTCATTTAACACATATAAACTACCCTCTGTTCAAAATCTTTGATTGATTAACTCAATTGGAATCTCAGAATGGTGGCGAGACAGCTACGGCGATACTCTTCCAGTAAGATTCCTGAAATTTCAAAGGGCCTGGGCGAGACAGTCATGACGAGATTCTCGAAGGGTTTTGGAGAAACACTCACCGCGAGATCTTCAAACGATCTCGGCGAGACCGTCGCAACGAGATCTTCAGAGCAAGTTTTTGAAAGGTTCTCGGCCAAATAGTTTCGCTGACGGGACTCGGGAAGACTCTCGCCGAGATCAATTTTTTTCTGCGCGAAAATTTAACAACTGATCGTATATCCTCCATCTTTAAAGGACAGATAACCATGAACGAGCTCAATTTTTTTAGGTTCATAATAAACTGACACGAACCGTTTTGCTTTTGGACCAGGAAAGACCTAGAAATGAATTGGCCCTCGACGGGCTCACAACATTCTATTGCCCTTAGTGATAGTAATCTATCGATCTCTGCTTTATTGTAAATTCTTGACTCTTTTGCGACCAATTTTCTGCCGGGAATATTTGAGTTCGATGTACTTGCTCATTAAATAGTATTCGATACAGTATAAAACAAATTGATCGTCCGTTATTGTGTACTAAGATTTATGAAAATTTGCTAATCTTCCGGTGGTTCGACTTATTTCTACTGTCTGTTCCCTGAACTCGGTCGGTTTCAGAGACGAATCGGACTGGAGTGTGGTCGCGACTTTGTTCACGTCTGCATTTTCGAATAATTAACATGACTGCTGCGATTTCCGTTGAAAATTGACTCTGGGATAAAATTTTTGTCTCCAGCCCGCCTAAGTAACACGCACTTACCGCACAGATGAGCTTTTCCTATTTAACTGATTGGAACGCTAAAATGGTTTCTGTGTTGAATGTTAAGATTTTAAATTCTGTGCAACCTTCTCAATGGACTTTGCCTTTGGCTATTTTTTTACCGAATGACAATTTATCGGCGTTTGCATTCTTCAGAACAGTTTTAACTCGCTTATTGTGTCCCGAAGTAATGCATACCCTTCGAACAACAAATTCAGAACGGTATAAGTCTGTTATGAGTCGACCTGCATCCCATAATTTTTCAAGCAATTCATATCAATCTAAACGAGTTTTTTGGTCGCTCAAAGTGGGTGATATCGCTGTGTCCAAGGCTGATAACGCAGATCCAGCAATGTTCTGGCTCTCATGGAGATATTAACCCATGGGATATTAAATTAATGTTCTGGATTATTTTCCAAGGAGATATTAATGAATGAAAAAAATGAACATTTTTCAAAAATTTCTGGCGGTTACAGTTGTTGAAATAAAAATTAAGAAAAAAAATTAGGTGAGTTTTTTTATAAACTTCTGAAGAGGAAACAAATCAGCAAATTCAATAATGCGAATGTCAGATAGTGGCCGATTTGATGTGGAATGCCCTATATACACACGTTCAAATTTACCTTAGCCGTAGCAGGTAGTATTCACCTTCTTCCCTATAACCTCACATGCACACAAGATTCGACAAAGAGTTATTGTTCGGCTGGGATCCAAACTGTCGATTTGCTAGGTTAGCACTCTATTATTTACTTAAGCTAACCTAACATAACTAGCAAATTCTACCGTTTAGAATGTTTGAAAATGTTCAGCTGACCTTTACAATGTAGGTGAGTATACACCTCAAAGTACATACAGAATTTTGTTACCAGAACTGAAATATCTGCGTACCGTACTTCTACTCCTTTCGATTTCAACTTATACTGCTTTTGATTCGAGCGAAAATTTTGGACGCTTATCTATATAAATAATCTCGGGACACGCATTGCGGAATTTTTGGAATCGCGATTTTTTTCTATTTCCGCAGTCAGTTTAAGTTTGAACTTTTCGCTCTATCCCTCTGGATATTCACCCTTTCAGAGTACGTGCAAACCAGCCAAAGTCAATGAGTTTTTTCAAAAAACTGTTTCAATCCGTTATAAGAGGCATACTGAAAAAAATGTCGACGGAAAATGGTTTTCGCTTCGAAGAGGTGTAATTGTGCATACAAACATTACACCAACAATACAAGGGGAGTTTTCGTTACGGGAAAGGATATCGTTTTGAATTTCATGTCACGAGTTTTACTTGATTTACGAAAGATCTTGTTTTCAATAGCGTCATAACGTTAGACGTTTCTATGAACAAATTTTTATGAAAACTGCAAGAGGCGAGTTATTTATTGATTCTTTGTTTTAATTTACAATTTGGTTAAACGGATTATAACGCCAGTACTATTTTGCAGGTACCCTCCAGGAATCTTTTCGATTTTCACAGGCTTTTGTTTATCCCTGAAGTATTCATTATGTTGACAGCAAAGATGTTTTTTTTTTGTTCGTAATGATGTAGATCCCTCCAAAAAATGGTAACTGCATCTTCGTAAAAAGAAATATTCGAGCTTCTCAAAAATATAATAAATCAATATAAATATACTAAAGCATATAAAGCCAATTACGTCGGAGCGAGTACACAATTGTAAAGTATTTGAATCACAAAAAAAACTACCCAAAAAAGTACAAAATTCTTAAAAAATTGGCAAGATCGAGAATGATTTACATTTAGCACTAAAATTTATAATATCAATGATAGGACAAGTATTTCATTGTCGCTTGAGGATGGAGTGTTAAAAAATAAAAGCAAAAATCAGTTGGCTATTGAAAAAAGTCACCAATGTACAAAAATAAAAATCGGTCAAAAGAACTGAGTCCAGAAAAAAAATCAAGATAAAGCAAAACGTGGGGAAAAAAATTTCAAACGAAAAAAATTAAATTGAAAAATAATTTCGGCCGAAGTACTTGGCGAGTTGTTTGCTTATCTAGGATCACGTAATGCATTTCTTATGGTACGAACTCGCCAAGTACTTCGGCCGAAATTATTTTTCAATTTAATTTTTTTCGTTTGAAATTTTTTTCCCCACGTTTTGCTTTATCTTGATTTTTTTTCTGGACTCAGTTCTTTTGACCGATTTTTATTTTTGTACATTGGTGACTTTTTTCAATAGCCAACTGATTTTTGCTTTTTTTTTTTAACACTCCATCCTCAAGCGACAATGAAATACTTGTCCTATCATTGATATTATAAATTTTAGTGCTAAATGTAAATCATTCTCGATCTTGCCAATTTTTTAAGAATTTTGTACTTTTTTGGGTAGTTTTTTTTGTGATTCAAATACTTTACAATTGTGTACTCGCTCCGACGTAATTGGCTTTATATGCTTTAGTATATTTATATTGATTTATTATATTTTTGAGAAGCTCGAATATTTCTTTTTACGAAGATGCAGTTACCATTTTTTGGAGGGATTTGGTTTTTTTGGCTTTTGGTGCGCGTAAATGTACTTGTCTCAGCTTTTTTTACAGCATTTATGCTGTTTTTTGCCCGTGATTTCTTTTCTTTTTGTCCAGCAATTGTTATGGGACTTGGTTTTCCATCACACTACTATTTTCCCAACATAATTTGAATGAAAATTTTAAACCGCATTGGAGTAAAATTTTCATCTTTCATTTTCATACATTTCCCATTCAAATGATCTTGAGACTGATATCTACTATAATGGAAGTGAAAACTGAAAATATTCCTTGATTGTGTCCTCAATAACATTTTTATCATTTATTCATGCCGTCAAGTTTTCATCCAAATCATCTGAAACGGTAAAGATTTCATTGATTGAAATACTTAAGCTACCGCATGGAAAATTGTATGTGTCAATGAAAAATTAAAAAATACAATTTTTCATTCAAATCATCTAAACCGGTAAAGTTTTCATTGATTGAAATGATACTTAAGCTACTGCATGGAAAATTGTATGCATCAATGAAAAATTAAGTATTATGACGCTCTATAGACCAAAATATCCAACTCAGCACTTGTTATAAATATTTCCATGCGGTGTCATTCCAAAAAAGTTATTTGGATGTAATCTTCATCCAGCTTCCGACAGTTTAAATTCAGAATGTTTAACTAAAACTATTCGAATGAATATCGTGTCTAAAACTGGGAATGAAAAGATTACTTGAATGCGACTCAAGTAATATTTGTCGTTTTTGTCTCAACCATATTTTTTAAACCGCTAAAGTTTTCATTAAAATATTTTTTATATTTCTACCGCATGAAAACTATCTCAAATTTTCACAGCGGTTTCACGCTAAATATTTGTCATTTTTATCTCAACCAATTTTGGCAAGCGCTTAGTTTTTCATTAAAATATTTTTCATATTTCTACCGCATGAAAATTGTTTCAAATTTCCACAGCGGTCTCATATTATCATACAAAATAATAATATATAATATATAAAAATGATGAATAAATCCTTACTTTTGGAATTATTATTTCATCTTCTATTTTATTGACATCCATCTTCTTGATGTTCTTATATTATTAATTTAAACACGGTTTGTCCTCACATTAACATTGATTTTGTCGATTCGTTCGAAAACTGATTTATGTGAAACTATCGGGATCTTTCTAACCAATCAATTAATATGACATTTCCGCGATCTTTATAACCAACGAACTGCGGGATAGTCATAGCTGACACTTCCGCGATCTTTATAACCAAACGCGATATGGTCAGCTGTCACATTCATCGATCGAATATATATCACCACAATTTTTACCAATATTACTAGTGTACTAGAACAGCGTTTGCGAAAAAACACGCGAGCGTCGAAAATGTGTACGCAAATTTTCACAAATTTTTAGTGCATGCTAATTTAAAATAAATTCATATCTCCAGTACCATTCAAGCTACAAAGTTCTAGTTAGACACAATCGAAAGGAAAAAAAAAATAAAAAATACGTGAACTTACAATGTTTTCCAAAGCGCTATAATTTAATAAATTTTACGGAAACCGGATTTGAACGTTTTCGAAAACAGTTGGGAAACGCGGTCTTTGGAGTAAATGAGTCTTGTAGCGACTCGTCTTTGACGGAAACAGTATAGGTAAATGTACTTGTCTCGAGCCGCTTCCGCGACTCTTAATATGTCCAGGCCTGGTGAAAACAATTATAGCAAAAGTGGCAGGTTTCCCAGAGCTTTTTGACGAAATTTCATCTCTCAAACCGGAAGATATTGCTGATGGTCTTATTTACGCTCTTGGTACTCGACCGGAAGTACAGGTACATTTTTATTAATTTATTTTAATTAACCAAGATATCCAGACCACCAAAAAGGAATGTATTTCATATGTTTAGCATTAATTTGTAATAAAATTAGCATTAATTTTTTATATTTAATTACAGGTAACAGAAATTACCATTCGTCGTACAGGCGAGCCTTAAATCATAAACAAACAAAATGCCAAATTGTTATATAAGAATTTTTTTTTTTTTTTTTTTTTTTTTTTTTTTTTTTTTTCAAATAATAAATTTAATAATGAATGTAGCGAGAAAAGTGAAATAAAGTGAATTTCACAAAATATTGATACAGCTTTACAGCGGGGTGCCACATTATCCTACAACGACTTCCGACCCTTGTTACTCAACAATGAGCTAATCCTTGAAATAGTCTGGTCACCTACTTAGCCCGTCAAATAAAATTACAAGTAGACTTTTGGCGGCCGGCTCCAAAGGATCGACTGTTAGTAGAGAAGGCGGTTTAAATTTCACGTCAAGTACGTATTTATCCTACGGTCTAAATGTAAGATTAAGAGTTAAGAGAACATAGAAAATAAAATTTTCCCCAACCGCATTAAAGAATATTGAAGAAATATCGAAGTATGAAATTACATTTTAAAATATAAGTTTTCACCCTGCATCCATGATTGAGGGTAATTAACTCCAGAAATCCCCGAGCGAAAAGGTTTGCTTGTACCTGAAGAAAAATGGTATAAGCAACACAATTGGGATTAAATCTCTGAAGGTGGGTACTGTGAACATATTGCTAAAGTATCTCTAAGACAGAAGGCAAAAATTTGAGAGACAGCCACACCTGTTTTGGCGCCAAGTAGGGGGTGTGGAAGATACTTCGTACTCGTATTTCCCACTTTAGAAGTAAAGGATGTCGGGGAATTTTGGGTATAAATGAAGTGGTTAATAGAAATTTTCATCACTCGTATTTGAGGAATCCTACATTACATTCGTCAATTACATACAACATTCGTCAAATACGAAAAGTCTCTTCAAAAAATATTTTGAGAAGAAAAAAGATAAGAAAGTGAAAGCGACGAAGTCTGATCTCTACACTTGGGACCAAGTCTCTGAACTCTTTCTTTGGAAGGACAAAAGCTGTGGCGGTGGACCGAACCGGCTTGACATCGGAAACTCCTGTTTTTTTTAATTGTAAGTATCTAAATCTGGTTTCAAAAAGCGATTTTTTTTTTGTAATACGTGTAAACTCAATGACGAAATCCTTAATTGCTTGATTTTAATATGATTTTTTTTTTTGCTTTCAGTAATTTTTTTAAACGCTGAAGTATAAAAATGCCGCACGCCGTCGACTCCTCCTACATCCGGGGCCAAACAGGCGCAGCACAGGAGAGGGCCGGAGGAAAATTGACTATCGTCGATCCCCGGCTACAGAGAGCGTCCGGGATCATCAAGCGCCCTTGCCGACCGATGGAGATGAAGACGTTGAAACCCGAAAACTGGCCTCCTACATCTCCGCCAAAGTCGAAGAAACATCTGCCTTCGACAGCCCCTCTCGCACTGAGGGAAGATTTCTCCCAGCCACTCCAGCGCTTCGAGAAACGTCTATTCGATGGAAAAGACTGCGAATTCGAACATCTTTATCAGGACCCTGAAATCCGCGCTCAGGTCGCCAACGGCCCTGTCTTCCCCGAACGAAAGCAGGGTCTTAAAAGGACATGTCCCTCGCAGCCGCCCAACCCTAAGCGTCATGCGAATCGACCAGGCTAAATTTATTATTGTTTTTCCACTTTTTGTTTTTATTTTATACATTATTATTATTATTATTTTATTATAAGTATAAGTATATTTTATTATTGTATTTCCGCTTTTTGTTTTTATTTTTTAAATAATATTTGTATATAATATATTGTTATAAATAAATATTTAATGATTTATTTTTCCACAAAAAAAAAACCACTGTCGGCTCCATTCTTTCTCTACCTGACCCTTAGATATGCATAAAAAAAGATTCATTAGAAAGTAATAAAATAGTATATTTACAATAAATTCCTTTGAATTAAATACATTGTTATTGAATTTCAAGAAATATTTATTCTCTTCAAATAACGAGGTTTATTAATTATAAACATACAATTTTATTTGATTCGTTTTCTAGTTATATACCATCGAATAAATGAAACTTTATTTTCCGTAAAGAAAACAGTTTACTTTCGTCGGTTTTTAAAATAAATGGTTTATCACAAAAAAAAAAACTACCCAAAAAAGTACAAAATTCTTAAAAAATTGGCAAGATCGAGAATGATTTACATTTAGCACTAAAATTTATAATATCAATGATAGGACAAGTATTTCATTGTCGCTTGAGGATGGAGTGTTAAAAAAAAAAAGCAAAAATCAGTTGGCTATTGAAAAAAGTCACCAATGTACAAAAATAAAAATCGGTCAAAAGAACAGAGTCCAGAAAAAAAATCAAGATAAAACAAAACGTGGGGAAAAAAATTTCAAACGAAAAAAATTAAATTGAAAAATAATTTCGGCCGAAGTACTTGGCGAGTTGTTTGCTTATCTAGGATCACGTAATGCATTTCTTATGGTACGAACTCGCCAAGTACTTCGGCCGAAATTATTTTTCAATTTAATTTTTTTCGTTTGAAAATTTTTTCCCCACGTTTTGCTTTATCTTGATTTTTTTTCTGGACTCAGTTCTTTTGACCGATTTTTATTTTTGTACATTGGTGACTTTTTTCAATAGCCAACTGATTTTTGCTTTTTTTTTTTAACACTCCATCCTCAAGCGACAATGAAATACTTGTCCTATCATTGATATTATAAATTTTAGTGCTAAATGTAAATCATTCTCGATCTTGCCAATTTTTTAAGAATTTTGTACTTTTTTGGGTAGTTTTTTTTGTGATTCAAATACTTTACAATTGAGTACTCGCTCCGACGTAATTGGCTTTATATGCTTTAGTATATTTATATTGATTTATTATATATTTGAGAAGCTCGAATATTTCTTTTTACGAAGATGCAGTTACCATTTTTTGGACGGATTTGGTTTTTTTGGAGACTTCCACAGAAGCGGCTTTTGGTGCGAGTAAATGTACTTGTCTCAGCTTTTTTTACAGCATTTATGCTGTTTTTTGCCCGTGATTTCTTTTCTTTTTGTCCAGCAATTGTTATGGGACTTGGTTTTCCATCACACTACTATTTTCCCAACATAATTTGAATGAAAATTTTAAACCGCATTGGAGTAAAATTTTCATCTTTCATTTTCATACATTTCCCATTCAAATGATCTTGAGACTGATATCTACTATAATAGAAGTTAAAACTGAAAATATTCCTTGATTGTGTCCTCAATAACATTTTTATCATTTACTCATACCGTCAAGTTTTCATCCAAATCATCTGAAACGGTAAAGATTTCATTGATTGAAATATTTAAGCTACCGCATGGAAAATTGTATGTGTCAATGAAAAATTAAAAAATACAATTTTTCATCCAAATCATCTAAACCGGTAAAGTTTTCATTGGTTGAAATGATACTTAAGCTACTGCATGGAAAATTGTATGTATCAATGAAAAATTAAGTATTATGACGCTCTACAGACCAAAGTATCCAACTCAGCACTTGTTATAAATATTTCCATGTGGTGTCATTCCAAAAAAGTTATTTGGATGTAATCTTCATCCAGCTTCCGACAGTTTAAATTCAGAATGTTTAACTAAAACTATTCGAATGAATATAGTGTCTAAAACTGGGAATGAAAAGATTACTTGAATGCGACTCAAGTAATATTTGTCGTTTTTGTCTCAACCATATTTTTTAAACTGCTAAAGTTTTCATTTAAAAATTTTTTATATTTCTACCGCATGAAAATTATCTCAAATTTTCACAGCGGTTTCATACTAAATATTTGTCATTTTTATCTCAACCAATTTTGGCAAGCGCTTAGTTTTTCATTAAAATATTTTTCATATTTCTACCGCATGAAAATTGTTTCAAATTTCCACAGCGGTCTCATATTATCATACAAAAAAATAATATATATAATATATAAAAATGATGAATAAATCCTTACTTTTGGAATTATTATTTCATCTTCTAGTTTTTTGACATCCATTTGCTTTATTTTCTTACATTATTAATTTAAACGCGGTTTTTCCTCACATTAACATTGATTTTGTTGATTCGTTCGAAAACTGATTGATGTGAAACTTTCGCGATCTTTCTAACCAACCAATTAATATGACATTTCCGCGATCTTTATAACCAACGAACTGCGGGATAGTCATAGCTGACACTTCCGCGATCTTTATAACCAAACGCGATATGGTCAGCTGTCACATTCATCGATCGAATATATATCACCACAATTTTTACCAATATTACTAGTGTACTAGAACAGCGATTGTGAAAAAACACGCGAGCGTCGAAAATGTGTGCGCAAATTTTCACAAATTTTTAGTGCATGCTAATTTAAAATAAATTCATATCTCCAGTACCATTCAAGCTACAAAGTTCTAGTTAGACACAATCGAAAGGAAAAAAAAATAAAAAATACGTGAACTTACAATGTTTTCCAAAGCGCTATAATTTGATAAATTTTACGGAAACCAGATTTGAACGTTTTCGAAAACAGTTGGGAAACGCGGTCCTTGGAGTAAATGAGTCTTGTAGCGACTCGTCTTTGACGGAGACAGTATAGGTAAATGTACTTGTCTCGAGCCGCTACCGCGACTCCTAACAACATCGACAATCACATTACAAATGCTATAAAAAATCAATCGACTTATTGTTAGACGTAAAAATCAATTTATAATGTGTTATTGATATTTGGGTATGTTTTTGTCATAGATGTCAGAAAAAAATCCAGAAATTTTTTAAATCTTTACGACGTTTACGGCTTTTTATTTTCTTTCCTCTTCAATACTCACGATGGGATAAGTCAATTTTTTTTCAATACTACTTAACAAGAGGTACGTAATTGATTTTTTTCATGAACGTAAAAATAATATTTGATTTTTGAAAAAATATTAAAAATTAAAGTGCGGAGTGCTCAAGAGGTACAATTATTGTATTTACGGAAAACACTCTCCATTTGAGTCACTTCACACTCTTTTTTTTTCAATTTCCTGCATTTGGTGGAATATGCCAAAAAAAGCTGAAAACTTCTTTTTCCATTTTGTTTGCAATAAATTTTTATTGTAAGGATTGAAAGATCATTTTTTTTCTTATAATTCAATGGAAAGAACATTATGAACAATGAATATTTTGAAACAAGAATATTATTTTAAGGTTCATGGAAAAAATTTATTATGTGCCTTTTATTTAGGAGTATTGAAAAAGTAATTGATCAAATCCTATTTTAGATGTGGGGTGAAAAAATTTTTTTTATTAAGTTTTACTTCATGAAAACTTATGGAGTAGTTTATTTATTGTTGGTCTAAAACTAGTTAGGTTGGGGATTAGACATTCTCAGGAAACATTTTTTTTTTTTGTAGATCTGGTAGACCTAAAGTTTTCCAGAATTTCACCGGGCATAATTTTAGTATGCTTATACGGCTATGTCTTTTATACGAGACACTCTTCAAATGAAGCAGTACAGGTGCGATAGTCCCATTCGAAAGTAAAGAAATTCTCACATTCTACAATGGGCTGTAATTTTTGAAAATCAATGAGATAACTTATTCTTAAACCACATTAATACAATGCTGTGGCATTTGGAAGTCCAAACTTCACATAATTCATAAATTGACATCATTTATTTGACCAGTTCTGTTTTCTTCGATCAAAAACTTTTACTGGAGCCTGTCCTAACGCGTCATCCTAACCACACTTTTTAACGTCAATGACGGGTGGTACAGTATAGATATGTCTACTAGGGTGCTTGAAAAAAAAATCGACTTTTTTTCTTAACCGTGCAAGGAAATATGTTAGTGTTTCATGCAAAAGTAACTCTCCCGAAATTTGGGTCTTTTAAAAAAAAATTTAAAGGTCGCACAAATGAGTTTTATGTGTTTTAGTCCAGTCGGAATGTACAAAATATCGACCGACTTCTGCATTTTGACCTAGCACATTGCCAATTTTTTTACAGGTAGTGAAAAATGCTTGTTAAGGAACAGATGAGGGTGAGGTAAGGGTGTAAGCGGGTAACCTGTTCCTCAACAATAATTTTTTCGCACAAGCATGTGAAAATGAAAGCGAAATCGTATTTATGGGCGAAAGAATGGGGGAAATCAATTTCCAATGGATTTTCAGATTGCTGATGAAAAATCACGTTGGTTAAAAAAAAAGTAACTTTCTACGTCAATTTTTAAGGAATTTATCCTAATTGTGAACCCAGCTGGCTGAGGCGCGGTGGGGGAAGCGGCACTGCCCCCACTACGCCGCCCGGGCGCATCGACCGCGCGGCCCCCTAATCGGCGCTCGAAAAATTACGTTCACATCGTATCTGAGGTTGAATATAGAGAAAGTTTGTGTTATATTGAATTAAAAACAAGCAAAAATCAGTTGGTTATTGAAAAAAGTCACTAATGCACAAAAATAAAAATCGGTCAAAAGAACAGAGTCCAGAAAAAAAATCAAGATAAAACAAAACGTGAAGAAAAAAATTTCAAATGAAAAAAATTAAATTGAAAAATAATTTCGGCCGAAGTACTTGGCGAGTTTTTTGCTTAGCTAAGATAACGTAATGCATTTCTTATAGTACGACCTCGCCAAGTACTTCGGCCGGAATTACAGGAGTGTTGTATTTCTTGGAATATGATCGATATTCATCAAATATCGATTTCCCGATTAATATTTTTTAATAAATAAATTTCTTCCTGAATAATTTTTTGATCAGGGACCCTGATCAGGACCTCACCATACGACCTGATCACGATCTTATGTTCCAGCACGTTACAATTTTGAGCAGGGCACTTTCAGGTTGGCTCATGAGTGCCTTAGCGAGGCAGTCAGGCAAACTGATAGTGCCCTGCATAGATCCGTATGATAATTTCCACGCATAATCCTCGTAAGTAGAGAAATTGGGGCTTCCCAAAAATATAATAAATCAATATAAATATACTAATGCATATATTACCCAGTACGTCGGAATTGAGTATTTATTTATGAAGTATTTTAATTTATGTTTCGCGATTTGGAAGTATAAGCACTCGACAAACATCGAAATAACCCTCCTAAAAAATTCCTCAAAATATGAGCGGATACGCATAAATTACTTTTCCCAAAACAACAAACGCGATTTGGAACCGATATTCCTTTACGGATTTTCGGGCCAGACAAATACTCTGTGCGTATTCGCTCAATTTTAAAGGAATTTTTCAATTTTTTTTTCTATTTAGACTCACACTGACTGCCCACTAAAGGCTGATGCAATTACTGTCGAGATGGTAATTGATGCAATTTTAAATTCCAACTCAACTGGGCCATCGGGAATCTTGCTGGGAGAGTATCACACTATCACCGTGGCAGTCTTGCCGAGACCCTTTAGGAATCTTGTTGGGAGAGGACCACCGCGACAGTCTTGCTGGAACCAATTTTTTATTGATGAATGAAGACCAAAAGATCTTGTTCCTCTAAAAGTTTGATATTTCGATGAAAAATGGTCGTATCGGGGTTTAATGAAAATGAAGTTGAAGGTGAACAAACAAGCTACCCGGTCCATGTAATGGATTAGCTGACAAAAATTTGCTGAACAAAGTCCGGGAACTCAGAAAAAAAATGAAAAATTTTGAAAATTGTTTTTCCATTGTTATTTCTTGAGATCGAAAAATAACCGTAACTCCTAGTAAAAATTCACCAAAAGATCTGAGAACTGGAATCTTAGAGCTCGGAAATGCTTTTTTCGATCCCCGATACGACCATTTTTCATTTAAATACAGCCCGTTAAATCGCGGAAAAATTTTGAATTTTTTTCCCTTTAATTTTATGGTTTAGTGTATTTCAAACTCAATTGCTGTTCTGCCTCAAATTTTTTTTCGTCACTATAATCATTTATCACCCTATTATTAAATGAAACACAGTCAACGTTAGTAAATCATAAATTGGCTCAAAAACAGGAGTTTCCATGGATCAACCACCGAGACATTAACTTAACGTAACATGACTAATGATGTAACGAAAATCGTTCAACCTCATCGCATAGTTGTCAATACGACATTGTTTTTAGTACACAATAGCTTTTACGAGAATTCACGAATTCTATATCAATATTCTGCACACTTCCATAGTAGACAAAATCATGACATATCTTTCACATGAAAAGAACATCTGTTGTGTTCCGTAAGTATTAACGGAATACTTTTTCCGATAATGGCTTAAGATTTATGGTGGCACCAACATGCGCGGTGGCCACAGCCACTCTTTTCACGCGCACTATTTTATTATAATTGCAGGAGGGCCAAGGAAAATTATCAAAAACCCGGCTGATGCAGGCAACCAAATTTTTACTCGGTTTAGCAATTGGTACGTAAGCCAGTGCATGGGCAAGCAGTCATTCAACCAAGTATTGACTCAGCCAAAGGCGACTTAAGGAGTCAGGTCTAGTTAGAATTTTCAAAAAATCGATTTTTTTCCATTTCTTAAAAGCATAATATCTTACGAGTATTTTCCGACCAATTGCATGTAAATCAGACCATTATTCGCCGAAATACATAGTTTTAAAGGACGTCGTGCTTGAGCCGTACAACGTAAGCAGATAGCGGCAGCTGTGCGGTCGACTCTAAAGGGTCACTGAAGGTCTTTATTGTTTTTTATACATGTATACACACATACACACGCTCACACAGATGCAGGAAAAAAGCGCAGGAAGGCGAACTATATGGCCCAGGAATAGACGACTCTATGTAAGTTACAAAAAAAAATTTTTATCTGCATGCAAATCGTACTCAAAACTTTAAACTCATTTTTCTGGAAACCATGTTTTCGAAGTCGGTGATCACTGTAACTCGAGAACGGCTTTACCGATCGGGTTGAAATTTATATCACTTCTTCTATACATAGTTGTCCTCCGGATGACCGAAGGATTTTTTTTTTGGGATAATTATTTTTTTTTCTTTTGTAGTCAAAAATGTACGTAAAATTTTGGTCAAAACAACACTTTTGACTTTCAACGTCCGCCATTTTGTGAAAAATGAAAATTTTTGAAAACCTTTCGTTCAACCGAAGCATTATATCATGAACTAAAGATCCACCTTTGTTTTGTTGGTTTCAGATAATTCGTTGCAGCGCGAGAGTGATCACCGCGCAAAACCTATTTTTTTTTTTTTGCAGCGTCCTCGGCCATCGATACATATCGGCTTATTTTGCAATAGATTTCATTAAAAAAATTGTCATGTTTACATGAAATATATGTCTTTTAAACGGAAGAACTTTTGTTGTAAATTATTTTATCGCTCGGCCAAAAAAAAATCGAAAAAAGGCCTTTTTTTAACGTTCTAACTAGACCTGACTCCTAAACATTAGAGATTATGCAGCTACGCACAAACTGCTCATTCATTGATGTCGGTATTATGTGAAAACTATTGCACATTTATAGTCATTTCAGTGGAAAAGCTTTCTCCCAAATATTTTATTTTTGGCTGGTAATTGTGATCAAAATACAATTTCAAACTATATAAACGCTGGCATGGAACCGGAAGTCTGCTTTCAAATTACACGCAAAAAAGAGCGAATTGGTTTTTTTAAGTGGAGTTACGTTCGTGTACTATATTCAACTAATATCGAATAATTGCATGAAATTTACAACTATCAGCAATTCATCAAATCGAGTGAGTTCAAAAAAGCATTACTTCTTCGGGATTATTGTTGAAAACATTGTTGCGATCCGTTAGTAAGATTTCAATGAATAACACAATAGAGGGAAAGGAAAATATTCAGCTCTACGTGCAGCTCCATTATTTCTTTCTCTAGACGGTTTAGTGGTGTCCAAGCACGATGGTGCAAACTTCCTCTGTTCATAATTCTTCATATACCTAATAGAGCCTACACTAATGTTACTCAGTAGAATTACTCATAGTGCTCTACTGGTACACTACACGATGTGTATGGAACCTAAGGCAACAATAACGCGTTATAGAGCAGGCAGTGAATGTGGTCTAGGGTATATGATATAGATTGATGTAAACATATTGGCCCGTGCAGTTACCCCAGTATCAAGCAAGTTATATATCGATTCAGCTTAATGATCAATCAAATAACTATAATACATTACCAATTTCAAAATCTATAAATAGTTACTGCATGCATATCAAAATATACATTAGAGTGTCTCTTTTTAGGGCAACATTTTTTTTTCCAGGCGCCGACTCAGGAATTTCCAATTTATAGACAAGACAAACTTTCACAAATGGGGTACGTTAAGAAATATTCAGAGGCCTTGTGGTTTTTCCTGTCAAATACTATTGAAAATGTGTTTCCTTTTATTTTTATTGATATTTCTCGGTCCCATTTTATATGTGAAATTGTGCGAACAAGTTTTTGTAGGAAATTTGATTTACCCCAGAGAAATCTGTTGAGAAAAATCGTGTAAGTGGAGTGGTCCCGAGTTATTATTATTCAAAGCGAATTTCAGATGGAAGTATCTATTTCAAGTCACTCGCTGACCGATTTTTTGAAAGTATCGGAAAAACTCAAATGACAATTTCGTAAAAAATTGAGTCCTAGGTTCCCTGCCCTTCGTAAAGAGGTGCGGGGAACATGGGCGATATTAACCGAGCGCGTCTTCAGGTGGCGGATAGAAGGACGGCCAGTGAGGGAAGAGACCCAAAACGGCCGGGAAACGGAGCCTCATATGACGACCGGGACCGGGACCGGGGGGACGCGGAACACCTAGGTGAGGGGGTGTTATAAGGAACCCGGCTGGTATAAAACCCAGCCAAGGGAACTGAAGGCCCTGTCGCGGACCACTCCTCAAGCCAAGGAGGGAGCTATCATGCCGAGGCCTGAATCGCACTGAGTTAGTGTACGTCAAACAATGCCCTTGGG
Organism: Campoletis raptor; assembly: GCA_948107755.1. NCBI lineage: Eukaryota > Metazoa > Arthropoda > Insecta > Hymenoptera > Ichneumonidae > Campoletis > Campoletis raptor. The sequence goes on along the minus strand of OX403629.1, from coordinate 2,718,616 downwards.
GTACCAGGCGCCCCCCTCCCCCATTGTATCTAGCCTAATCGTTACATATAGGCTCTGTGGCGATGGACAACATGTTTCCTGGTTTCTCGTGGAAACAAATACGAACACCAATACAGAAACAAACAAAAATGAAGGAAGAGACGCTGGTGCTGGGCCCTTATCAGAGGAACCAGTAGCAGACAAAATGGAAATCGAGAACGGCTCGGATCCAGTAGACCTCGTCACAGCGAGGTCTCAGGATCTAACTGTTGGAGATCTGCCCATACGCGTTGAGGAGGAGGGATCAACGAAAGCCGAGCCCACCGAATCAACGACAACAGAAAAGCGAGATAAGCCTTGCTGAAGCGGTGCGGCGAAGAGAAGGGCCCGCAAGGCGAAATTGGCTTTGCAGGGCCCACCCTCCAAGTCCACCCCTAAGGGCAAGGAGGAAGCACCGAGGACCGTGGCTGGGGCAAAGGGGTCGGTCGAACGACTCAGACCCTCGGACAGCACACCCCAGGAAAAATACACGGCAGCCAAGAAGAGCAAGCCTCACCTGAAGCCCACTGGCTACGCACAAGCGGCAGCCGCCGATGAGAAGCTGCTCATTGCACCGGCGGACTATCCCGGCTCTCTTCTCGGCCAGAGGCAGGACGAGCTGGTGGCACGAGAGCTGTTCGGAGCCCTGGACTCAATCTCACTAGGGCAAGAGGTCCTGTGCTTTGAGGGGACCTGATGCGACCAGGGAGTCCTCTGGGTGACTTGTTCGGACGACAAGGCCACAGAATGGCTGAGGGAAATAGATCCAAAGATAAAGCCATGGGAAGGTGCAGTTCTCAAAGTACTAGAGAGAGTGCCTCCCCAGACGGGTGATAATGACAGCAGTGTTCCCCGGACCAAACGGGGACATGTAGGTCGTCCTCACCAGGCTACAACGACTAATCCCGGGACTACAAACTCCCCTATGGAGAGTATGGAACCGAAAGGAGGTCAGAGGGGCCACACATGTGGTCCTTGGAGTAGACGCCGCCTCCCTAGCTGAAGGTGAGCGGTCTCGCACCCCATTACGGACTGGGCAGGGCCCGTTTCTATGAGGCCCAACACAGGATGGCAAAGGTACGGTGGGACGGCTCGCCCGAACCAAGTAAGGAAAGCGGGGGGGGGGGGGGGGGGGAGGGGGTGCAGAAGGAAGAAACCCGGTAGCCCAATACAGCCAAAGGGGCCAACAAAGGGGGGGGGGGGTTACCTCCCCTCTGCTGTGGCTCATGGTCGTGGACGGGCTACTGACTGAGATCGGTAAGCTAGGGTTGAAGGCTTTGCGGACGATGTCTGCATTCCGATCAGCGGGAATCACCCCAACTACGTGGCGAGCAGAATGCAAAGAGCACTCCATCTCGTCGAAACATAGTGCACTGCACAGTCCTTAAGAGTTGACCCGGGGACAACAGAAATGGTGCTATTCACCAAGAAGAAGAGATTCAATTTCGAACCACCTACTATCTGCGGCTCGTCACTGGCACGCTCCCGGAAGGTAAAATACCTGGGGGTGATTCTGGACAGTAAGTTGAGCTGGAAGTCGCACATCAACACGCAGGCTAAGAAGGCGACAGCAACCTTCTGGGCCTGCCGTCGAACGTTCGGACAAACATGGGGCCTCAGACCAAAAATGGTCGGATGGATCTACAACGCCATCACTGCCCCCAGCTGACTTACGCGGCTGTGGTGTGGTGGCCTGCACTGAGAAAAACAGGTATCAGGAAAACGATGGACAGAGTACACAGGTTGGCAGGGCTGGGGATAACAGGAGCTCTGAGCACAACCCCGACCCTGGCACTGGGCGCACTGCTCAATCTTCCACCACTCCACATCACAGCGGAAGCGGAGGCGTTAAAGGCAGCCATACTGCTGCGACACAACGGTTAGTGGGAAAACGCGGAAGAGGGACATGCGTCCATCCTTAAGGACGTGACGCGGCTGGGCAGAATTGGCCACCTTGAAGGGGATAACTGCACACGCGTCTACCGCTTCCACAAGGATTACCAAATCGTCATACTGTATAGACAAACATGGAAGGAGAATTGCGGGGCCCTCCTGTCTCCTGGAGGACCAGTCTGGTACACAGACGGGGCCAAAACGGAGACGGGAGCCGGTGCTAGCGTATGGAGCGACGGGCCCAGGACGGAACTAAGCTTCTCACTGGGACCGTACGCTTCCATCCTTCAAGCCGAACTATTCGCGATTAAGTCCTGTGCCCTCTCCATCTTGACCTTGTGAAAAGGGAGTCAGACAAATGGATTAAGGACAAGTTTGCGGACCTACCTAACGAGGGACTGGGGTTGAGACACACGAGGGCACTGTTGACAAAGCCCTCTAGCGAGCTTGGAACAGTGCTCACCGGGCTCTACAGGAAGCAGCTAAGGCTGATAGCGGGCTTGTTGACAGAGCACTGATTTACGGGTAGGCATGCAATGAGGTTGCGGCTAACATGTGACCCAACTTGCACAGGATGCGAGGAAGCAGAGGAGACTACACTGCACCTAAAACTGAATTGCAAACAACTGGAGGACCCTAGATAAGGGCACTTCCAAGCCAGGCAAATCAACGATTTCAAAATGGAATGGGAGGAGGTCAGCAGGCTTCTGCATCTCGCAAGAGAAGCCGGCCTGCTATCTGACACCCCATAATACGTTCGCCCCCATAGGGGCTCGGGGCACAAAGCTCCAAGAGACTGAGCGCCCGGCAATACACTTTGAAATTGGAAAAAATATAAACAACAATTGAGTTTTCAGTAGTTTTTTTTTCTGTGACAACAAATGGAAAAAGGGGTCAACAAATGTGCGTGTCCAAGTTTCTTTCCCCGGGAAGAGAATTTTTGGGCAGGATAAATATGATTTATGAACAATTTTCAAAAGAGCACGACAATAAATAAAAACGTTTGTTATAATTGTTTATAAATAGACTAGACCTTGACTTATTGAGTTCATACACCTATTATCAATTAAAAAGTAAAAAATCGATACTAATAATGGTTTATGTAGAGTTTTTTTTTTCTATTTTTCAAAAATAAAAAAAAACAGTTATTGTGAAGGGCCCACGACTGGACCAGCCTTGAAGATTGTTCAAAGAATATGACTTGAAATTTTTTTTAAATCATGAGATCAAAAGATACACTCACTTTCAAAAACACGATAAGAAATTTCAAACTTCGAAGTCTTGATCAAAAACACTGTGAATATTTTGTGCGTATTTTTTTCTGAAAAGGCTGTCTGAGAACAATGATTTAGAAAGGAAACGTTAATTTGGACCGTTATGAAGAAAGTTATGAACGAAAAATAAAAAAAAAAGCAATTTTTATTCAAATTCGATTACTTTTGTACAAGTGATAAAAAAAATTTCAAAACTGACCAGAAAAGCTTTGTTCGGGGGGGGGGGGGGGGGGGTACTAGGAAATATTAAAAAATTAAGGAAATGCCCGACATATAGAACAATGGTACCGATTAGTATACCACAACAAATAACTACACTAGCTAGATATTAGCGAGAAAGATTCATAGCATCGGGTGAAAAGCTGATTAGTTGTCGATTTAATGCGAACGAGAATATTGATGAGTTACTTATTTTGATTTCCTTTGAAGCGTGACTGTCCACCATGGGCTATTCATCATGTGCATTTTGGCGATGATATCGAACGAAAATAGATGAATTATAGATGAATTAATAATGGCCCTATGAACCGTTTCGACATTAGCAAAAGCCTGGTTACCATTTTATCACGTGTCTGGAATTCTTAACGTGGAATTTTTGCGCCGTTTAATTCATGGGTGTCACAAATAATTGAGCAAATTTTCCGTAAAATTTACTTTGTTCATGAATGTAGTCGAGAAAATAATAGCAGAAACAACCGTGATCTATTAAACGGAACTACATTTTTGATGGTACAACAGCAATTGTAACTTGCGTGATAATTTTAAGGAACAAGATTTTCCCTCAAAGATTCAATACGATATAGCAATCCCCGGGGAAAAAACCTTGGATGAGTACATTTGTTGACCCCTGTTTGCAGTTGTTGTCACAGAAAAAAAACAACCCAAAACAGTACAAAATTTTTTTTTAATTCGGCAAGATTGAGCCAGGAAAAACAAGATTATTTCTATAAAATAATTTTACTCCAAATGACAAATAGAAATGAAAAACTTTATATATATGATCGAATTGAGTCCAGAAAAAAAATCGGAATGAGAAAAAACTTGAAGGAAAAATTTCAAACGAAAAAAATTAGATTGAAAAAAAAAAATTCGGCCGAAGTACTTTGCGAGTTCGTAACCATGAGAAATACATTATGTGATCCAAGCTAAGCAAAAAAACTCTCCAAGTACTTCGGCCGAAATTTTTTTTTTAATCTGATTTTTTTCGTTTCAAATTTTTCTGATGTTTCTCGCACTTACACTGTCAAAACTACTGTCAAATATGAACTTTCTATAATATGGGTACAGAGGAATGTAGTCACACTCGTGACCAATCGAAACACAGGGGAATGATTACATTCGTGACCAATGAGAACCTCAATAGGCAGACGGAGGCCTTTCATTGTGCCATATACAGACACGTCAAATTCTTCGATGTGTAGGAATTTTTGCGTAATCTTCACCCTGTGCAAAGTTTTTTCTTAGCAATTACGGCATCAATCCTGCTGATTGAAGACTTGATCGAAAGCTTCTTTCTCAATTATCCTCTGGTTCAATTTTCAAAGTATAGCATTCCTCCTGGGCTTCGTAATTAATGAAAAAAAGTTGCAGTTTTCACCCCTACCAGCGAAAATTGCTTTGTTCAGTACATTTTGTACATTTTACATTGTAAATTACTTTGTACATTTGACAGAGCTGTCAAATATACTTGTCCCGAGACTCTACCGAGTCTCTTGATTTCTATTAAGCAGATAGAACACGGCAGACTGTGAAATATAAGGCAAATTCCATGCACAACGCTGTTATATATACCTCTACCCTGCTCGTTATGGGAGTTAGACAAAAATTTCTTCTGTTTTAAATAGAAGAACTAATCGACGAAGAGATCAGAATTAATGCATTGATAAAAATAATTCTCTAAAGTTCCCTGATCATTATAAGATTGTTAAGAATGATGGCTTGCGAAGAATGGTATTCCCAGAGAAACTTCAATTCGTGTCTTACCTAGGGAACACACGTGAAGTAAAACGTGGCATGTTTTTCATGCCACGTTTTACGGGGCATGAAGAACTGCATTGAGATATCAGCAGATTTTTTTTTTTCTTTCTTTAATTTTTAACCGTTCCATTTCCGAGAAATTACATATATAAAATTGGTGTCTCGTACATTGGTGCTTATGAGGATTCACTCGATGACAAGTTGAATGCACATTTTTACGCGGCGAAAATACCTCTAAAAAATAGTAAGATTGCTTCGAAAAAATATTAGCATGAAATATGCATTTTTGAGAATAAATACCGAAAAATTCAAGAATTTTGACCATCCCGTTGTTGAACAACAAATTAGAGAAGGCCGAAAAATGACTAATTTTTTGACGGCAGCCGTCGCTCTTCCAGAACTAAGAAATAGACCTGGTAACACTGCGCGGCTTTTACGTGTATACGGTGTATACGATGCTTGTGTTAGTACAGCATATGACGGCTGTTCTAACTTCGAAGCTGAGTACAACCAAATATTTCACAACGTTGTTGGATGAAAAGAGACTAATGCCCGAGATCGTTTGAGATAAATATTGTGATTAGGATTGAAGGGAAATTACAGAATTTCTATCAAACAAGAAAATATAATTAGTGCATATAAAGATTTATGACAGACGTACATCATAAAATCTATGCGGATCGATAGAAAAATGCAAAAATGGAACCCAATCCTTGTTGGTTTTCTTTAACAATGTTTTTGGGAGCTAAGAGTTCATTGCTCTTATCATCGTCGCACACATCATCCGTTTTCCATCTGAATTTCGACATTTTTCGACATGTTTTCACATGTCACTTTCATGCAATAATCCGATTGTATTGAGGTTAGGGGTTGCGCACGGACGAGTATAGACTAAAAACACTACTGCCAACGTTTTATTAGATGGACCGACTAACACCGCGTTGTTGCCGCGAATTCAACAATCAAGAGACTCGGTAGAGTCTCGGGACAAGTACATTTGACAGCTCTGTCGTCTGCTGGCCCGAGGCTCACCAGAGTTATATTATTTTTGAATAAAGTTAAATTCGGTAGTGGGGGTGAAAACTGAAAGTCATTTTCTCGAATTACTACGAAGCGTAGGAGATAGATGATGACTTGAAAATTGAACTGGAGACTAATTATGAAAAAATCTTTCGATTAAGCCTTAATTCAGCACGATTAATGCCGTATTTGCTGAGAAAAAAATTTGCACAGGGTCAAGATTATGCAAAAATTCTAACACATTGAAGGATTTGGTGTGTTTGTATATGCGCGCAAACGACACAATCAAAGGCGTTTTGATGCCCATTAAAACACGTAAACAGCGAGACGCGTAAACAGCGTATTTTTTGCAGACTTCTCGTAAATCCGTCGTGGGCAAAATTTGAACTAATTTGTATGTTAGAGTCGCAAATTCTATCAGACTGTTAGATAGATGGTAAGGCCGGAATAATTCACGCAAAAAAAAATAAAATATCAATTTGACCCTTTGAAACGCACATTTTTCCTTACGTGAATTTAGCTCAAAACTTTTTACTCGGGGATTTTCGGGGTCGCTGATTACAAATCTGCACTCAAAATTTAGAAATTCAAGATGGCGAATCGAATATGGCGGACAACAAATGCAAAAATTGTTTGATGAAAGCAAAATATGGTACTCGGGGGCTTTCGGGGTCGCTGATTACAAATCTGCACCCAAAATTTAGAAATTCAAGATGGCGGATCCAATATGGCGGACCACAAATGCAAAAATTGTTTAAGAAAAGCGAAAGTTGGCACGCGGGGGTTTTTGGATTCACCGATTAAAAATCTGCATACAAAATTTCGAAATTCAAAATGGCGGATCCAGCATGGCGAACCAATAATTCAAAAGTTTTTTGATGGAAGCGAAAGTTGGTACTCGGGGGTTTTCGGGCTCCCTGATAACAAATCTACTATCAAAATTTGGAAATTCAAGATGGTGGATACTATATGGCGAGCGATAACTGCGAAAATCGTTTGATATGAAAGCGAAAGTTGGTACTCGGGGGATTCGGGGTCGCCGAATACAAATCTGCACCCAAAATTTCGGAATTCAAAATGGCGGATTCAATATGGCGGATCATAAATTCCAAAATTTTATGATGAAAGTAAAAGGTTCAGAAACAAGAAGTGATATCCTGGCCAAAAATTCCCTGCCCGGGGAAAAAAAACCTTGGACAAGTACATTTGTTGACCCCCGTTTCGATTTGTTTTCACAGAAAAAAGCTACCCGAAAAAGTACAAAATTTTCAAAAAATTGGCAAGATCAAGAATGATTTACATTTAGCACTGAAATATATAATATCAATAATAGGACAAGTATTTCATTGTCTCTTGTGGATGGAGTATTTAATAAAAAGCAAAATCAGTTGGTTATTGAAAAAAGTCACCAATGTACAAAAATAAAAATCGGTCAAAAGAACAGAGTCCCGAAAAAAATCAAGATAAAACAAAACGTGGAGAAAAAAATTTCAAATGAAAAAAATTAGATTGAAAAATAATTTTACCCGTAGTACTTGGCGAGTTTTTTGCTTAGGTAGAATCACGTAATGTATTTCTCATGGTACGAACTCGCCAAGTACTACGGCCGAAATTATTTTTCAATCCAATTTTTTTCGTTTGAAATTTTTTTCCCCACATTTTGTTTTATCTTAATTTATTTCTGGACTCTGTTCATTTGACCGATTTTTATTTTTATACATTGGCAACTTTTTTCAATAACCAAGCGACAATGAAATACTTGTCCTATTATTGATATTATAAATTTTAGTGCTGAATATAAATCATTCTTGATCTTGCCAATTTTTTGAAAATTTTGTAGTTTTTCGGGTAGTTTTTTTCTGTGAAAACAAATGGAAACGGGGGTCAACAAATGTACTTGTCCAAGGTTTTTTTTCCCCGGGCAGGGGATTTTTGGCCAGGATTATTCAATATTTGATAATAATCATTGTACGTCAAGAAATAGTAACTTCAAGCAATATTCAAGATACGAAGCAAATATGGATGAAAAAAAAAACAATTTGGCTGTAGTTTACATCGATACATCCGCATTTTTATAACCGAAAACACACACACACACACACACACACACACACACGGGCGCGCGCGCGCGCGCACGGCTTTCCCCATAAAATGCTTAAACTGACAGTTCCTGAACCGTCGAACAATATTCCTCATCGAATTAGATGCGTTCATTGGTTCAGTGACCTTAATCCTAGTCGTCGCTTTGTCAAACTATACGAACGGTTCTGTCAACAGTTCAGCGAACATCAGTTCAGTCGTTTAATGGCTGCAACCATTTGACGGTTCAGCGACCGTAAGCATGGTCGAACTTCTTGGGTAGGACTGACACCATTCAATTGGTCTTGAACACGTTTTATGGTAATGAAAAATGAGTTTTAATACAGTTTCCTGACCTTAGGGTCGGTCAATTCAATTTTTTTACACTTATTTATTCTTGCCAATAACATATTATACATGCCTACTCCTTCGTAAAATATACGAGTGTGAGAAAGAGAATGATTGATAGATTTTTTCGATGTTTGTACTAACACCTCGCCATTGTTGAAAGATGAATCGTGAAAATTGAAATATACTTATTTAACTCAATCTTTCAGCATGGTAACTAATCAAGACAAACGTGAAAAATTACTATAATGTAAGCTATGAAAAATGATGAAATATAAAAGTGAAGTATAAAGAAAAACAGAAAAGCAAAAAATGAGCTCAGGGGGTCGCTGATTCCATACTAGGATTCTATTCATTCAGGCGAAAATGGATGACCATAAAACTTGACAGATTATTGCATCTAAGTCGCTATTCAAGTTTGCAGAAGTACTTGGATTACCATCGTCTTTATTCGCAAAAAAGAGATGGAAATAGAAGTGAGCAGCAGCCTTAGACGTCTGCAATAATGAGGGTCTGGTAAAGAAGAGAGAATGGTTTAGGGTAAAATCATGTATCCGAGGAGCATACAGAAAGTTGATAGAAGAAAGAATTTCTGATCGCGTGATTGCTCGATTGTACCTTCGATAGCATTTTCATCTTTTTTCACAGGCATTCGACCTCTTACACTAACCCCTCGAGACTATGACCCTTCACCTTTATATCCATTCTCTATCGTGAAGCCAAAGGTCTCATGGGATAGATAGCCGGAAGACGTGGACGAGATGAAATAATAATAAAAATACGCATGTATACAAAGATATATAGAAACAATCTGAGCAAAACAGAGAAGCTAAGGTAATATTGCATTTTTCTATACGTTTAATAAACTTATTTTATTTTGATTCATACATGGTCGAGAATTTCGTTGCTTTGTTAGTTTGATTTTCAGAAAAATATCAGTGCTGAAGAGTTAAACATTTTTTACGATCATATTTATATTCATGTCTAGAGTTCCAGGGACTATTGTAAATCAGTATAGCCAAGACCGGTTCTGGATGCCAGATTCCTAATACCGACACAGTACGGGCACTTTGACCACGACATGAACTCCTTCTCCAAATCTCCCGACGATTCTGGAACCTTCTTCTCAAGCATCGACGATGACATCAAGGATGAGAGAAACGGGTCTAGTGAATGTCATATAAAGGTGGCCTTGAAGTTCGATACAGTCGGTAGGAGTGTATCAACCATGCGCATAATATAGCTCATATGCCCCTCTTACATTCAAAATATTCTATGAAATGGGATGGAAATAATATCTTTGATTAATTTCTTGCGGCGTACTTACTGTGGTAAGTATATTTTTCGTTGTATTAAATAAAAATAGCCGTTGTCTTCAGTGTGTATTTTACTTGATGTCAGTTATCTGGTCAAAACAGCCAAATTTGATGATATTAATTACGTTTTACTTCTTCCAAATACGGGATTTCTAGAGACAACAATTGTAATTGCTTCGCTAGTCTCTGCAGTACGGTGTGCACTGCTCGGCGTCCGGCGCTGCCCTGAGTGGTCGCATAGCGGGTAAAGACCGAACGAGTGGGCATCATACATTGAGTCCGTCAGTGAGTAGTGGAGGATATGCAAAAGAATAATGTAATAAGAACTATCAGTCAGGACAAACTTGGTCGAACCAGAATAAACTGGTTACAAAGACAACAGGAAAACAATTAATAATACGAGTGACGTACCTGACGTCGCAGCTAACGAGTAGAGGAAAAATTACACTGAACCCATGTTCACGACAGGCACGCGTACACTCCACAGATCGGAATAAATGGAGTGAGAGATGTAATGGTCCTATAAAATTGTAGAAAGCGCAAAACTGTTCTTCAATTGTTTTGAAAACCAATATACGAATAGTTTTCAGGATCACAGGATCACAGGATCAAGAACACAGGATTTAAACAGTATAAATGACGGTGCAGAACAGCACTCATCAATCATTTGTCCAACAGACACTGAGTCATTAGCACGGAATATTCTTACTTCTTACCGTTTAGCAATAACCTATCATCAGATTTCCTATACATTGTTAACGAAAAAGCTCGGATTCGTTTGACGCCTGCACACGGTGTATGAACTTTCTTCCTATATTCTCCCTCCTTTTTCTTTTTGGTGACGGAGTTTTTCAGGTCCGTGCAATTCCTGCAGCCTATTTGCGATTCATTACCAGATCTGGTGACGGGGTGTTTTAAGGTCGTTCCATCAGAGAACATAGATTCACATGGAGGAACAGGCCTTATGCGCGCGCTTGGCACGGTTATTTCAGTGGGGTCCTTTTAGTATTAACCCCAGTCACTGCGCCACTGTCTGTATGAACGAATCCACTGACGCTGCGGTCAACGCGCGTTCTTTCGCACCCAGCCGATTTACCACACCTGGGGTAATAGTAGGGTAAGAACAGTTCTAAATAACGCGACATTTGTGTCAGAAATGCGTTATGTAGTAATGTCACTTTGTAACGTAAAAAACATAGGAAAACGGGCCGGCAAAGATTGCGTTCCTGACGATTGAACGTGGACACTAACAACGCAATTCTTGACAAATCTAGCGTCATTTGGACTTTAAAAAAGTAAAAAAAAGGACGCCAAGTATCAAAAAGTCGCACTTGAGCTATAATGTGATTAATCTGCATCCTGTTGTTCACTTAAAAAAAATTTTGTTCTTTTTGAAGTGAAACTTCTATATAGACGGGGGTATTAGGATTTTTCTGTCATGAAAAGCGTTGCGGACGCGTGGAGGGGGTAGATCGCGTGGTATCGGGGGGTATCGCGCGGTGTGAGGCGGCGGCGGGAGAGAAAGGCTGGCGACGACGAAGAGAGAGCAGTGGCTGTATTAGATGGATATAATGTGCAGCTGCGCGGAGAGTGGGGATAGGAGGGACAGCTGAGCAGATGCTCTACATGTAATATGTCTCCGTTAGAGTCCTGGCGGCGTGTATTCAGCTGTTGTTTTCTTACCTCCGCTCTCCACCCGGCTGGGCATCATTGCCTCTATCAATATCAATCGAACGAATTATTGAATTATGTAGTTGAATTGTGATTGAACCAAACCTAACCAAATCATAATTTGCTGTAAGCCTGCAAAAAAAAATAGATATGTGGACTGGGATACATAGTAGAAGTGAAACTTCAACGGATAATCGGAAAAACGAATCGCAACGGACAAGTGGAAAAATGAATTGCAACAGACAAATAGAAAAACGAATGGCAACGAAAAAGTGGAAAAACGAGTCACAACAAAATTTTTACTTGAAGTTTTACGGGCAGGTTTTCAAATTGAACAAGTACATTAACAATCTGCTCGTAAAACATCAAGTAAAATTTTTGTTGCGATTCGTTTTTCCACTTGTCCGTTAAAGTTTCACTTCTACTATGTGTCCTAGCACACGTTTCTATTTTTTAAATTAATTTGCTTTCGTTGTTCTAAAACATTTCTTTTAAAGCTTTCCATAAGAAATATGTTTCCCTCCATCCTCTTCTTTGATTGGAAAAAAATAATTCCTTCCTGTTTGTTGTTTTTCTGACTTCCATTTTCAAAAAGGTTTGAAATCAGAACATTCTTATTGAACCAAGAACAAATGACTTGATATCAATTAGAATTGTGTGATCCACCAACAATTCTTTTCGAGAGTTAGACTTCAAGAGACTCGGTAGAGCTCGGGACAAGTACATTTGACAGCTCTGTCGTCTGCTGGCCCGAGGCTCGCCGGAGTATATTATCTCTGAATAAAGCAATTTTCGGTGGTGGGGGTAAAAACTGAAAGTAGTTTTCGCAAATTACGAAACTTAAGAGACATGTCATGATTCCAAAATTCGGATCGAGACTAATTGAGAAATTCCCCTTCGATTGAGCCTAATTATAGCACGATTGGTTGCGTATTTGCTGAGAAAAAACTTTGCACAGGGCCAAGATTATGCAAAAATTCTAAGACATTGAAGGATTTGGTGTGTCTGTATATACGTGCAGACAACACAATCAAAGGCGTTTTGATGCCCATCAAAACCCATTTTCACTGAAGCCGGTCTTCAGCGACGAAAGTAACAAGTTCCCATTGGTCCTTTCCTCTGTACCGATCCAGTGGAAAGTTTGAAAGTTTGACGGTTATATCTATAGGCAGGGTGTCAAGTCGATCCTGGGCAACTGTCTACTGTGTCATCTGCGCACATATATAGATATACGGAACAATGCTGTGTACAGTTGCCCGGGGTCGACTTGACACCCTACCTATCTATATTGCTAATGTGTCAGCTGCCAAAGCGGCATAGTGCGAGGTGCGGGACCTATTGTCACGGATTTTGTATAAATTCGGGAAAAATTATTTATTTCGTTATTCGGTTAATAAACAATAAGTTCGAAATGTCAGTGATGATTATCTAAATCGCCAAATTCGGGAAGAATTCTCTATTTCGTTATTCGGTTAATGAATAACAAGTTCGAAGAATCAGTGATTATTACCTATATCGCCGGATTCGGGAAAAATGCTTTATTTCGTTGTTCGGTTAATAAAAAAATACGAATAAAGTCGAGAGTTTGAATGGTACAATAAGTGATAGGAATTTTGCTGATGTGGCCATTTGCTGCTACAAGTCGCAAGTTTACATGCAAGTGTCGAAGTGTTGACAAACGGATATTGCAAACACGAGTACAACGTAATAAAAAGTTATTATTTAGTTCAGTGAATAACGAAAAAGTGATGAATAACGAAAAATCGACTTTCGTTTTTTGATAATCAAGAGACTCGGCAGAGTCTCGGGACAAGTACATTTGACAGCCCTGTCGTCTGCTGGTCCGAAGCTCGCCAGAGTATATGATCTCTGAATAAGGTAAAATTCGGTAGTGGGGGTAAAAACTAAAAGTCATTTTCTCGAATTACGAAGCTTAGGAGACAGATGATGACTTGTTTTTTGCTTAGCCAGGATCACGTAATGCATTTCTCATGGTACAAACTCACCAAGTACTTCGGCCGAAATTATTTTTCAATCCAATTTTTTTCGTTTGAAAAATTTTTCCCCACATTTTGTTTTATCTTAATTTATTTCTGGACTCTGTTCATTTGACCGATTTTTATTTTTATGCATTGGTAACTTTTTTCAATAACCAAGCGACAATGAAATACTTGTCCTATTATTGGTATTATAAATTTTAGTGCTGAATGTAAATTATTCTCTATCTTGCCAATTTTTTAAGAATTTTGTACTTTTTTTTCTGTGAAAACAAATGGAAACGGGGGTTAACAAATGTACTTGCTCAAGGTTTTTTTCCCCGGGGAGGGGATTTTTGGCCAGGTAGGTATATCTTTAGCATGCTAAAGAATGTTATCACCAAATTTTATTAAATTCTTATCGTATTGTCGTATGTAGCCAACCTCCTTAACGTGAGGGCGTTAACATAGATTTGATGAGGAGGACAACCGGTTGGTCAAAAGATTCAGCAACGTTTGAGAAATTTTTCAAACGTTGATTTTTATTCGTTAATACACAATTTGCTGAAGTAGTGTTGAATAAAATACGTGTGAATTGTTTCAAAATTCTCATGCTTATGAAAAGTGTCACAACAATTATGACTGCCGTAACTGACTTTGAAGGACGACAATTCGATCTTGAGGAAAAGGCGCGAAATGCGATTAAAGATTAAAGGAACGTAAGTAAAATTTAATCACAATTGTATGGTGTGTCTCTCCTGAAGAGATCAGTCCCACTCTTCCATGCGTTTCGAACGAGATACCTCTGGTATAATTTATGGCAGATCTTTGGAGGAATCAAAAGAATTGCGATGGCGTAAACGGCACTTAGCAACACAGCGTAAGCATTCGTTTTTTTTTTGCTTTAAAATTTGTGGTGATACTCGGGAAAGCGTACGACAATGTGATATCTTCGGAAGAGGCGCTTCAACATATTGATCGGCCAATTACATTTTTTTTTTCAAACACAATTTTTCCTAATGCATCACTATTTTGCATTTGTACAATGACACAAACAAACTGTGGGAAAAGCGACCAATACGGGCAGGCTTTTGGTAGGCTTATATATCTTTGATGAGTTTCAGTTGGATAGTATTGGAAACTCGGAAAAGCTCATTGAGTAATACGGGAACCAGTGCATTCCCAAACGGTCATCCAACCAAGAATTGACCTCGTCTGACGTTGCATATAGCTGAGTAACAGTTCAACATCATATTTGAAAAGAACTCATCACCCAAAAACAAAGAGACCAGATTGGTAAAACCACAGCTGACACCTAACTTAACGAACAGAAGTCCATAAATATAGCCGAGAAAACTTTAAAACAACGTTTTTAACAGATTTAAATTTAATTTAATTTTTATTATTCAAATCACTGTTAAGTTTAAGGATCGTATTCGATCTCGTTCCGTCATCGTGTTCGGAAAAAAACTCTAATTCCTGTCAATACATGATAGATCACTATACTAATAATTAATTGGTAAGCAATTAATATTGCACGTATTAATGACGGAGGGATGGTTCAGCCCGTAACTTTTCATTGGGGTTGTTCGATGTTTTACACAAGCACGATAAATATGATCGGTTATGAATCGAGATGATTACCGATCGAGATGACCACCATGATTGACCGTATGTTTTTTTGTCTGGAACCCAAATCGAATCACCATCATACAAAGTATTCATAACACAAGTTGAAGAAGATTTCAATTTGGTTTGCCAGCTTCCAATAAGATTGAATGTAGGTCTCTTAAATGTAACCGATCGTCAAAATAAACTTAATCCAATGAAAGTGAACTACTCGTGGTAAAAATAAACCCAGCTGTATAACCTGAAACCCGCTAAATTATTTGATCAGCTTCAAGGGGATCATAGCTGTTCTTGATCGCATTCATCGTTATTGTGACCAGATTTTCGTGCTGGTGCAAAAGTTACGATGGAATTTTTGCATTCCCGAGAAGATTTTCTAGATACCGTAACACAACAAAACATGTATACACCGACGAAGCACGAGGGTAGGAGAGAGAGAGGGAGAGGGAATGAGCGGAGGGGGGAGGGGGAAAAATCCGTTGACACCAGGTTGTGTGTTTCCGGCGGGGAGGAAAACATTTTCTTTCGGAAAGCTTTGGCACGAATTTGAAAAGTTCGGAAACAAATCCAATAACACGCGTATTCGAGAGAACACGTTCAAAAGCGAGGGTGTAAGCAGAAAGAATAAGAGAAAAATCACTGTGAGCCCGCGCGGGGCTGAGACTACAATAAAGAGACAAATTCTTGATCTTTTACTACAAGTTGCTCCTGTCTGGCCTTTTTTTGGATTTAAAAGTCTGTATGGAAAATTGGAGACACGATGAAACTATTTTCTGTGAACACCGCTGCATGCATATAATGTTATTAATCGTTTTCACAGTGTTGAACTGCAGGAAATCGAATAAATCGAAGTGTTTCTCATTTCTATAAATGTTTTTAGATTTGTTCTTCATGGATGTGAAACAATTCTTGATTTAAAGCTAGAAAGGCACTATAATATCAATGTCGAAGTATGTATCCTTGAAAAGTCGATTTTAACTAAATTACTTAGCTCGACACCAATATAATATAAGGGGCATTCCATGCCAAAGGAAACCACTTTTGAACCCGATCCCTTTCGGTTTGGTTGAAATTTTGTTTTCCTTTTCTACCCCATTGAAAGCAATTTTCAGGAAATTAAAAAAAAAATCTTACCCAACTCAAAAATAGTTACGAATTCTTCAAAACAATGATATTTTTTATATCAAAATGCTATAACTTTCTCAAAAATCGAATTAACGGAATGTTTTTTTTTTCTTTTAATTTTCGATTTCCAATGTACTTTTTGAAAAAAAAAAAACAGAAAATTTGCAGATATCAAAATCTGTAAAAAATTTCACTTTTTCGAGAAAAATCTTATTTTTCTCAACGTTCGCCATTTTCAATATTTATTTTTTTCACTTAAAAAAACTTTAATCAATTCCGAATGAAATGCCGCCCGCCGAGGAGTGGGCCAACTTTTCGTACTATTTTTTTTTATTGATTGAAAAAAAAAAAATTCTCAGTTGCCCTCGTTTTGGGAAAAAAAACATACTGCAAGTTTTTGAGGATTTCTAAAGGACCTTAGAATTTGAAAAATTGGGAAAGAAACAAAATTTTATTATATTATTATATAAGTAAATATACAAATAAATTCTGATGAAAACATAATATCTAACGTGAAATATTGAATCGTTGATTTGTTATAACTCAAAAATATTGATTTCAGTGAATTACAATTGTTTTTTAATAATGATCAAATTGGTTTTTGAAAACCAGAATAATAAATAAATAAAATAATCCAACTGTCATAAAAAATGCTTTGTCAACAGAATTGAGTTAGGCTGAGGCAATGAATTCATTGTAAGTAAAAAAAAAAAACCCGTAAGGGACTTAAGTTGACTTTCATTTCTTTTATATCTATTCGCATATTTTTGTTCCATCTTATTTTCCTTTCTTCTTTTTAAATGCGTCGAGAATTCAGGAAATGAATATGTTAATTAATCAATTTACGCTATTTAATTAATTTTTTTCATCATTCTAATTTTCAAAAACTAATCCGATCATTATTAAAGAATCCAGTCACGATGAACAGAGAATAATTTCGAAAAATGTATAAGTAAAATCGAGCCTCTTAAATTCCCATGTTATCCTTATGGAAAATTGAAAAATGCCCTGCGATCACTGCAATAATTTTATTCGGAGCTGTTTTTTTAAGTAGCTTCTTTTTTTTTGACATTGTGAAACCATTTCATCCGGAGGAACTCGAATAAGAAAAAAATCTTTTTTACGGCGGACCCTAACGCATATTGTATGTATGTAAAGTATAAAGTGAATGAGTTTGTAATTTTCATAATTGTGCATGTTTGGCACGGACATATTTTTTTCTGTAAATAATGAGGAATCAAAAACATTCGCTATCATACTGTTAAGTTTTTCTTTCCAACTTTTCTCTTATCTAGTGTATTTAGACACCCCAATGAAAACAGTAAAAAACTGACTTAGTCGATGAGCGTGCCATAAATTTTGATTTATATAACGTCCGAAACTTCAGACGCAGTTTTTTCAAAACGACATTTTCGGAATTGTCGCAAGCGATAACTCCAACAATATTTTATCGATCTCCTTTGAATTAGGTGAACGCTTAACAATAACAATATGACTTACTATTTAAACCAATAAAGTATTGGAACAAATATATTTTCGATGCAACATATCGCAAAAATTCCGTACAAAATTTGACCTCTTTTTTAAAAGTGTGCCCATTACGAAATTTCAACTTTTCACGATAATAAGAGGTTCTCGCACACTATATAAGTGTTTGCAGTAAATAAAAGAAATAAAAATTTAAACGATCAAACGAACTTACCTGTTGTGAAGTTCGATTGTAATTATATGTAGAGTCTCGTTTGAGATGATTACATCGTAGTACCGTCTACTTCCACACGTTAGTGTCACGAATATTCAGAGCTTATAAAAAAGACCGACTGGCCCCCTGGCGCTGCGGTTGTTCCTTCTCCAAGTCATATTGTTTAAAGTACTCCATAAGGATTGAAAATAATAAAACAAACACATTTCAATAATTAAAGGGGGAGGGAATAATAGAAACGTTCAATGGGTGGGATGTAATCATCTCAAACGAGACTCTACATATAATTACGATCGAACTTCACAACAGGTAAGTTCGTTTGATCGTTTAATTATATTACGAGTCTCGTTTTCGAGATTACATCGTAGATGTTCAGAGAAAAAAAATTCTTTTATTATTTTCCAAACAGCCCCAGGCAACAAAACGTAACTTTTATCGAGACCAGTGGTCTCTCGATAACAAGAATCAGCGGTTTTTTATTCGCTTACTTTAATTCTAATAAACTGTAATTAATGATATCTTAAGCAATAACGTATAAATATTATGAAAACACGGTCGCTGCAAAGTCTTTTCTGCCCGATTTAATCGGCCGATTATAATACTTTGCAAAAACCTGCGAGTCTTTCGACCAGCCCGCGGTATTTCTTATCGCGCTGATATCTAACCCTTTAGCTAGAGCAGCCGACGTAGACGCGTGCCTTGTGCTGTGCGCCTTGAATTCAGGTCCTATGCCGCTCTTTGCCAACACTGACCGGATCCAACGACTTATTGTCTGTGTGCTCGCCGATTTGAAGGGTTTTCTTGAAGTGATCAGTACGTTACTGCAATCGCCTCTGAGCGGTTTTGTTATTTCCAAATATCTCTCCAACGTGCTCGCTATGCACAGTCTGGGCTGTTCGCGAAAGTACGGCAATAGCAAAAGTGGCTGGAAAGCCCCTGGTCGCGACGTTTTAATGATATCCGAGATCCTTATCTCGAAGCCCTGTGCCGAGTGAGAAATATTATTGAGTCTCATGAGCGAGAAAGTTTGCACTCGATGAGCCGTACCTAAAGCTAACAGCGTAACTAATCTCTGACAATTGTTGATTGTTTAATGATTCGAGAGGATATAAGTTCGCAATGTACGTAAGTACTACGCCGACGTCCCATGTTTCGTCGTATCGAGGTTTCATCGGTCTAAGCCGAAAAATCCCCTTAAAAAATCTACTGATAATTCGATCGTTAGTCATGTCGTTCGTCGATATTAACGAGATCGCCGATCGCGTGGAGTTTAATGTGCTATAAGAGGCTCCTGACCCGTATCTCATTTGTAGAAATTCGAGAATGCGGTTCGCGCTCGCTTCGTAAATGTCCGTTTCCGTCTCTCGACAGAAATTCGCCCATAGCTTAATAGGTCCTGCGTACTGCTTCCATGTACTCTCGGCGAGAGAAGCCAACAGCGTCTCGATCACTGAGTCCGAGAATTTCTTGCGGCGGTAAGATTCGCGGACAATTTCCCGGCAATCAAACCCAGTGATTTCTGTAAGGGATGCTGAAGAGACCTACAAGGAGACAATAAAAGCCATTTAGCGGGAGCGAAGATAATCGGTTTTTCTACGAGAAGGTCCATAAATATAGGGAACCATGGTTGGGAAGGCCAATTTGGGACTATCGCAATCCCACAGGCGCGATCTGCTATAACTTTCCGAAGAAACCTGAGCACCAAAGCGAACGGTGGAAATGCATAAAAATACTCCGATTTCCAGTTGATCGTGAACGCGTCAATAGCTAAAGCGTCAGGATCTCTGTGCCACGAACAATACGCTTGACATTTCGCGTTAATCCTGGACGCAAACAGATCCAAATTTGGTTTGCCAAATTCCGAAATTACTTTTCCGTATGCCCAACTCGACAGCTCCCATTCCGTGTCTATATTCTTTATCCTCGACTCCCTATCGGCCTCGACGTTTTCCTTGGACGCTATGTAAGATGCGAATATCCAAATTTTCCTAAATTCGCACCATTGCCAAATCTCTTTTGCTATCCCGTGAAGTGCGGCATATTGTACTCCTCCCATTCGATTAACGTATGCAATAGCTGTTGTGTTATCGATTCTTAGTAAAATTTCGCAATCGTACAGTTCGCTTGCAAAACATTTAAGGGCCATCAAGACGGCTATTAGTTCGAGTTGGTTAATATGCAGCTTCCTTTCCGTATCACTCCAAAAACCGTGTGTACCTTCATTACAACAATACGCGCCCCAGCCCGTTTTTGACGCGTCCGAGTAAATCTCCTTAATAAATCGAAAACTTCTTATCGGACCAAATGACGTTGTAATATTTTGTTTCCACCAATCGAATTCGATCTGTAAATCTGCGGATAATTCGAGCTGTGCATCGTAATTCCCCCCGCTGACTAACAGGCCGAAAAACTTTTCTCGTTCGAATCTCTTGGTGTATAACCATCCATATTCAATTGCGCGACAACAGTCGACTAACTTCCCGATGAAGTGAGCGAATTCCCGAATCGTACAAACCTTGCGATGACTAAAGTCGTCGATCACGGCTACCATTTTCTTTCTTTTGACTTCCGGTAGCTCTAATCTCATTTTTCGAGAGTTAATAACGAATCCTAAAAAGGTGCAATCTTTCTTGGGAATCAAGCTACTTTTTTGATAATTCACTATAAACCCTAGTGCCTGCAGTTCTCTAATAGTGACTTCTACGTTTCTGCGACACGCGTTAAAATCCGAGCCGATGCAGAGGATATCGTCTAAGTAAACTGTTGAGATGAATCCTTTCCCTCGTAAATAATTCACCACCGGTTTTAGGATTTTTGTGAAAATATACGGCGCTGTGCATAGACCGAACGGGAGGCATACAAATTCGTACATTATATCCCCGAAAATGAATCTCAAATATTTCCGGCTTTCCACGTGCATAGATACCAAAAAATACGCATCTTGTAAATCTAAGTTACACATAAAATCGTCTCGCGAGATTAGTTTCGTCGCAGTTCTAATATCCTCTAACTTGAAATGCTGTGTGACTATAAAGTTATTGAGCTTTTTCAAATTTAACACAAATCTCATTTTTCCGTTTGGTTTTGGTACTAAGAAGTACGACGAAACAAATTGTCCCGGGCATGGCAAACAGGGTCTGACTGCACCCAGATCCAACAATTTGGCGATCGCCAGTTTCATATGTTCGCGATCGATCCCAGAATTGAATTTTTGCTGAGGAGGCGGAAGAGATTGATATACTGACTGGGCAAATTCAATTTTGTACCCTCTTACACAATTTAAAATGAATCGATCCTGCGTGATCTTTTCCCATTGGGGGAAAAACTGTCGCAGCCGCCCCGCTGCTTTATTTACCTCTAAGGCCTGTCCCGAGAGCGTTGGTACGAGCTCTGTTTGCGACTCTGGCTCCGAGCTCGTTGTTGATCTCGCTGTTGATACGACTGATTCGACTTCGGGGCAAATTTGACAGCCTTCCTCGATCCTCTCTGGTTCGTGCCCGCCCGATATCCCCCTCGATTCGAGTTGGACGACGGGCCTTTCCAGTTTCCCGAATTTGAGTTACGAAGAGGCGCCTTTGGCACCGATGGCTGAGCCTTCAACTCCAAGCCAACCTTTTCGATCGATTTTGCCGTTTTTATTTTTCCCGGCAAATCCTCGCCGAATAAAAACGTGTCTGGCTTAGTTTCATCCAGAATCCCCTTGATTTTCTTGTCGAGAGACGGCGTAATACACGATCTCCGTGTAATCGTGTCGAGACGAGAAGCGTGAGCCAGCAGACGACCCGCGTCAGCAAGATACTCCAACAATTGATACTCGTCAATGCCGTCTTCCTTGGGGCTCAACAGCAACGAAATTCCAGCGCCCAATGCGGCCATAGCTGACCCGCGAATGTTTTGCGCATTTCTCAAGTATTTGTCTCGTTTCGTGGCAGACTCGAAGAGCGACGACGCTACTTCTGCGTTTAACACTGGCGCTTCCAAGCGACAATTGCCTGTTCGAGCATACTTTGACAACAACTCCTCTAAGTCGTCTTTCTTGAGTCCTTCGGCTATCCATTTTTCCCAATTTTGTGCCAAAGTTGGGTTTAACTGTAATTCTGGCGTCCCAGATTTTTCATCGGCACCCAGGATACGCAGGGTTTCTTCGTCGAAAGCCTGTATTGCGTCCTCTGTAGCCTGACTCGCAGCATCCGCTGGAGTCTGTCCTTCGGTATCTCGCGATGCGACCGATGCGACGGGGATAATGTCTCCCCCATTGTCGTCGTTCGTCGGTGACAAGCCTGTAACGGATTAACCTGTGATAAACACAACCTCTCGTATTTGTTACGCAAACCAGTCTCATTTCGCAACAGCCTCAAGATAGACAAAATTACTCTATCTTTGTACAGCTAATGCCGTCGAGTTACGCGACCATTAACATTGGACCATGAGCCGATTCCTCCATACAGGGGAATCGTACAGTTCGACTCTAAGAAAATTCGACTCTCAGAGAGATTTCCTTCGTACGGCCTGGGCCGCCGAGTCTGTGACCACGATATATGCGGAATACGCAATAATCATCAATTTTTGCGAATTACATTCACAATCGACTCAGGCAGAACTCTGAGAGTCTGCCTTCGTACGGACAAAACCGCCGAGTCTGTGGCCCGCTATTTCCGCGAGCGACACCCGCTCGAACCTTTTTAGGTTATGTTCGACCCGAGACAGTTTCATCGAACCTGTCTCCGTACGGCAAAGCCGCCCGGTCTACGGAAATAACTATAGAAAACAGAAAAAATACCTTGACGACTTGTCGATGCCTCTTGATTGCCAGAAATTGTTTTCTTTGCAGCCCTACTCGAAGTGGCGACGCTCGTGTACATAACCTTGCGTCTCGGACTTCCCGAGGTCGTATCTGAGGAACTATCAGGCATCGCATCAACTATCTTCTTCAACTTTTTAAAGAACTTCTCGCTCTTATTCTCCTTATCCTTCTTCCTCTTGTGTGATTTTTCCATGATTTTTCTTGATTAATATCCTGGAACAAATGCTCTAAACGTGCTACACTTTTACGCACGAAAAACGTTATGACTTGGAGAAGGAACAACCGCAGCGCCAGGGGGCCAGTCGGTCTTTTTTATAAGCTCTGAATATTCGTGACACTAACGTGTGGAAGTAGACGGTACTACGATGTAATCTCGAAAACGAGACTCGTAATATAATTGCCCAAGATCAATACAGGAGAAGCTAGAGCCTACCATCTCACGTTTTGCGCTATGACTTTGCCGAAAGACGACAGAAAAAGTCCACTTTTTTTTAAACATTCTTTTGAAAAATGAAAATACGAAATAATATTAAAAATGAAAAACAAAAAAAGGAGGAGATTTTCGAACACCACAAACAAATCATGCTTAGTTTTTGATATTTATTTTAATAAATTTTTTTTCGATAGATCCACATGTGGTTCTTCCCTTCAACTAATGAAAATCTCAAAGAAAAAAAAATGGGGGAAAAATGAGGGAAAAAAATGGGGGAATAAAAACCATGCAACTAAAAAATATATTTAAAAAGATTCGAAAAAATGGAGGAATTGCAACAAAAACAAAAAAACTAAAAAAAAAAAATTAAATGAAAAAAAAACTAGTTAAAAAAGATTAAAATAATTGACGTGGTAAGCGCAACTCCCTCATGGCTTTTCCTAAATGTATTCGTACACAGAATGAACGAAAAAATTGACGTAACGAATAAAATCAAATAAATTCACATATTAAAGAAAATTATTTTAATCACATTCGAGTTTCAATCATGTCGGGAAACGTCTCCACTACCACTATCAAAATATGTAGGAGACGTTTCCCGACATGATTGAAACTCGAATGTGATTAGAATAATTTTCTTTAAAATGTGAATTTATTTGATTTTATTCGTTACGTCAATTTTTTCGTTCATTCTGTGTACGAATTCATTTAGGAAAATCCATGAGGGAGTTGCGCTTACCACGTCAATAATTTCAATCTTTTTTAATTTGTTTTTTCATTCAATTTTCTTTTTTAGTTTTTTTATTTTCGTTGCAATCCCTCCATTTTTGTCGAATCTTTTTAAATATATTTTTTAGTTGCATGGTTTTTATTCCTCCATTTTTTCCCCCATTTTTTTCGAATCTTTTTTATTAAGTTTTTTAAAATATGTTCTGCAACACAACATTTCGCAGTCGGGAGTTTTTTTATGTTTCCTTAAAACATTTTTTATTTCAGACGTTTTAGAGCTTACATACGCACACATACGGACATATCTATGGACAAAATAAAAATAAATTTGTGAAAACTTTCTTAAAAAAGTTTTCAACACAAAGTGCTAAAATATATCTTTTTTCAATTTACTTCTGTAATTATTACATTTATCCAATATTGTGACGACACCAATTTTCAACCACTTTCATATAAAAAAAATAGAAAAAAACCGTACGACTGTTGATCGATGTGACGCCCGGTCGCCATATTGAAAATCTGTCACGCGGATAACGCCGCGCAAACAATCAACATGGCCGCCTCACGGACATCACGCAACGCGAAGTTGACATCGATTACATAATCGATGTTAATAATAATTCAAAATAAACGATTTTATGATAGAATTATATTCAAATAAGTAAAAATAAATAAGATAACGTAACTTTGTTGTAAAATAATGAAAACATGGCGAGAAATAAGAAAATATGAATAATGTGCAGGCGCGTTTCCATGCGAACGGAGCACAACAAGGCGAACGCGCATGCTCGGCGGTCGAACGAGTCTAACGGACATGCGCGAGCGGTCGTAGTTCGGCGGCAAGACGTGTATAAAAGACAGTGCACCGAGCATTCAGTAGGCATTCTCCTTTCTTGAACTGAAGCTTGAAAAAGGTAGAAGAGAAGAACCTCTCCCTTCTCTGGCGGGTCTAGAAGATGCTCGGGATATTGGAGTAGTTCGGTGACGTTCGATTATAAATTTATTATAAATTATTATTATAAATTTTCCCGTAGATGTCCAGGATACTGGGGTAGTTCGGCGACGATCGACTCCCGTACTCTGGGATCTCTATCTTTATATTATTATCATTTCACACATCCTCCCGTAGATGCTCGTGATATTGGAGTAGTTCGGCGACGTTCGACTCCCGTACCCGAGATCTCATTCCCTTCTAACCTCTAGATGCTCGGAGTATTGGAAAGGTTCGGCAACGTACCGTTCCCGTAGTCCGAGATCTATTTTTTTTGTTATTCTTTTTAAAATTAAATATCAGCATTGCTCCGTAAATATTTTTAATAACCTCGCCAGGAACGGGAGACGTTTCAACTATAAATTATTTTGTTAAATCAATAATGAATTGAAAATTCATTTCGAAATCATTGCCTCGTTTCACCATTATCGTTTATTAAATAAATAAATAAAAATCTGATAAAATAAATTGAAAAAGAGACATCGTCGTAAATTATTATCATCAAATTGTTTTCAATTATTAAGCGTTACAAAAGAATAAGCAGAGGAAACATTGGAAAAGCAGCAAACACTAAAAAGCATTGTCAAAATAAAAAATTATTATTTATTATTAAACAAAAAAAACACAGAAAATAAAATAAGCATTATAAAATTGAGAAATAAATAAAAAAACGTTGTTAAAAACAAAAACAGGCATTTATTACAAAACAAATGAAGTGAAAATAAGTTTTGTAATTCTTGTTTTGTTTCAATAAAAATCAATTTTACAATTGATTTCATTATAAATCATCAAGTCGTCTCACGTCATTTTCTCCCTGCTCCTTCTAGATTAAGGAAGCTGGGACCTGCGCGTAACGATTATACGCGTTGGTAAGCGTTCCGTTACAATATATATAATTGAAAAAAGAATGTTGTAACTTTTTGTAATAATTAAATAATTAAAAAAAAAATGTTCTTACCATTTTTAACGCAATAATAATAAGAAAAATATAAGTTGTCTGTAATTCAATAAAATTTTTGTTAAATCAAGTTCATATATTGTGTAATTCTGCATGTTGTTATTTCTTAACGATCGTAATTTTTTTTATTCAGCAATTAAGTAAAACTTACCTTTTTTTACGTGTGCATGTACCGTAGAAGAAGAAAAAAAGAAAACGAAGAAACGAAATTTACTTGGTCCCTCGTTGAATATACTAAAATAATAATAATAATAAATAATAATAAAAAAATAAAAATAAAAAAAACTGGTGACGGAATAATGTAAAGAGTGAAATTAGCAAACATTCAACGGCATGAAGTAGTCGACAGTCGAAGACTACCTTATATGGGTGATCATTCGATATGACAAAAGGCATTCAAATGTAAATGTTTATTATTTAAACGAATTTAGGATAGATTCCGACAAATTGTGTGTAAGAACACTGTCCGTCACATATACATACCACAAGCAAAAAAATTGGTGAAGACAAGTGTGACCATTTTGGAGAAAACTGGTGACAAAGAAATACCCCCCATCAGCTGTTTACAGTGAAACGCATTACTCCCGTCTTTTTTGCCCTGCGGGCAGTCGGGAGTTAACAAATGTGTATGTAGTGATGTTTGAATTCGGATACGATCTTTCATAAAAGAAAAAAATCAATTACCTAAAAAAAAATTTCCATTGGTAGTCAGTGATTGATAAAAAAAAATCACCTATTTTGGGATACAAGATAGCCTGCGAATTGTCTTGATTGGGGTGCATATTTTATTATATCCAAGGAAGTTTTGCTATTCTACAGGCTGCATTTGTTTTTATTTATGCTTCATAAATTTTCCACATTCCCAATATTTGTTCGATGGAGCTATACAAACCGCTATTATCTGGGAGCTAAAATTTTAATTCTACCTTTTAATATTGAGGTTTCGTCAACGCACGTATGCAAATTATACATATGCGTACTTTATTTCATTCGTTATATACATAATTTTACCTCCAGAATTCCACCAATAAGTCGGTGGGAACCTCAACGTCTCAAAATTTAGAAAAAGTGCACGGTTGAAGAATTCAAATATAGGCCTATTACAGGCACTAGGCACATAACTTTTACAGGAATATGCGCCCGTGGGTGGGAATAAGCCTACAGGAAAATTCGAAATGAACCTTTCATACACCTAAACTCGACACAGAATTATGTCCATGCATGTTGAGTCGCATAAACCGAAAGTATATGAAAAACGACCCGTACATGGCGCTGCTTCATATTTCTGAATAAGGACTCACAAAGGCATGAGAAAAGGATAATGTAGAGAGTTCGCGAACTCGTACGTACGTACATCATATGATGGCGAGGCAAGTTCTACCGATGCAGCTTTCTTCGCTGAAACGTGTTCTATAGAAACTGTACCTATTTTCCAATATGCAAAACTCTGCAGTACCCATCCCCCTTGCTTACCGACTGTATCTTTCAACCACCTAGTCCTTTACTCAACTATTACAGGAACAACCTCGCACCAGACCACGTGTCGTCGTTTAGGAACTCGCTACATAACAATATTTGCCTTTCCGAGATTTCTATAGGATTTTATTCAAAGACACATTCGGCATGATACATGTGTGCAATGCTAAAATTAATTTGAAGATATGAATCAGTCGCGAAGATTGGTCACTTTCTCTCGCTTACCCGTAGCTCAAATTTAATATATTTCGCTTATATTTGGAAGGGTTCCGCGCAACTCTTGTTTACCATCAACTATTTTTCGTAGCGAAAATCGTTCAACACTATAAGATACCCAATGTGGATAGGCTCTAATAACGTAGCAACATTAACCCGTAATCTCTTACTTTTATCCTTTTTATTTTGTATTGAATCAGATTTATTCCGACACTAAATGTTGTGACAGGGAATATTGACCAATTCGCCAAAAACCGTCATAAAACGGTTACCAATATCGTGAATGTAAAACAAAAGTCTGTGCAGAACAACCTCAGGAGGAAGAAAAAAAAACGATTGAATGGATAGCGGGCCAACAAGTCTCACGAACCCATTGCCCCCGTTGGGTGGAAATTTCGAGTCCGAGAAATAGTGCAGATTCCGACGGTGTGCAAAACAGAAAAAATCCACGGGCTGCGGATCACGGTTTATTCATTCCATTTTTTTACCTTCGCTTCGTTTCGCTAGTTTCTTTTTTTTTTCAAACGCATATATCTTCATATATATTGTAACGGAGTCCTCTTCGTTACGCTGGAAGACAAGCCCTGCCGAGGCATGCCCAGAGATGCCATCTCCTGGAGACATCTGAACCAATCGAATAACAATCAATTAACAATAATAATTAATAATTTGATGATCAAAACAGCTTACAGAGGGAAAGGATTCTCACATATGGATAGTAGACAATAAGAAAATATAAGACTAGGAATGCGGAGGAAAAACTGTCAACTTTTAGATGAAAAGAATTTCTGACGTCTGAGCACTGGAATTAAGTGTTATTACCGGATAACAATGCGGAGACGAAGGAAAGACTAATAATTGAAAAGAGGCCGGTATTAGGGATTTGGGGAAAAGGGAACGGGAGGAAAAAGTTACGACTCCAAGGCCAAACGACGAAGACCAGATTTGTATCGGGGTCTACGCAAAGAAAGATTACAGTAGACAGGACGATACTAGGATCTGGCAACTGGGTTTTTTACCAAGGAGATATTTAGGAAAGGAGAATATAGGACAATTAAGGGGGTATTAATGAAGGCAAATTAAAAACTTACCGAAAATATCGCCGTCCTGAATATTCCACCGGTGTAGACTAATCCAAAGTGTTTAGCGTAGAGACAGGACCCCTTCGGGACTTAGTCCAGTCACCTTAGGCCATATTTTACAAAGTTCTATACAAGAGGCACACCCTCTCGCCAATTTTTTTATAGGTAGTTAGGACCTATAGGAATATCCAAATCAAGATATTGCAAATTTTTTTTTTTTCAATTGTTCGTTTTTCAAAAACGCATCAGATGGTTGAAGAACTTTTCAAATAGCTTTGTAACTTTAGTCACAATTGCTATTTGTTTATAAGCAAAAATCTAAAATCGTCCGAAAACAGTATTTATCATCAACGAAAACAATTTTTTTTTTTCCATATCGCTTGGGTGCAATGACACGAAGCTCCTCGATTTTTTTCTACATTGTGGGCTTTCGTCGGGAAATTCTATTGAAGGATAAAGTTTTTTCGACTATCACCGATTGTTGCTAAACCATATCTCGTACATCAAAAAACTTTGCATAATTCTCTTGGGGTTCGGTGCCCCTACAATATATATGAACTTGAAATCGATAAATTGTTAAACAATCGATTGCGGTTACAACAAAGAAATCGGAACTTTTTTTTCAGTTGCAATTAACCACTTAATCAACAATGTGAGCTAATTTTTTCATAGGACCTTTTTTATAGAGGAGGTTCAGATAAACAACTTTTATTCAAAACTTTTTTCGATAAAACGCATTCCAAAAAAATAACTAAAAAATAGCGACTTGTCAATTTTTAATAGTTTTTTATTGCTAAAATGCAACTGTGATTTTTACGAAAACTCAGGACTATATTCCTATAGGTCCTAACTACCTATAAAAAAATTGGCGAGAGGGTGCGCCTCTTGAATAGAACTTATTCTAAGGTGACTGGACTAACAAACCTGTTAGGGGATTTCAAAATTAATTGAATAAAAAACAAGCAAGCAAGAAAGGAAAGGGAATTAATTGAGTCACTTTGAACCAGGGGTACTGGCCCAAAGGTAGGGAAAAAGAGACAAAGGGAAAAAGGACACTCACACTCACTCCCGCCGAAGCAAGCAACTATAAAGATTGGAGAAAACGAAAAAAAGAATAAATCGAGGATCGCTCCTCAGATTTTAAGGATAGGAATAATTAAAGAAAAAGAGAATTAATTGCAAAGAGCAAAAGCAAAAGTAACCGATACAGACGCTTCACGAACAAAATCTACTGTAAAATACATAAAATTGGATCAATCACATCAAAATTTGATAGGAAGCGAAATCCGATGTGAAGAAACAAACGTAGGCCCGTCCGAACACTTATTAAAGCCGAGAAATTTACTTTATGCGAAAAATTGTAATTGAGACAATTCCACACCAAACACACTAGATCTACTCAGACTTGTTAACCGAACACGAACAAACAAACGTAGGCACTTGTAAACACCGAAAACACTGTATTGACACGTAAATTCACGAAAAACTTGTACACTAGATTCCGAGGGTAAGCACACGGCGGCGGCCATATTACAAAACTGTCATCGAGCGAGCTCGATAGATCAACGGCGTCACATGCCGAGCGGTGAAAATAAGAAGTAGCATCTTGCGAACAACTGTATAAAGGTGCGTTTTCAAAACTCTGTGAGCCAAATTCGAATATCGAATTTAGACAGTTGGACGATTGTGAGGAAAATCTTTGTGGGAAGGGAATTTGGGGGTTATTTGAATAAACAATTTTTATGTAACAGATTGCAACACACGATTTATATTTCTTTAATCCTTATTTTCGTGCTCCGAACCTTTATTTTAAATTATTGAAACTCCTAAAACGTTTCAATATGAAATCAATATTTTTTCCATTCTGTAGAATTGGGCAACAGAGAAATTGCGATAGGTCAGGGATCAAGAATTTCTGGATCCTGATTGTCGTTTGAGAAGAAACCGGCTAGTATACAGTTTTTTTTAGCGGATACACACAACATCTACACATGAACCTAGCATATAGCATTGATGCGAGATTCATTTTTTTCAGCACATGTTGGTTCACTTGTTCGACCGCCAAATACGAATGCACTTGTTATAAATTTCGCACAAGGGCAAGATTTGGGGGGGGGGGGGGTCGTTGGTGATAGAATGAAAAGGCGTAGAATGAAGTACACAGGAATGAACAGAGTACACAGTAACCCGAAGTGGTTTGCTAGGTCGAGTACAAAGATGACCTTGTGTGCAAGGGTCGTATGTATCTCCCCCTCTTCCTCTCCTCTGATCTCCCGGTTGTTTTGGATACTGCTGGCAAAGGGCCACTTCCTCACACCGCATTAAACCCGACTCTTTTCCGAAAAATAACATGTACGCGTCACCTAGGATTTGCATTTTTATTGCTTCCAACACCGTTTTTTCCTTCGATGAAATGACTCTCGCCATGGCAGAGATAGTGTCCAGAAAATATCCAACATTATATACATACTGCCGGACATAAGTATGGAAACTCAGTGGAAATTTCTAGATGCACTAAAAATTAGATAGCTCTGTCGAAATTATCTATATTCAAGTATCGCGAACAGAGTATTTGAATGTGACCACGTTCGAATGGGTGTGCCGAATAAAAAAGGAAATAATAATAATAATTTTTAAAACGCAAAATGGAGCTGAATCGCTCCTTTTCGAAATGCGGTTTGCAAAACTTTAATATCCATCGTTGTGACAGAGCTATCTAACTCCTAGTGCATACAGTAATTTCCACAGATGTTTTCATACTTATGGCTGGTAGTGTAATCACAGATACACGGTGCCATATGATTTATATCGCAAGGGTGTAGAATTTATTTTACTCATCTCGTCGAGTGTGGTGAAGGCCACCACAGCATTCGGGTGTAATAGATTAGGTTTAAATTGAAGAAGGATTATTCCTTCGTTACTCGCTTTTTTGTTGAGTCGTAGTAATTATTTTGTCCTTATTCTATAGCGTCTCAGATTTTAATTTTCCATCATTATTTGTCACGTTTGTTCTTTAGTTGTCAGTTCCTTTGCGAAAAACGTCCTCCCCAAAAATGAACCTCAGGAAAAACTTCCGCCGTCAAGATCATAAGGATCTCTAACCGCAGTAAGGGAACCGAAAGATCTCGAAGATGAATAAAACGAGAAAAAACAGTAAGAACATCTCAAAGCCCAATAACAATCACGAGGAAACCAACAACACTTTTATTGCACAAATTCTTATTCCAGGCTTCCGAATAGATGCCGTGTAGCTTATCAGCGTATCACCGACGATTCGCAAATGTTACAGTTTGCATCATCAGGGCTAGAAGCTCCGGTACTGAAGCTTCCTGGTCTCAGGTAGTCCTTAAATACGTATGGTCATCTTTCCGGATGCCTTCATTAGCCAATCAGAGTTTTTGGTTGGACAATTGATCCTCTAATGAAAAGTTCATCAGCTCGAAATATATCGAATATATCGAAATATCGAATTTTTGAAGCCTCTTTATTCGTGCTGTGATTGGTCGCTTGGAAATCCCGAATTCAGAGGCCCGCTGTCAGTTTGACAGTTGCATGTCTACGCGTGCGGTTAATATGTTCCTATCAGAATAAAACTTTTTTTCAAATGTATGAGAAAAGTAGTAGTAGTTAATATAGTAGTTATGATGTCATTCACATTTCAAATAGAAATGCGAATTGATTTTTCATTTTTTGTATTATTTTCGAATATTAATAGTTTTATTGTAGGATAATTCTGAAAATATAGGGATATTACAAAAAATTAAATTATAAATCGTCAGTATGGAGCAAGAGGAAAACTATTCATAAAGTGCGAGGCGGTGAGATCACAGAGACCGAAATTTCGTGGTCCAGGTTGATTTTTCCAAATTTCCAAATTCCAAATTTATTTCCAAAGGTCGACGGTTCTTAGTTGTCAAAATCCAGGTGACCTTTGTCATGATTTTTGATGTCCACGTCGACAACTGCATGGTTTTCATTGTCTAGGTCGACGACTTCATGGTTTTTGTTGTCGGGGACGACGTATCCATAGTTTTTGCTGTCTAGGTCGACGACTCCACAGTTTTCGATGTCTAAGTATATTTCTCTACAGATTTCGCTGTCCAAGTTGACAGCTCCATAGTTTGCGATGTCCAGGTATGTTTCTCCGTGGTTTTCGATGTCTAGGTATATTTATCTACAGTTTTCGCTATCCCGGTCGACAGCTCTATAGTTTTTGATGTCCAGGTATATTTCTCCCTGGTTTTCAATATCTAGATCTACGGCTCTATAGCACTCGGTGTCTAGGTATATTTCTCCATGGTTTCCGATGCCTAGGTATATTTTTCCATAGTTTTCGCTATGGATGTCGACGGCTCCATAATTTTCAATGTCCAGGTATGTCCCTCCAAAGTTTTAGTTATCTAGGTATATTTCTCCATAGTTTTCGCTGTCTAGGTCGACGGTTCAATCGTTTCGACGTCTGAGTATATTTCGTCATAGTTTTCGCTATCAAAGTCGAAGGCTCCATAGTTTTCGATGTCCAGGCATATTTCTTCGTGGTTTTCGATGTGTAGATCGACGGCTCGATAGCTTTCAACGAGTAGATATATTTCTGTATGGTTTTAGATGTCTACGTATTGTAACGTGACATTTTTGGCCACGGCACCCGCACGGATTGGTCGACCAGTAGACCGGAGGTCCGGTCCATCGTAACGCCGTTCGACGACTCGTCGTGGAGAGCATTACGAGGATTTCATGCGATTAAGTATAATTTTAGATTTAAGCTTCCTGAATCCAACTACCTGCGTTGATCACCAAAATTTGCATTTGAGAGAGATCGAAAGGGAGCACGTAAAACCCTCAATTATTTACGTCACATTTATTCGCCCTCGTTGGCCGTTTCGCCCTCCGCCTTCGCGACTCAGCTTCGTCAATCTCGGCGGATTCTTTCGGCAGTCTCACCACCCCCAGTCGTTGGTTCTCGTCCACCTGAGTCGAACTTGCGAACGGTCGAAAGACCACGCTGGTTATCGGCCATTTTGAACGCCGTCCGTGGCTTTCTCGCCATCGCAATCGAGAGTTGCCCCGTTCGCCTCCACGTTGCAGGGGCTGCAGCCTGTGTGCAACGGCGCCTCGTCACGTGGGGCCTGGGATTCCCGGGAGTGGAGGTGTTGTTTAGCCTGGTGGCACTGTGGGCCCACCGGGACGTTAAGGGACGCCTCACGTCTCGAGGGAGGCCTCCCCTTCACCTTCCAGTCGGATATCGGCCGGGTCCCCAAGAGGAAAAGCTCCTGCAGCATGGAAAGCCCGCTGGAGGTGGGATTGTCGCGAGAACCTCGTTTGAGATTCCCGCGTAATAATGTCATCGCGAAGCCGAGAACTTCGGCTAATTCACATTAGAGGCGCGAGGACTGAGTCCGGCGGTCTTCGAGTGGTGGGGAGAGACAACGAGAGCGCTGAGTCTTGCCGAGGCGCGAGAACAATCATTCTTCGTAATCGTGTCTCTACGCCGAGTTGCTGTTCCATCGAGCTCCTGAGCCACTTCAGCCACCACGTGAGCAGAGAATTTCGCCTCGGTAAGCCCGTTCCTTTATTCTCTCCGACTCGTCGGAGCATTGGGATTTTTAATGAGTAAATTATCGAGTTTTTGCCAATTATGATTGGCGTGGAAGAACGAAGGAAATAATCGAGCGAGAATGTGGCTCTTTTTATCTTCCTTCTTTCCTAATTATTTTGTTTTATTGAGTCCCCAATGAATCCGTCGAGTCCCCTTGGTGACTCGCGATATTATTTCATTTTATTATAAAGTTTTGTGAATTACAACGGAATTATCAATAAATTACGTTGAGTTATTTTATTGTATAAAATTGGCCTGAGTAAGCCATCGTATTTCGTCATGTTTTCGAGTTACGCGTCCAAGGCCGGCTGCGAGCGTGTCGCGCCGGCTTGTTTTCGTGCTGTCTCTCTCTCACTCGGCCTCAAGTACATTAGGCATTGTTTTCGTTCTTCTATGCCTCGGATTCCTTTATTATTTTGTTGTCAAGTTTTATTTTTATTCATGAAGCATTTTACAAATAAGATACAAAATGTTATTTTTGCTTATGATTGAATATCCTTATTAGTTTTATCGTTGTCTTAAACGTCTTAAAAATAAAAAAGTTAGGACAGTCCTCCGTTATTCTTCTAATAACCCTCTAATGGTTACTACGTTCACGATCTGTAGCTAATGCGTTAGTAACTGTCTGCATAACATTTTGCATCACCTCCATCTTCAAATCGAAATTTTCAAAGCGGCGAAATAGTGATGTTAAGAACATTGTAAACGAATAATCTGGATCCGTCAACGAGTTTTGCACGCCACCTAAATTCACGTTAATGGGCTCGGATACCGATTTGGCAATGGTTTCAATAGCTCTCGTATATTCCTGTTGGTGTGGATCCAAGCGGGCATGTTTTTTTTTGCGTGTGCTTGTCGTGTATACGCCCGATGACGAAAAAGAAGTGGATGGAACAGGGCTGACCATACTGGGACGTTGAAAAACAAAACTCTCTTCTTGGCAATTCGTGATCGATGACGATGACGATGATGGGCTGCTTAGTGGAACGCACACCCTGTTTGTTGGAGGTATATTGGTTTGCGGCGCTGGGGGCTGTAGCAGCAATTCTCCTTCGACGTCTTGCAGGTATTCGATATTTTCGAACAGCTCATCGGTTGATGAATCTTCTATTGTCGCGTCGATAGCAGAGTCCTGGAAAACATAACAAACATAGCCGTAACGAATATTTTGACAAGTCTCACGTTGGAATGTAGGAGTATTGAGCTAGACATTACCTGAGTCTGCGAATCTGATTGAAAAACTCCTTTTATTCCAGAATCTTTGCTTTTCCTGGGTGTGACATATGAGTCAAGAAAAAGAAGCTTATCGTAGTACCATAAACTTGGAGTGTAAATCTTAAAATGTATGGGTAAAAGAAAATGATTATTTTGTAATATTTTTAAGGTTCAATCAACTTATTTTGTAATTAATACTTACATTATCTGTGCCAGTTCCGCTTTTGAACGAGGTTCTTACTTTTGCGTGTTCAATATTAAATTGGTTTCGCAAATTGTGGAATTTCGTCGAGCATTCTTTCGGCGTTACTGTATGCCTTAACTTTGAAACGGTGTCACTCACTCGCTGAAGAGCGGTTGCTCTGAGATTTTTGTTGTGGTAATTGGGCGTATTTGTAGCATACAAGCATGGTTTTTCTTGATATGCTTCAATTAATAACGCGACTTGCTCCGTCGTCCACTTTTCCATCCTTTCGGCCATTTTGCAACACACTAGCTATATCACACATCCAGCAAGAAAAATAGCACGCGACCTACCACAGAGATCCAACACGCGACCACGCTTCAGAGCCAGCAGAGGCGCCACTTTCTCGCAGCGCTCCCATCAGAGCAGCCATCCTAGTACCCCGCAAGCAATCTAGCAGCAAAACAAGCGTCGTGTACACCGGGCTTAATTTTCGATCGAATTACCTGAGTTAGTGTCCTGCACACTAACTCCGTTATTATTTCGGTTATTTACTTAATTCTCGTGTTAAATTGTCTTTATTACCTGTCTTCGGACTTTAGCTGCCTAATCTTCGATCGAATTACCTGAGTTAGTATCTTGCACGCTAACTCCGTTATTGTTTCGGTTATTTAGTTAATTTTCGTGTTAAATTGTCTTTGTTCCCTGTCTTCGGACTTTAGCTGCCTAATCTTCGATCGAATTACCTGAGTTAGTGTCTTGCACACTAACTCCGTTATTATTTTGTTTATTCAGCTAATTGTCGCGTCCAAGTGCCAATATTACCTGTCTTCGGACTTTAGTTACCTAAACCTCGATCGAATTACCTGTTTACGTAATAGTGCCTAGTAGTACAGTGTAGTTAGTGTCTCGCGCACTAACTCCGTGATTATTTCAATTATTCCGTTAATTTCAATGTTAGAGTGACCTTATTACCGGTCTTCGGACTTCAACTGCCCAGACCCCGACCGAACTACCTGAGTTAGTGTCTCACACACTAACTCCCTTATTATTTTAATTATTTCGATCGTTCATGTGTTTCCCTTGTTATTGTATTCAAATCGCGTTTTACGGAGCTCAACTTCGCGTTGTCTGATTCAGTCACCCCTACTACCTGCCTTCGGGCCTTGACTACCTGTAATTCGCCCGATCAACTAAATTGCCTGAATAAATTATTGTCGAAACTCAAATTATTAGTCTTTGGCTAATTTATTTTATCGGTCCTGATTCCTTAATCTCGCCCCGAGCCACCCCTTCTACCATTAAGTATCTCAATCGAGCTGAGTAGTCGGACCATCCTGAATTCTCGCGGCCCCCTTGAGCTGCCTCGTCCACCGTATCCGCGTCCGGGTGGAAAAACTTAAAGTCGGTATCACCGGCGGTACATTCGTACCTGGCGCCCAGTCCACCCCGGCCGGGTTATCGTGGTTCAGGGAGGCGCGGCGGAGGAGTTCAGAAGGGACAGGTGGACCCGAGTCGCGAAAATCGTGTTG
Organism: Campoletis raptor; assembly: GCA_948107755.1. Classification (NCBI taxonomy): domain Eukaryota; kingdom Metazoa; phylum Arthropoda; class Insecta; order Hymenoptera; family Ichneumonidae; genus Campoletis; species Campoletis raptor. Next base: position 2,681,372 of record OX403629.1, on the reverse strand, counting down.
CAGTATATTTCTCCATAGTTTTCCCTATCTAGGTCGTCGGCTCCATAGTTTTCGATGTTCAGGTATATTCTCCATGGTTTCCGATGTCTAGGTCAACGACTTAATGGTTTTCGATGTCTGGGTATCTTTCATCATAGTTTTCGATATCCAGATCGACGACTCCATAGTTTTCAATGACACGGAAGATTTCGAGGTCACGAAAGACCATATACAAATATCACCGGACGTCGATAACCATGAAGATGTCGACCTAGACATCGAATACCATGAAATACCCCCCCACCCCGTCCTGAACATCGAAAACCTATGATAGTGATACGTTGATCTCGACCTCATACACTATGACGGCGTCGATCCAGACACCGAAAACCATGAAGCTATCGATCGAGGTACCAACGACCATGGAGACGATCGACCATGATGGTATCAACGTAAAGGAAAAGATTCTTGAGAAATCGGTCAAGCCATGAGATATGCGATCCTATGCGATTTCGCTTCCATGGGTTCCCACCTTATTGATCGCCTTCTTCTTGCTCCTACCTAGCAAGTTTTTATCTATTCTTTGCTTACTGAATTTAAATTTATTCATATGAAAATACATTCATCTTCAGAGTAATCGTGCTATTCACCCAATGTACTTCGAGAAAATTCGAGAACGGAAAACACTTTGAATTTTAATTTGATTTCGACATGAATTTAAATCAGAAAAGAAATACTTAAATCAGGTGCGTAAAAATATATTTCACCCTCCAAGCATCATAGATTTGTGAATAAAATACATTTCATACTCCAAAAAAAGATTTTAAAAAGTGAGGAGTGATGCATCAGCATTAGTATCAGCTAGATACTACTGCACAGGCTGGCGATGCACGGATCGGGAGAATAGTCATCTTACTCTCCATATTTAGTGGCTCACCGTAAAATATGATGCTACACTATCAGGATGTCATGGGAATCGTACGAAAATTCGGAAAACCGGATCTCTTTATTACGATGACTTGGAATCCAACCTGGCACGAGATAAAGGAAAACCTTCTTCCTGGTTAACAACCATCTGACAGACTAGATCTCTTAGCTCGTGTTTTTGATATGAAGAAAAAACATTTACTCGATTTAATCGTTCGAAAACATTTCTTTGCTGAATCAAGTGCATTTGTGTACAAAATTGAGTCATAGAAGCATGGTCTGTTGCATATTGATCTATTAGTGACTATAAAGAACAAATTATCAACACCAAAAAAAGTCAACCGATACATCTCTGCTGATATTCCTGATCCGGATGAGAATCTCGCTTTGCATCGGATTGTTAGGGGCAATATGATCCATGGACCTTGTGGTGCATGGTGTGAAGTGAACGAAAAATGCTCTCACACTTTCCAAAACCATTTCGAAATAAAACCACGATCGATGCGGACGCTTATTCACATTATCATCGAAGACATACTGGAGCTTCATACGCACGTCGTGGAGGACACGTCGTCGACAATCAATGGGTCGTACCTTATTGTCCCACTTTGTTGCGCATTTTAATTACCTTTTAAGTGTAGAAATTGTTACAAACGTCACAGCTCCAAAGTACTTGTACAAATACATTTTCAAAGGACATGATGTAGCTGCTATTCAGATAACAGCAGAGAAGACAGGGAAACCAAAGAACGCGTTATTAATCATGATAAAGTTACAGATCACGTTGAATCTCGTTAAGTATGACTAAATACGATAATTTGGCGTATTTGTGGTTAAAAAAATGCAAGAGAAAAGCCATCCTGTGATAAGCCTTTCGGTACATTCACCTGACGAGCATAATGTGACACTTGCAGCGTTTTTTTACATTGCATTACGCTTTGTTGTGATAATGATTACCCATTGACTTTCAAGCGTCGTCAATTTCCTGTAAAGGTAGCTTTTGCTATGACCATCAACAAGTCTCAAGGCCAAACTTTCGATAAAATTAGCGTGGATCTTCGAAGAGATGATTCAATCACGCTCAAGTGTATGTGGTCTTCTCACGTGTGAGCTCTTGGGAAGCTCTCAAAGTTTATAACGGAATACAATCGGACAGGAATATCGTTAAAAATTATGTGTACACGGAATTATATCGCTAAAAGATCACTCAAATTCGCGCATAAAATTTGATAATTTGAAACATCACTTCGATTTGAATTATATTATTATGATGTTGATATAAATATATTGAATTAACAAATAGTTTATGTAAAATAGTGTTATCTTCATAAAAATAATAATTTACTTGTGTGTACACATACAGTCCGACCTCCGAATAAGAAACACAGCAATAAGAAACTTTCCCCAGTTCCTCGCTCGAGCGCTTCACCCACTCCGACTCGAACTCCGAAAGAGTGAGAGAGACAGCAGAGGTAGTGAGCGCGGAGTGCGCACCAAGTGGGGCTATGCGATCTATGAGAAAAACTCTTCCCCTTGGGGGCTTTTGGTCTCTTATTGGGAGATCGGACTGTATTACGAAAAAGCGATGGATCAGTAGAACGATCCGATATCCGGCGAAATATTGGCGGTCTCTCTCTGTACCATATGTTAATTATAATAAATGTTCCTATTTGCCTAAACTCGAGTTTATTCTTATTCAGCTGCCCTGAAATAAGTTGACTTTAAGACGCTGTTGCATATCTCTAGATGTTATTATACGTGAAAGAAGCGCTGCAACGCTACCAGAAAACCGATCGCGCGCTTCAGCGCGCGTGATGCACCCTAGTCGTTACATAAATTGTGCGATAGAAACAAATCACGTTCAATGTCGAAATGTGAATACGCAATTATACATGCGTTTTCTCCTGTCATTACCTTAGAAATTCGTAGATCGTCATGTCAATCGTGGCACAGATAAATAAAATAAAAAATATCTGCACGAAGAACGCGAAATTGAACCCTCGTTGAGCGCAAAACAATAGACGAGGTGCCTGTTCCTGTCCGTGCTCTCCCTTCCGCACTCTCCAACCATCGAAAAATTCATAACTGCGCACGTCTATCGGCAAGTACAATTGCCAAAGGATCAGGCTGAGTGCATGGTACCGATTGCAGGGTAGAGTCTAAAGCCAGATTTTGGCCCACGGTTGGTTGAGAGTCTTATGCCATTGTCATTCCAGGGCAGGCAGCTGATTGGTGACGAGAAACGGCCGAACTTCGGGCAACCATTAGTAGCCAATGGTTGGCGAGCCATTACCGTCCCGAGCCCTGGCCATATTGTAACCATCGGCGGTTTTTTCACGGGTTATGATAACAAAAAGATTAAAAGTTACAACGTGTGGATCTTCGGAAAAACGGAAGAAGAATGAGTTCTCAGGGTCGATCTTCCAACCATAGGACGGGTAAAGTCCCTAGATGTGCTTTGAACACGTGTGATGATTCGGGCAGGGGAGGGGGACCACAGTGGGATCTTCGGGAAGAGGCGCCAAATACAATCAAGATTCTACAGGAAAAGTATCATATAAATCTTTTATAATAAACATTTTATCAACACATGCTTTTTTTTTTTTGCAAGCTTGTTTTATAGGTTTTCATTCATGCACGTGATATATTTTGGTCACAAGTATTATCACACACTTATTTTTGCGAAAAAAAGTCTCTCCATTAAAGAAAAGAATTTGAGTGACATGACGAAAAAAAACTCGTTGTCTTCGACGATCCAAATGTCAATACAATTTGCGAATTCACACATCTTTAGAACGTTAACCACTGATTTTTTAAGGTTATATTTCGTCGTATTGTCTAGCACTAATTTCAGCTACACGAATTCTTGGTTTGATTCGAATTATTTCATATTTTCGCGAATAAATTCAGTCAAATACTTTTTCGTTATCCATTGAACGTTGAAATATATATATATACTTCCTCGCGTCTTCGCGCTTTCCGTTTGTCGACACTCGAATACGAACTCGCAACTCGTTCAGCTGAGAGATCACCAAAATTTTCAGCACTTATTGTAGCACACGAATTCACGATGTCATAATTATAAATTCATTCTAACATTTTTTATTCGTTCATTAAATTGCAATAAGTTTTTTTCATACACGTGGGGTTTTTTGTGGAGGGGAATTTTGCAATCAGTCTCAAGTTCAGTTTTCAAATTATCATATATCCCCTAAACTTTGTAATAAAAAAAAAAAAGACTTCCAGATCTCACACCCACGACCGCGAATCGTTTTATTCAGGGATAATACACTCGGGCCAGTCTAGGGCCAGCAGACAACATAGCTATCAAATGTACTTGTCCCGAGACTCTACCGAGTTTTTTGATATAATGGAAAAGTAAAAAAAAAAAGGACGCCAAGTATTAAAAAGTCGCACCTAAACTATAATGTGATCAGTCTGTATCCTTCTGTTCACTACAAACAAATTTTAGTTTTTTTTAAATTTCCTTTCGTTGTTTAATTTTTTTATTTATTTTTAATATTTTTCCGCCTATCCTCTTCTTTGATCGCCAAAAACAATTTCTTTCTGTTTTTGATTTCTGTACTCGGGGAAATAGGATTCGGGGTTGCCGATTACAAATCTGCACCCCAAATTTCGGAAATCAAAATGGCGGACCATAAATGAAAAAATTTATTGATGAAGACGAACGGTTCAGAAAAAAGAAGTGATATCCTGGCCAAAAATCCCCTCCCCGGGGAACAAAACCTTGGACAAGTACATTTGCTGATCCTCGTTTCCATTTGTTGTCACAGAAAAAAACTACCCGAAAAAGTACAAAATTCTTAAAAAATTGGCAAGATCGAGAATGATTTACATTCGGCACTAAAATTTATAATATCAATAATAGGACAAGTATTTCATTGTCGCTTGAGGATGGAGTATTTAAAAAAGTAAAAATCAGATGGTTATTGAAAAAAGTCATCGATGTATTAAAAATTAAAATCGGTCAAAAGAACAGAGTCCAGAAATAAATTAAGATAAAACAAAATGTGGGGAAAAAAATTTCAATCCAAAAAAATTAGATTGAAAAATGAGCAAAAAACTCGCCAAGTACTTCGGCCGAAATTATTTTTCAATCTAATTTTTTTCGATTGAAATTTTTTTCCCCACATTTTGTTTTATCTTGAATTTTTTTCTGGACTCTGTTCTTTCGACCGATTTTTATTTTTATACATTGGTGACTTTTTTCAATAACCATCTGATTTTTGCTTTTTTTAAATACTCTATCCTCAAGCGACAATGAAATACTTGTCCTATTATTGATATCATAAATTTTAGTGCCGAATGTAAATCATTCTCGATCTTGCCAATTTTTTAAGAATTTTGTACTTTTTTGGGTAGTTTTGTTCTGTGAAAACAAATGGAAACGTGGGTCAACAAATGTACTTGTCCAAGGTTTTTTTCCCCGGTATTCTTTAGCATGAAGCAAAAACAGGTTGACTTTAGAGGGTTGGATATTTCGATTTTTGTACGAAAATTCGCTATAAAACTTTAACCAATTGAACTATTTTTTAGACTAGTTTCATCGTGGAGAAATTTTTTTCTCACATTTTTTTTGTATAATTATACGAAAAAAATGTTTTCATGAAATGTTTATTTGTTGGAGCCATAAGCATTTCAGAAGTGTAATTTTGATATGTTCAATAGTTATTACTTGTAATTGATCTTGATTTCCAGTTCGTGCCTGGAATTTCGATCTTTCATTATCCTTATCATATTTATCATTGTCCACCAGAATAGAATACAATATGACAGACTCATTTCTATGTTTATGTATTGTAAATTCGCAAAGTCTTTGTAATTTACGTTTCCGTTTAGTTCTACGTTCCCCCGAAAATGAGTAAAATGACTACCTGCCCTCTTGCCATGATTCCAAAAATACGAAATATTGTAAATAATCAACCGGTGCTGAATCTACTATATCCTATCGTTTCTCGTGTTTTTAGTGTCATTTATAAAGTTTTTGTAGAGATTTTGCAATTAAAAGAAATTTGAGGTTTTGAAGGGATCAGTTGGAGATATTGGTCCCTGGTAAGAGGGCTAAAAAAAAAACAGGATCAAAGTCGGTAAATTTTTCTTTACAATAATACCCAACACTAGAAACGTCAAGATTTAGCCAGAATTATCTCTAGTAGGATATGTATAACATTCCTTATTTGCTGCATCGCTGCAAGGTGGGAGGCTTTCATATTTCTGAGAGGACCTGAAACGGAACAGAAATGTGAATTTCAATGACATTTTGAATGCGAACTACAGAAACATGAAAATAGATATTGTATATTCTACTCCGGTGGACAGTGACCATTGTAGTAAGGATAATAAAAGAATGTAAAATCCTGTACCCACAGGAAATCAAGATCGGTCACTATAGAAAATTATTGGATGTAACGTAATTAGCATTCTATGACGTTTTTTAAAAGTATAATCAAGAAAAAGATATAGAGCCAGATTTCATTCTAAAAAAGTTGAATTGGTCAAACTTCCTTAGCGGATTAAAAAAAAAAGTCCAGCTTTCTTAAGTCAACGTTTTTGAGCTTCATGCTGAAGGATATCACAGAAAATGGATATTATTTATTTCTTCATGCTCTTTGCGGAATGTACACCGAAAAACGAAGATTTAAAAAGAGGCTTAATACAGACCATTTTTGCAAAGTTACACGCGTTGGAATAAAAAAACCATCGATTTTCGAAAAATAATCATATCTCGTGAATGGAAGGCCATAAAAATTTGAAAATATCCAAGAAATGTCCTTGAATGAATACAACAAGAGAAAAAAATTTGAGTGACAATAAAAAATAGAAGATTTAAAAGTGGCTCACTCTGCGTGGAAACCATGTATACGTAACGTAACAATTAGAAAGAAATAAATAATAAAACTATCTACATGTACGATTGCGTTTTGAAAATGACCACTTTATACAATACTCAGTACGCCGTAAGTTCATTGTAACCGTTTTCTAACAAAGCAATTGATTATTGTACGTACTTCAACCGCAGCTTGCCAAGCGTCTTAAAGCAGTGTCCTGATTTAGACGATGAAAAAACGCTATATGCGAAACTTTTCACAACAGTAAAAAATTATCTCCATGAAATTTTCGGCGAATTTGACGAATGGTCATTTCAGGAGTGCAGATATTTTTTTTCTTTCATGTCTCATATTAAAATATGTTGCAACTACCAATTAACACGTGAAGTACCTCACCGTTGGGACTCTTAATTGGCGAAAAAAATGGATCCCATAATGGTTGTCTGAAACAAAAGCAGAAATAATGGTTTTAATCAAAACACTTTCTTAACATCAGTAAGTGAAAATAACAAAATGAAGTGAAAATTTAAGTATTTTACGAGGTGAACCAAAAAATAGCGGTTTTGAAGAAACAAATTTTTCTCTATATCTTCTTGACAATGTAAACATCAGGCTTATATAAAAATTATCTTGAAAAAAATAAATAAAAATTTATATATACGGGGCATTCAACGCCAAATCGGACACCATTCTGCTTTTGCATCCCCGATTTTTTTGATAATTTTTCATGTTATAGTACCCATTGAGAAAGGTTTCCATGATTTTTCTCAATTTTTTAGTCCAGCTGCTTTTGCGATATCGATTTAAAAAAAAACCGTTTTTTTTTTCAAATACCCGTAACTTTGAGAAAAATGGGCCACTTAGTACGTTTTTTTTTTGAAATTTTTATATTTTACATCATTTCTGGAATATAAAATTTTAAAAATAATCAAAACCACACTAAGAAAACGAATCTGTTTCGTAAAGTAAAATTTAAAGTGTTATTTTGAAAAATTCTATCAATTTTGTACATAATATGAGAATTTAGGTAAAATTTACACTGTATAGTAATTTACATATTATTTATATATATAGTAATTTACGCTATTTTTCCAAAAATTACTATGCTTCATAGGAAATGTTGTCTTAATCAAGAGACTCGGTAGAGTCTCGGGACAAGTTGTTGGCTGTTGGCCCGAGGCTCGTCCGAGTATCTTATCTCTGAATAAAACGATTCGCGGTGGTGAGGGTAAAAACTGAAAGTCATTTTCTCGAATTACGAAGCTCAGGAGACAGATGATGACTTCAAAATTGAACTGGATACTAATTAAGAAGAAATCTTTCGATTGAGCCTTAAATCAACACGATTGATGCCGTATTTGATGAGAAATAACTTTGCACGGGCTCAAGATTATGCAACAATTTCAACATATCGAAGAATTTGACGTGTCTGTATATGTTACAATGAAGGCCTCAGCGTGCCTATCGAGATTCTGATTTGTCACGGGTGTGATCGTTTCCCTGTGTTCCGAATCGTCACGAGTGTGACGACATTCCTCTGTACCCATACCGCGGAAAGTTTGTATTTGACGGTAGTTTTGACAGTGTAAAGTCCGAGAAAAGTGCGAAAAATTTCAACCGAAAAAAAACAAATTGAAAAAAAAATTTCGGCCGAAGTACTTGGCGAGTTTTTTTGCTTATAGTCGGAGAGCTGACGATCGAAACGGCCAGGTAATTTGATCATTCATAAAACTGAGTTATCAACTGATCTGAGGCACTCTAAGAATAAAAACGTCGACCTGGCAGGATTCGTGTGGTGGATGCAGGTGTTATGGGGTGGGGGAAAAAAAGGTAATAGTATCAGGGTTACTTTTGGTGACAAATGATTTGCCAGGCTTAATTATAATGAGGAAAAAAATAATTATTTTTAGGTAATAAGAACAAAGTTGGCTTTTTTCGTGCTTGAAATTTATTATTCCCAGAAGCTAGGAAAAAAAAGCCAGCCAATAAAAGTCGTGGGAACCTGTCGAAAAAAATCATTGAAAATTTTGTATTTTGCGCGGAGGGGGGATCACGTGACGACGGCGTGCGTGCTCTCTCGGCTCTTTTTCGCTCTTTCTCGCGCAAAATTTGGCAATTTCTTAATTTGACAAGAAACGTGTAATTGTTCTGACAATGACCAATTTGGCTCTCTCAGAGAACCTTTTTGGTATAACCTTTTATTGAAAACTACTTCCAAACCAGAAATCCAGTTCCTGATGACTTTGTCATTGGTAATCTCTTTTCGCTTCGGGTAAAAGTTTTTTAATCGACCTGCTAATTTACTTACGGGATTTATTATCGTTTTTCCCCGGAGTACCGATCGTTCCTGGAAGTGGTTTTTTGGTATCTCGAAAATTTCGGACCCGACGATCTTTTCTGTCCGCCCGTCGTCGTGGGTCGTTGATTCTGATTCTTTGGACGATACGGACTCTTGAAGTTTTTCAGACCCGAAAAGTTTGTTTTGTTCGGAATGACTTTCTTCAATTCTTTAGAAGAACGTTCCAAGGTTTTTGCTGTTTTTATATTTTCGTCTAACTGTTTCCCAAATAAGCATTCATCTACGATCGTCGCATTAAGCGTCTCTTTAATGGTTGAATTGAGAATTGGTAAAACCAATGTTTTTCTCGTCAAAGTCTCTTCCCGTTGAAGATGTAGCAGAAGTCTCCCCACATCACTTAATTTTTCAATAAGTGGTGACCTCTAAATTGGTTTCTCTTCTAACAGCTCTGAGAGAGTGGTTCCAATAGCGGCCAGACAAACTGAGACTTAATGATTATTTGTCAACCAAACGAGTGTCTGTACTCAAAACTGGTTTCTGCAACCCGACTTTCACTTCGGGATTCAATTTTGGTGGAATGATGAGCGTACAGTTTTTAGGTACTTCATACTTTTTCGGAAGTATATCCAAAAATCCAATCCTCAATCCAAGATTGAGTTACCAAAAAATGGTAACTCAATCTTCGTAAAAAGAAAAATTCGTGTTTCCCAAAAATGTAAGAAATCAATATAAATATACTAAAGCATATAAAGTCAATTACTTTGGAGTGAGTATTTATTTATATAGTATTTGAATCAATATTCCAAAATTTGGAAGTATAAGCACTCTACAAACCTCAAAATAACCCTCCTAAAAAAATCCTAAAAAACTGAGCGGATACGCACAGAGTACTTGTCCGGGCCGAAACACCAACCGTGATTTGAAAGGAACTTCCTTTATATATTGTCCGGATCAGGCCGGGCAAGTACGCCAGGCGAGGAAATTGTAGGACGAAAATTAGGCTTATGTCTTGATTAGTGGTGACCTGAAACAGGATCAAGTGTCTCCGGCGTAATTCCCTTGGTCGCATTCTCATCAGATGAAAACGTACATGTGCGGATGTGCGAACCACAACTATAGATGTTCCGATGCACAAATCGGGCAGGTCACGACAAGTTCTGATCAGGAGCATCATACCACAGACAAATGAAAAGGGAGAAACGACTATCGTGGGACTCTAGCGGATTTCGAGGGAAACATCACAAACTCACTCATACCGAATCTCACACTCTACAAGATCGGGATCCTGCAAACTTTACACTCCAACACGAGCTCGTTCTTCTTGTCGCGGATCTACTCGCGAACAAGCAATCCATTTAAGATATTAATTTCAATCATAATATTACTTTATGGTGTTACTCATAAAGTACCGAGCCCCCGATATTCGGATACTCGGCCGGGCAGTCGCTTATTACGCGATTCGAATTTCCGGTCTTCTCGCACTGTTCCACTCACACACCATACGGATACAGCTCGACCTTAAAAATTACAGAAACGGGAAACGGCGAAATGTATGTATGAGCCCTGCTCAAAATACGTTGATAATTGCGATGATTGGCCTTCCTTCTTTAATTTTCTTGGTCCGAATCGATGTTTAGATTCGTTCATTCGTCCGGGAAACTCGCATGAAAAATACAACTAAATCTCCACGTACGCAAATTAATAATAATAACAATATTTTGCTAAAGAAAGAGTTGTGAGCTTGCTGTGTGGCCGGAGCACGGAGCGAAAGAGACGAAAACCGATCGTTATACCGGAGATTTGTCTATTTAATACCAAAGTGATGTGACTAAAAAAAAAATAACGTCACAGTCAATAAGAACACATTCAATCGTGAGGAAATATAAGAAAACTTTGATGGCCACTTATTCTTAGTCGTAAATGATAGCAATTTTTGATATTGACGATCATTTTATTTCCCGATACTTTGGCAGAGGCCGCCCCTACAATACAAATATTATTAGAAGGGCCGTCTCACATCAACGGATGTAATGGAAAAATCAGGAAGGAGAAACAAGGAGGATGCGAATGGAACGTTTTATTTGCCCAGCCACCCAGGCGGTAATTGATGTTACATAGATGAACGAACAAACATCGAATTGGGAAAGGTGGAGTTGATTCATCGACTCCGAGCGTAAACGGAAAAGGGACCATGTGTATATCCAATTCATACATGAATTCAAGAGCGTATTGGTTATTAATGTATGCGTGTGTACAGCCCATGGATGCATGTTTATCCGATTTAACAAAGGTGAAACGGACCAATGGCTTTAGTTTCTTTTAGGAATTCTTGATTTAAAAAAAGCTGGCTGAAAGTAGAATAGTTGTAAGATATATAGAGCCAACTTATGTATTGACTATCAAGAATTGATTCGGGTTGTTGTTCCGGTGCCCGCCCGATGCCTTCTGTTGGTTGAGACGACGCGGCGGGCCGTAGAAGTTTTTTGGCTTGCTATTTTGGGGTGGTTTCGCTATTATTTTTAGGTCCTGGATAGATTTTTGCAGTGATTTCGCTGTTTTCACGCGCCCATCCAGCTTTCTCCCAAACAGGAATTCGTCAGATACTGTTTCACGCAAAGTTTCTCGAAGAAAGGGATTTACATTTTGAAGAATAGGATTTCTTCTAATATTTGTCCCCTCGTGCAACAAATCTGATAACATTTGGCTTGCATCACTGAGATTTTCTATCCACACGCATTTCTCCTTTAATTCAGTATGCAGCTTTTCTGTGATAACTTTGACCACGGCTGCGAGGCTGGCATGACCCGAATTATTTTTGATTTTCAGTATCGAAAATTATTCCACACTCATACATACAGTAGCGTGCAAAAGTTTTGGGCCACTCTGATTTTTCCATTAAATTGAAAAAAAAATTTATTTTTCCACTCGTACATTGTCTAAAATATGTAAGGTAGTTAGAATATACACGGAAACATCAAATATTTCATTAGGTCGTAGCATATTTTACGTGTGCTGCGTAAAATAACTTTCATCGATGTGCAAAAGTATCGGGCCACTGCGCGCCGCGGCTTTGTACTCGCGGTTTGTTTACTTTTTCACGCGTGCTGGTGTGAAAACATACTTTACAAAGGAAAAGTAGTCTCCTTGTGACCACGATGCCGAAATACACGAATATTCAGGTGCGCGAAGTCATAGTGAAGCTCTCTTCAGAGGGAAAAAGCTCACGTTTTATTGCAAGGGCTTTATCTGTCGGTAAAAGTACTGTGAATCGGATCATTTCCAAATATAAAACGACCAACTTATTGTGCGATAAAAAACGGAGCGGTAGACCACGAAAAACTTCGAATCGTGTCGAAAAAATTATAAGAAGAAAGTGTGTTGCCGATCCGCGAAAAACCGCAGCTGATGTTTCACGGGAATTACGCAGCGAAAATCTAGCCGATATAAGTCGGAGCACGGTGTCTCGACGTCTAAAAGACGTAGGACTGATTGGACGTATTGGCGTGAAGAAACCCTTCATCAGCAAAAAAAATAAGAAGGCTAGGTTGGAGTTTGCAAAAAAATATCAACACTGGACAGCATTAGATTGGCGGAAAGTGCTATTTTCTGACGAATCAAAGTTCCAATTGTTTGGAAGTGATGGTCGGAAGTACGTAAGACGGCCAGCAGGTACCAGAAACAATGTAAGATATCAAACTCCTACTGTTAAACACGGCGGTGGGAACATCAAAGTTTGGGGAGCTTTTTTTGCTGATGGCGTTGGTCCGCTGGTGGAAATTCACGGCAATATGGACGCTGTAATGTATAAGAACATTATGCTAGACCACATGCTTCCATTTGCAACAAAAAATTTGCCGCGTGGTTGGATTTTTCAGCAAGATAACGATCCAAAACACACTTCGCGTCTTGTGAAAAATTTTTTTCGGAGCCGAAAAGTCCGCCTCCTAGTCTGGCCGTCGCAATCACCGGACTTAAATCCCATTGAACACTTGTGGCAAGACCTAAAGGTCCGTGTTGGAACGGAAAATCACTCCAATAAGACGGAATTGTGGAACCATTTGCGACAAGAGTGGGAAAAATTGCCAAAAGACCGAATCTCGCGGTTAATCGACTCAATGCCTCGTCGGTGCGCTGCAGTCATTGCTGCCAAGGGCATGGCAACAAAGTATTAAGTCGAGTAAAGAAATACAAGACATTTATTCTTAATTCTTCTTTGTTATTTTCGGTTTTTGATTTTTTTCTTTAAATAATAACGTGTGGCCCGATACTTCTGCACAGTTATTAATAGAAAAATGTTGAAAAAATTATTATTTGAGAACAATATCAATGTATATAACTCTTTATTTTCGAAAATAAGTAAATATCTATTATAATTCACCGTTTTTATTTCTTTCACCTTCGTATTTCTGTGCAATTTTGATAAAAAATAGGATGGCCCAAAACTTTTGCACGCTACTGTACATATACGTAGAAAGTAAGGCTTCAGCGGCTCTCGCTAGGCACCTGTATTAAGATACTACATTATTGAGGACTGCTCTTTCGCCACGAAAAATCCCTATATGATAGACTTTCCATTATCGGCGGCGTTTAAAATTTTTCTTTATCACATATTTGATCAACGAAATTGATTCTATCGACTTTTCATAAAATCGAAATTCAACGATGCAACAAAATTTTTAGAGACAAAACTTGGTTTTCTAGCGCCCTTACGTTATTGCATCACTTTTTTTGTTTTCATCAATGATTAATATCTCTCACTAAAGTTATTAATACAAGATGAAATGTATCCTGTGTAATCGTTCGAGCAGTACTAGATCTAACCCTACTATCACTTGCCACAGTGAATGTAAGGCGGACTTTCACCTTGATTGGGTAGTGAAAAAATACAACCACAATCCTGACGATTTCGACGAAACTGATAACTTTGTGTGTGATCCGTGTTGTATGAAACGATCAAATATGACTTTGCGTACACCGAATACATCTTTTGACATTAGCGTCTCTGAAAATGTGTCTTCTGAGCCGTTTCTTAGTGATATAATGAACCAATTAAAATCTCAAAATGTGGCCTCTACCACAAAACTTGAACAGTTCGAAAGTGACATTAATAATAAGCTGTCATCGATTGAAATGTCTATCACTGGGGTTCTTCAAAATATCGACACGCTCCGTACTGACGTATCGAATATTGCAAGATCACAGCGGGAAATCTCAAACAAGATCTTAACTTTAGAATCTAAACTCAGTGACCTTGATACCATTACAGTTGACATTAGGAGAGATCATGGGGCTTTAAAACTAGAATTTAATAATGGTTGTAAATAAATCGTAAATAGAGGTGGAAACACGGATTTTAACTATAATCTAACTGAAATAACTGTTGCCGGGATCGCCTCGAATATTAATATTTCTCACTCTGATGTTCTGCTCAAAACTCTTACAACGCTTGGTATTCCTGATTTGGCTAATGACATACTAGAGATTCGACCGTTGACTAAAAAACAAGAAGGCCCTTCTGATAACACTCAATGCACGACATCAGGGACGGAAGAGGTTATTTCTCAATCTAAAAACATACAATTAATTGTAAAATCCAAATCAGCAGTCATAAGAAACCATGTGATCATGAAGAAGCGCAACAAAAAAAATTTGTATTTAAGCGAAATACTTGGGTCCACTGATACAGACAAGATTTTTATAAATCCGTTAGTTCCCAAAACAACCTACAATCTCTTCCGTACTACAAAAACAAACATAGCAAAGAAAAATTATAAGCATGTATGGATCTTATTAGATAATAGTATTTGTGTCCGGAAAGCCGACCGAACTTCAGTTATTAGTATAAATTCAGAAGATGACTTACTCAAGCTGGAATGACAATCAATTGAGCGTTCGATTAATCCAATTACGTCTCCACCAAATATTATTAATAATACAATTACTATAGCACAATTTAATGCAAATTCCATACTAGGCCATTTCGATTTTATCAAAACCTACTTTACCTTAAACTTTACGAGACATTATGGCCTACAATATCGTACACAACACAGCTCCCTCCTACATATCTGATCTGTTCCCATATTCACCAACACCTTTACGTCCGTCAAGAAATTCAAACGATAAAACTTTTCAGATACCTCTATGTCGGACATCTACCTTTAAAAACTCCTTTGTGCCCTCACTGGTCAAATTTTGGCATAACCTTCCGAACGATATACGCAATATCCAATCGCTCTCACTATATAAAGCACGATTGTCAGCACACTAGTTTGCTTTAGATCGAAGTTAAGGCCGCTTGCCCCGGTACATTCGAAATTTTATTCTTTACTGTCTTATATGCCTAAATACATGTATTGTCTATTTCACTAGACCATATTTTATTCATTTTATCATTATGTAAATTTTACTGCGATACTTATTGTCTAATTTATGAAAGTGTATTCAAGTATTTAATTATTATTGTCTATTTCTAAGAGCACGCATTGTTATTGTACTCATGTAATACCCGATTCAAGAATCTGTACTTTACATAGTGCCTGAAGGATATGTCCACCGCACAAAATATACGAATATCAATATCTGTCTCTTTCTTTCTTTCTGCTACCCTCGTGCTTGCTCTGTGTATTACGGTATATAGAGAGTCTACTCTCTCTCTCTCTCTCTCTCTCTCTCTCTCTCTCTCTCTCTCTCTCTCTCAGAAAAAAACGTCACAGGACATGAATGATTTTCAATGAAATTATTTCGAAAGGATTCTTAATAGTATTCAGTTTATTCCCTTAGTAGGTCCCCATCAGTGATAATTGATGATCAAAATGTTAACGCACTGTGATGGAAAATTTGTGAATGATCGAACGTGGAAAGCTGATAGACATTAAAAGTACATGAATTGAATAAACATACAAATGACAAGACGAGCTGGAGTAGGAAAAAACCGCGTCTATCGGGAGAACAAACCCTTTGGCAGCTAGTGTTGTGATGTCGGATTGCAGTCCTCCCACGAGAGAAACTCAATTAACCGGCTGTCGCTCCAGTGACAGCGTGTATAACTTAATTAACATTAGCTTCAGGTACCGAGGGGCACTCGTGATAGTGCATTTGCCATTGAAACGAGGTGAGGTGATAACTGTTTGCATTGGGGATTCGCACTGTGCACCTGTAATGTTCAGAGAAAAAAAAACGATTTTGATGGAAGATGCATGCTTCAAAGGGGACCATCAAGGACCCGCTATAGCGTTATTTCGGAAAGACGATGTTCAAGATTTCAAGGTTAATTTATGTCACCATAATCTTAGACAAAGGCTGACAGTTAGTCAGAAAATCAATAAAATCATCATCAATAAATATTTTTCAAAAAAAGTTGAAACCCATGAATGTTCAATGTTCGTCGAAACTGGTTTCTGGAAACTGGAAAAATAGGAGCCCGTAAGTGTCAACATTTGGGTTCCCTATTAGGGTGTGCCATTTTGAGGCAACATTTTTATTTCAACTTACTAACAGGTTGTATACCTTGCGAAATGTGTAAAAGTAAACCTGCTAAAAGATGAGCTCTTAATATCAATATTAAGATGTGGCTGCTTGTGAATTTGTATTTCTCATTTAAATAATATATGGAAATTTTATTTTTGGAATTCTATAACTCAGAAATGGCATATCATACAGACAAGCCTATAACATTTTTTTTGTAGAGAATTGAACGCTCGACAAAAATAGTCTCTCACACTTCTTTTGTAAAAATCGCCGTTTTAGTGTAATTCGAAATTAAAATTCAAAATATATGAAATTGCGGTTTTTTCTTATTAAACCGACAATGCTACCTTTATTAATGCTTAAAAAAAAATCTATAGAGAACTGGTTATACTACGTTTATACTTTTTATAAAAAATATTTAAAAATTACTTACATATATCTGACTCGGTTTTTTTTCTGGACTCTGTTCTTCTGACCGATTTTTATTTTTATACATTTTGGTGACTTTTCAATGCCCAACTGATTTTAGCTTTTTTTTAAATACTCCATTCTCAAGCGACGATAAAATACTTGTCCCATTATTGATATTATTAATTTTAGTGCTGAACGTAAATCATCGGCGTTTCCATTTCTTTTTTTGTAAAGTAATTGTTTTTTTTTTTTCGATCGTTTACTTGTAGACTCTATTTTTTATCGGACACTCACGATGGGCATTGTTGCTTTTTTTCTTGGGATTTGGATAATATATATTAAGTTTGTCATTTCCGTTTGTCATTTGGAGTAAAGTTATTTTATAGAAACAATCTTGTTTTTCCTGACTCGATCTTGTCAAATTAAAAAAAATTTTGTACTGTTTCGGGTAGTTTTTTTTCTGTGACAACAAATGAAAACAGGGGTCAACAAATGTACTTGTCCAAGGTTTTTTTCCCCAGGGAGGTGGTTTATGGCCAGGTCACACGTTTTTTTATATATTTGAAAAGTGACTATAAGAAAAAGTACAAGTGTACTTTAAAACCAAATGTCTTATTGCCAACCCAAATTAATTGTGTTCTGTACTCAACACCATGAACACATTATAGTTTTTTTGTAGTTGGTTTTTACACATGTAAAAAGTAACATCAATGGCGTATAATATGTTTCTGCACACAATCCCATAAACAGATTATACTCTTTCGTACTTACTTGAACACTTTAACACTTGATTTAAGAGTGCGACTCAAGTTAATTAAATAAATAGGAAAAAAAACTCAAATGATAATTTTACACACAATCCCACTCAGTCCAAAAAAGGTTGTGTGTAGTAAAACTGTAATTTCAACTTTCCGACGCCGATCAGTTCGATGTTGTAGCGTCGTTTACTTGCAGAACATAGAAACGTAAAATTGGAAAAATACACTTTAGTTCAAAATAAAAATGCTAAAATTGGTGACTAAAACGGTATATGCCAGTAGCGATAGGAACTAACTTTGGAATAGACAAGGGTAGATTGAAAGACAGCTAGAAAGCAGCAGACAGGAAGGGGAAGGATGAGAGAGTGCGAGACTACGTGCCTTGTGACGTCAATTCGGTCTAATCAATTTACATATATCGAAATGTTTCGCGAATAATTCGTTATTCAATTCCGAGAATTTGGGTGATGATCGTGGAAAGGGAAAAATTAGTGAGGGGGGAGGGGGATTCAATTTCCATAGCGACAAAAGCCAATTTTACGACTCGTGTAATAAATCTGATGAGATAGATATCAATATATTCGTAATTGCCAAATAGAAGAGGACTATCACACAAATACATAGATGATACTATATCTATTAAGGTGATGATACTGCGTTCTATTTTTGGTAATTTTTTTCCAATATATCGAATGAAATATTTTATTCAAACAATTTCGCATATAAAATAGCATATTTCAAAAATGGTTGGCGAAATTTTAATTTAATCGTTTTTTAAATTCAGCCATTGGGACCTCATTTTCCTTGACCCTTAAGACAGTCAAGTTTCAGGTTCTCTCCGCTTTGTCAGGATAACTCATGACAGATTCATCACAAATTAGATAACCAAATATTTTCTGTTAGTGTATGTGTGTATAGCTCGTCCTTGGACAAAGGATAATGAAAAAAAAAAAAAAAATTTTAATTTTTAGCAGAGTTATGAACAAAAAGTTTCATTTTTTGATGAAATGTGCACCCTGTATTGCCTTGAAAAATTAATGGTAGTTTTTAAAAAAGTCCTTCGTTCAAGCACTAGATAATCATATCTTGAAAAAGTGTCCAAAATTTGAACAAAATGGGTCCATAACTTTTTGAAAAATCGTGACATCCGGCTTCGAAAATAGAGTTTCGAGAAAAACGCGATTAAGAGTCGCGGTAGCGACTTGAGACAAGTACATTTACCTATACTCGCTCCGTCAAAGACGAGTCGCTACAAGACTCATTTACTCCAAGGACTGCGTTTCCCAACTGTTTTCGAAAACGTTCAAATCTGGTTTTTATAAAATTTATTAAATTATAGGGCTTTCGGAAACATTGTAAGTTCACGTATTTTTTATTTTATTCTTTCCTTTCAATTGTATTTAACTAGAACTCTGTAGATTGAAAGGTACTGGAGATATGAATTTATTTTTAATTAGCACGCACTAAAAATTTGTCAAAATTTTCGCACACATTTTCGACGCTCGCGTGTTTTTTCGCAATCGCCGTCCATGCAGTAGCTTAAGTATCATTTCAATCAATGAAAACTTTACCGGTTTAGATGATTTGGATGAAAAATTGTATTTTTTAATTTTTCATTGACACATACAATTTTCCATGCGGTAGCTTAAGTATTTCAATCAATGAAATCTTTACCGCTTCAGATGATTTGGATGAAAACTTGACGAAATGAATAAATGACGAAAATGTTATTGAGGACACAATCAAGGAATATTTTCAGTTTTCGTTTCTATCATGAGACTCCGTAGAGTCTCGGGACAAGTACTTTTGACAGCTCTGTCTGTCGTCTGCTTGCCCGAGGCTCGCCCGATATACTATCTCTGAATAAAACAACTCGCGGTGGTGGGGGTAAAAACTGAAAGTCATTTCCTCGAATCACGAAGCTCAGGAGACAGATGATGACTTGAAAATTGAACTGGAGACTAATTATGAAAAAATCTTTCGATTGAGCCTTAAATCAGCACAATTGATGTCATATTTGCTGAGAAAAAACTTTGCACAGGTTCAAGATTATGCTAAAAATACCAACACATCGGAAGATTGACGTGTCTGTATACGACACAACGAAAGGCCTTTTGATGCTATCAAGTTTCTGATTGGTCGCGACTGACGACATATTCCTATCTATATCGCTAATGTGTCAGCTGTCAAAGCTGCAAATTCATATTCGAGTGTTGACAAACCGAAAATGCAGAAGCACATGCATAATAAAAAAAAAAGTATTTAAATTAAGTGAACAAATAAAAAATTATAAAATTACTTTTTCGCGTAAAATCGTGAATTTGTGTTCTTTCAGTGCGATTTCAGTGTTTCGTATTCAAGTGTCGACGAAAGAAAAGTGCGAAGATGATAAAAATAAATAAAAAATTCAACGTCAGTGGATGACGAAAAAGGGTTAGGTCAAGAGACTCGTCAAGAGTATTGCGTCAAGAGAAGTGCGTGGAGTGCGGGGTTATGTGCGGGAATCATATTTTGAGAAATTTTTGTACTCCCACCCAAGTCGTTCTCAGGCGATAAAAGGAACGATTTCCGGTCGGTCACGAATGATTCGAGTCTTCACCGATCTCGCGAAAAGTTCGCACGGTTTTATTTAAACGTGTTTTTGTAAAAGTGTCAGTGACATCGAAAAGATAACCTCACTATTGAGTGAGGTTATTAGTCAGTTGTTGTCGGGATTCGCAACGTACTCCTCATTATCATGTCGTCTTCGTTCTGCAGCCCGCTGTTCGTACATTCTTCCTGGAATATATACAGTATGCTGAGAACTCAACAACGAGATCAACGCCAATTGAGTTTGAAAAAAAAAGAGTTTTTCATTCGTAAAATTAAATATTCAAGAATTAGCTGTTACTAGCCTTTGCCCACCCGCTTTGCTGGGCACAAAATAATACCACACCCAGATTTCCACATGACCTATGTGGTACTGTGTAAATATTCGTTTTCATTGTCTAACTTTCCGCACGTGACTTTGCTCGCATTGATATCAATTTTTGGTTGGTGGATGTAAAATGTGATGTGTAAAATGTAAAAAAAAAAAACGTGAAAGGTGAGCTTTTCTGCAGCGAAAAACGCTTTACAAAGTTTTACGGTTTCAGATGTTTAGGAAAACTCTCGACCAAATAAATTTTAAGAAAAACAAAGGAAGCGTTCTGTTTTCAATTTCCCGATTATCTCGCCAAATTTATTAGAATTAATTTATTTATTAAATTCAATTCAATCATATTAAATTTATTGCTTATTGAACGAAAACCCGACGGTTTGATTTTTTTTTTCGAATTTGAATAAAAACTTGACACTTTTCTACCACGATTTGGCGCAGCTAAGTTCGTAGACGATATCGACAGATTTCTCCAGTTACCTACTGAACAAAATGGATTTTTACGCCATTGAAAAAAAGTCGAAAAAAGTTAAATTAAAATATGGGATGAAATTACAAAAATTTTTAAAAGTATTCTGGAAATCGAAGAAATTCATTTTAACTATTAATTTTATTTTTCAAGAAAAATAATGCCGAATTTCGAATTTTAAACTTTCCGGAACAATATAAAGTTAGAAACATACTTCTGATCAGCTGCGTATGTACAGCGTATTCTCCATGATACAGCGCATCATTTATGCGCATGCATACATATATAGCAAATCGAGAACATTTGACGGCAGCGTCGCTTATTTCGAATATTTTTTAGGACCGGATTCAAAGCACGGAGTTGACGCTCCTTCCTTACAGTCTCCATGGCAACAATTATTAAACAATGGATGACATAACAACGGTTACCAAGGCAACGGTCACATGGCAACGGTTGCCGAGGCAACGGTTAACATGGCAACGGTTATCATGGTAACGGTTACTATGACAACGACAAACTTAACAATGGTTACCATAGCAACGATAAACATAACAATTGTTACCATAGCAACGGTGGTCACGGATATTCGGTTTGGTAGAAAATGTTTTTGAGTAATAAATCCATTTTAGATAGAGAACGATCAAAATCCGTTCTTAGTGAGCGTCTACGTCGGGAAAGGAGTTACCATGTCAAATTTCACGTTCCTATCTTCAGTGGTTTAGGCTGTGCGTTGTCTGTCAGTCAGTCAGTCAGTCAGTCACGCAACAGTTATATATATATAGATATAGATCATGTAAAAATTGTAGGATTCGGAGCTGTTTAGAAAAAAGAATTTATATCCTGGCGAAAAATCCCGTCCCCGGGAAAAAAACCTTGGATAAGTACATTTGTTGACCCCCGTTTCCATGCGTTGTCACAGAAAAAAAACTACCAAAACAGTATAAAATTTTCAAAAATATGGCAAGATCGACCCAAGAAAACGAGATTGTTTCTTTAAAATAAATTTTCTCCAAGTCACCAAAATGAACAAAAATAAAAATCGGTCAGAAGAACCGAAACCAGAAAAAAAATCGGAATGAGAAAAAACTTGAAAAACAAATTTTCAAACGGAAAAAATTAGATTGAAGAAAAATTTCGGCCGAAGTACTTGACGAGATTTTAACCATGAGAAATACATTATGTGTTCCAAGCTAAGCAAAAAAACTCGCCAAGTACTTCGGCCGTAATTTTTTTTTCAATCTAATTTTTTCCGTTTGGAAATTTGTTTTTCAAGTTTTTTCTCATTCCGATTTTTTTTCTGGTTTCTGTTCTTCTGAACGATTTTTATTTTTGTACATTTTGGTGACTTGGAGAAAAGTTATTTTAAAGAAACAATCTCGTTTTTCCTAGGTCAATTTTGCCATATTTTTGAAAATTTTATACTGTTTTGGGTAGTTTTTTTCTGGTGACAATAAATGGAAACTGGGGTCAACAAATGTACTTGCCCAAGGATTTTTCCCCGGGGAGATACCAGTCTTAAGATCATTTGAATGGAAAATGTATGAAATTGAAAGATGGAAGTTGAACTCCAATGCGGTTTAAAATGTTCATTCAAATTATTTCGGGGAAATAGTAGCGTGATGGAAAACCAAGTCACATAACAATTGCTGGACAAAAAGAAAAGAAATCACGGGCAAAAAACAACATAAATGCTGTAAAAGAAGCTGAGACAAGTAGATTTACTCGCACCAATAGTCGCTTCTGTGGAAGTCTCCAAAAAAACCAAATCCCACCAAAAAATGGTAACTCAATCTTTGTAAAAAGAAAAATTCGGGTTTCTCAAAAGTATAATAAATCAATATAAATATACTAAAGCATAGAAAGCTAATTACGTCGAAGTGAGTATTCAATCATAAAGTATTTAAATTAAAATTCCAAAATTTGGAAGTATAAGCACTCTACAAACTTCAAAATGACCCTCCTAAAAAAAATCCTTAAAATCTGAGCGGATACGCAAGGAGTACTTGCCCGTCCCGAAACAGCGATCGCGATTTGAAGCGGAAATTCCGTTATATATTTTCCGGATCCGGTCGGGCAAGTACTCTGTGCGTATCCGCTCAGTGTTTAGGATGTTTTAAGGAGGCTTATTTTGAGGTCTGTGGAGTGCTTATACTTCCAAATTTTGGAATATTAATTCAAATACTTTATAATTGAATACTCACTCCGACGTAATTGGCTTTATATGCTTTAGTATATTTATATTGATTTACTATATTTTTGAGAAGTCTGAATTTTTCGTTTTACGAAGATTAAGCTACCATTTTTTGGTGGGATTTGGTTTTTTTGGAGTTAAAGTTTTAACGCCAGGCCGACAATGCATAATGCTCTAGGTACATTAATATGTATGAACGATTGGAAGTCAATTAAGTATCCATCATCGCATTTATTTCATACGCAATTGAAAATGAACATTTTTGTTCGCTGAAATCGGGTTTTTAGTTGTGAATCTTCTTATCAATATTATTTGATTAAATCATCGTTGAAGTTCACTCATTGCCAAAGGAGTTCCAGATGAATTCCTCTACATGAAGTTTTTTGAATTTGATTTTGTTTCCTTTGAGCTGTACATTGCAAAAACATGTTTGTAAAAGTAATTTTCCCAGTATCTACCAGACCACGAGAAAAAAAAATGTCCACAACATTGACATCACTCAAGCAACTTATGACATTTTTTTCAATTTTGGCTGGAAATGCTGACACAACAATCAATTATCGTATATTGCAATAAAATATTTCACAACTGGATGAAGAAATAATTCGCTCAAAACGTAAATATATATATTTTCAGATTTCTTTTTGCTCCATTGACATGTACATGAACACTTTGTTAAGACTTCGAGATTTTGGGAACATAAGTTTTTCGTTAAATACAAACATATATTTTCCAACATTGAGAAAAAAAATTAAATTTTATTACAATGACGATTTTTAGATGCAATAGAAGATATAAATAATATATATCTGTGTCACTGGAGCGAGCATAAGCAACTTTTGAAAAAGTTTAAATTTTGGGATGTACTTTTCAATCGACTACTATAGTACATTGTGTACGAAGGAGGCAAAGTGGGACTTTGGCCGCACGCGGCGTTAGTAGTCCCGCTGTGCCCCCGAGGTGCCTACTATTTAACGATCAAACGAACTTATCTATGTGAAGTTCGATCGTAATTATTTGTAGAGTCTCGTTCGAGATGATTACGTTGTAGTACCGTAGTTTCGAACGGAGGTAACACGAATTTCAGAGCATTAAAATGAAAAATGAATGCTGGTCTAGTCAACAGCCGTTCCTAAGTACCTCAATAATATCATATTGTTTAAAGATAGTCCCGTAATGGTACAATAGTAATAAATATAACTAGCTGTCCTAATCACGGGAGGGGATATGTAAGGATCAATTCCTTATATAGAGGTGGGACGTAATCATCTCGAACGAGACTCTACAGATAATTACAATCGAACTTCATATAGGTAAGTTCATTTGATCGCTTAATTATCTTAAGAGTCTTGCTCTCGAGATAACGTTGTAGATGTTCAGAGATGATTCATATCGCACTGTTTTTTATTTATGATTTGTCACTTTTGTAAACAGTGCAAGAACATAAATTCGTCCACATTAACTCCATGTTACACTTCCTTTTTTGTTTTTTTTTTTTTTTTTTTTAATTAACAGAACATCCTCCAAACATAAGCTAACTAGCTAAAAACACATTCCGCGAAGTTTCTTCGGTCTGTTATAATATTTTGCAAATACTTAAGAATCTTTTGACCATCCTGCCGTGTTTTTGATAACCTCAATAGCCATACCTTTCACCAATGCTTTGGATTTTGATGCATGCGTTGTCGAGTGTGCTGTGCATTCTGATCCAATGCCACTCTTAGAGAGTACCGCTCTTATCCACCTACTAATCGTTCGATTTTCCCTTATGTCTTTTGTAACTTCCAAGTATTTTTCAAGCGTACTGGTAATGCGAAGATCTCGTTTTTCTCTGTAATAAGGTAATAGTAGCAAAGGTTGGTAAGCTCCAGAACTTAATGTTCTGAAATGTTAATGTTAAACTTAATGTTTAATCAAACCAGTGTTTTTTATTTCTAACCCCTCTGATGAAAAAAACAATATTTTCTAGTTTTATAAGAGGGAATGTTTGTTCTCTGTGTGCTGTGCCCAGAGCCAATGATGTTATCAATCTCTCCGACAGTTCTTGGATATTCAATTTTTCAAGAGGAAACATTTTTGAAAAAAATGTCCGCACTGGGTTAACATCCCAAGTGTCATCACATTTTAGTTTCGTTGGACGAAGCCAAAATACTC
The DNA here is from genome assembly GCA_948107755.1 of Campoletis raptor. NCBI lineage: Eukaryota > Metazoa > Arthropoda > Insecta > Hymenoptera > Ichneumonidae > Campoletis > Campoletis raptor. Next base: position 2,655,948 of record OX403629.1, on the reverse strand, counting down.
TTGAAAAATCTATCAATACATGGATCATTGACAGCATCATTCACTGTTTACAATGAGATAGCTGATCGGTCGAATTTAAGGTACCGTAACTGGCACCAGCCTCATATCGGCGTTGTAAAAATTCAAGAACAAAGCTAGAACTTGGGCTGTGAATATTTGTTTCAGTTTCACGACTAAGCGATACCCGTAGTTTTATCGGCCCTGAATACTGTTTCCACGTGTTATCTGCTAACGATGCCAACAAAACTTCGATCACTGCTTCCGAAATTTGTTTCTCTCGATATACTTACCGGACAATCTCAAGGCAATCAATTCCAGAGATTTCTCAAGCGGGTAACAAAGGAATCTAGGAAAATTCTTCCTTAGAAAATTCGTCCCGGAAAATTCATCCCCCAGAAAATTTATCCCCCGGAAAATTCGTCCCCTGGAAAGTGCGTCGCCATGAGAGTTCTCACGTCTGGCAACGTTGCTTCTTGTGAAAACAGTTGAATAAAAGTAACGACGTATTTATCATATTGTTCCTCGATGCCGGGACGAGTACGACAGAAAAATGGTCGTTTAGCAAAGCAAAAAGTAATCGATCATAGACGAAAGGCATTTTTGGCTATGGCAGAAGCGAAAAAGAATTTTAAAAAGCGTGCGGTTAACCTCAAAGTCTTGCAATAACAGATGATTTGTTGTACCTGTAAATTTATTTTAAGTTTTGGAGAGATAAAAAGTGAGACACGCGAAGGCTTACTCGCAATGGACTATTTCATGTCGGAGCCGTAATATGCTAAATGTTGTTAAGAGTGGAAACAAACTGCGGTGCAGCAAGGGCGCATACTCTGAAACAAATTTAGCAGCTGTACTTGGTAATTATTTTTATTCGCATAGTATATTCAATGAAATCTACTATGTTATTAAGTAGTGATGAATTATATAACTATTTACAGGTGGTATTAACTCAGGGCTCGGATGCACTGCTTTGAATCAAGAGACTCGGTAGAGTCTCGGGACAAGTACATTTGACAGCTCTGTCGTCTGCTGGCCCGAGGCTCGCCAGAGTATATTATCTCTGAATAAAGTAAAATTCGGTAGTGGGGGTAAAAACTGAAAGTCATTTTCTCGAATTACGAAGCTTAGGAGACAGATGATGACTTGAAAATTGAACTGGAGACTAATTATGAAAAAATCTTTCGATTAAGCCTTAATTCGGCACGATTGATGCCGTATTTGCTGAGAAAAAACTTTGCACAGGGTCAAGATTATGCAAAAATTCTAACACATTGAAGGATTTGGTGTGTTTGTATATGCGCACAGACGACACAATCAAAGGCGTTTTGATGCCCATCAAAACCCGTTTCCACCGAAGCCGGTCTTCGGCGACGAAAGTAACGAGTTCCCATTGGTCCTTTCCTTTGTACCCATACCACGGAAAGTTTGACGGTAGTTTTGACGCGAGACGCGTAAACAGCGTGTTTTTTGCTGACTTCTCGTAGATCCGTTGTGGGAAAAATTTGAACTAATTTGTACGTCAGAGTCGCAAATTCTATCAGAGTGTTGACAGATGGTACGGCCGCAATAATTCACGCGAAAAAAAATATCAATTTGACCCTTTGAAACACATATTTTTCCTTACGTACAATTAGCTCAAAACTTTGTACTCGGGGGTTTTCGGGATCGCTCATTACAAATCTGCACTCAAAATTTAGAAATTCAAGATGGCGAATCCAATATTCGCGGCGAAGATGGCGGACAAGAAATGCAAAAATTGTTTGATGAAAGCAAAATATGGTACTCGGGGGTTTTCGGGGTCGCTGATTACAAATCTGCACCCAAAATTTAGAAATTCAAGATGGCGGATCCAATATGGCGGACCACAAATGCAAAAATTGTTTGATGAAAGCAAAACATGGTACTCGGGGGTTTTCGGGGTCGCTGATTACAAATCTGCACCCAAAATTTCAAAATTCAAGATGGCGGATACAATATGGCGGACAATAACTGCGAAAATCGCTTAAGAAAAGCGGAAGTTGGCATGCGGGAGTTTTTGGGTTCACCGATAAAAAATCTGCATACAAAATTTCGAAATTCAAAATGGCGGATCTAACATTGCGAACCATAAATTCAAAAGTTTTTTGATGGAAGCGAAAGTTGGTACTCGGGGGTTCTCGGGGTCGCTGATCACAAATCTACTATTAAAATTTGGAAATTCAAAATGGTGGATACCATATGGCGAGCGATAACTGCGAAAATCGTTTGATATGAAAGCGAAAGTTGGTACTCGGGGGATTCGGGGTCGCCGAATACAAATCGGCACCCAAAATTTCGGAATTCAAAATAGCGGATTTAAAATGGCGGACCATAAATTCCAAAATTTTATGATGAAAGTAAAAGGTTCAGAAAAAAGAAGTGATATCCTGGCCAAAAATCCCCTGCCCGGGGAAAAAAGTTCGTACCTTGAGAAATACATTACGTGATTCTACCTAAGCAAAAAACTCGCCAAGTACTACGGCCGAAATTATTTTTCAATCTAATTTTTTTCGTTTGAAATTTTTTTCTCCACGTTTTGTTTTATCTTGATTTTTTTTCTGGACTCTGTTCTTTTGACAGATTTTTATTTTTGTACATTGGTGACTTTTTTCAATAACCAACTGATTTTGCTTTTTATTAAATACTCCATCCTCGAGAGACAATGAAATACTTGTCCTATTATTGATATTATAAATTTTAGTGCTGAATGTAAATCATTCTTGATCTTGCCAATTTTTTTAAAATTTTGTACTTTTTTGGGTAGTTTTTTTTCTGTGAAAACAAATGGAAACGGGGGCCAACAAATGTAATTGTCCAAGATCTTTTTTCCCCGGGCAGGGTAAAATTTTCTCGTATCTGGATATACAGCACAACAGCCTCCAACGACTTCAGTATGTTCAGAAATTGGATAAAAATATTTGTTGCGTCTCAGCAATATGGATTACAATAACATAAGAAAAATATGATCGGAAGTCCTAGACTGAAGCCATATAGAGAAAATGATGGTACACTTTTTGTATATATCATCATGCGCGCACTCAAGAAATCATCAAATGTTGAGTATTTACGTTTCATTCTCAAGACCTAATTTCCATCCAGATCTTATACCTACATGATCGAGTAATTCCTTAACACTATTTCGACGTTTTGGTCCTGCAAATTGTTGTGAAAAATGATCCTTTGCCACACAATCAACAAAACCCCAGTTGAAGATGAACGTTGAGTGTACTTTTGTTTATTTGGAGACTGCAAATAAAAATAATTAGAAATCAATGACAAAACTGATTTGAGAACTCTTCACGATAAGTATTTCATCAACAAGTATTACAAGTTATTCATGTGCACACGATGCATGCTCGTCACAAGTATTTCATACTTTCACTTTTGAGGAAAACATGTCTCTTTATTTGGGAGAAAAATCTAAGTGAAATGATTGAAAAAAAAACTCGTTGCGATCTACGATCCAGATGTCGACGACATTATTTTTGAATTCACACGTTTTTAGAACGTCTGCCACTGATTTTTTAAGGTTATGTTTCGATGTATTTTCGAGCACTTATTCCACCTTCACGAATTGAAGATTTCATTCGAATAATTTCACATTTTCACAAATTGAGTCAATCTAACACTTTTTCGTCATCCACTGACGTTGAAATTTTTTTTTTTTTTTTTTTTTTTTAACGTCTTCGCCTTTTTCATTCGTCGTCATTTGAATACAAAACACTGAAACTGCACTGAAAGAACACAAATTCACGATTTTACGCGTAAAAAGTCATCCCATTATTTTTTATTCCTTCACTGGATTTAAATACTATTTTTATTTTGCACATGCATCCGCATATTCGGTTTTTCAACTCTCGAATATGAATTTGCAGCTTTCACAGCTAACACATCAGCGATATAGATATAACCGTCCTACGTTGGAACTTTCCACCGGATCGGTACAGAGGAAAGATGAGGCGGTCGTAACCAATCGAAACTCGATGCTTTTGTCGCCGGAGAACGGCTTTGATGGAAATGGGTTTTGATGGGCATCACAACGCCTTTGATTGTGTCGTCTGCGTACGTATACTGACACCCCAAATCCTTCAATGTGTTGGAATTTTTGCATAATCTTGACCCTGTGCAAAGTTTTTTCTCAGGAAATACGCGATTAATCGTGCTGTAATTAGATTCAATCGAAGGAAAGTTTCTTAACCAGTCTCCAGTACAATTTTGAAATTATCACATGTCTCCTGGGTTTCGTTATTCGAGGGAATGACTTTCAGTTTTTACCCCCACCACCGCGAATCGTTTTATTCAGAAATAATATACTCGGACGAGCCTCGGGCCAGCAGACGACAGACAGAGCTGTCAAATGTACTTGTCCCAAGATTCTACCAAGTCTCTTGATTGAGGCGATTTCGAGAAAATTGTGAAATTGCTTATAGTTATATAGTATAGTTTGCTATCGTTTGTTGAGCGGATACGCACAGAGTACTTGTCCGGCCTTATATGCTTATCCACTGTTGTATACTTTTCGATGTATATCCTGCGTAGAAAAATTTGTCTCGGAGAGTCTCTATTATAGGACTGTCTCAAAGATTCTCTCAGACACTCTCCCCGAGACTGGATTTTTCTAATAAAAATGGCTCAGTGACTCTCTCCGAGATTAAATTATTCTATTCCGAGACATTCTATGTCTAGACGTAGAATTCGTTTAAAATCTTTACCATTGACAGATGTAAAATGGTACCGACGACTAGAAGTTCTGGTTCAAGTCAGATATATATATATATATATATATATTTTTTTTTTCATTTGACCTTGAAACACTTAGCCAGTCAATACAGCAGAACGAGGTGCCGTAGCTTCCGATGTCTTAAATTGGAAGTTACCGCGGCCTCCCGTAATCGCAGTGACGAAAAACGTATTTTTTTATCACAAGCCGAAGTCCCCTTAAAATCGTCAAAAACATTGTAGGAACCACTTTTTTGTTTTGATTTTTTTCTTGAAATTCGGACACCCTATATATTCATATACTTCTGTGGATACATTTAAATTCACGCAGGCGTTAGATAACAACGAGTATTAACCGTGCATGTATATCGATACATGCATATAAACTCATTCAACGGTCTAGTGAATTCGCGTATTAATATTCCATCCTCCTTTCTCTCTCGCTGCCAGTCTATAATATAAATCGCAAGCTCCCGATAAACTTGATTATATGTCGAAATATGGCCCGTACGAACGTATGCATATTCGGCATTGAAACGTCATAAACAATGCGTTCGTTCAATTAGTGAAATGACGATGTAGTTTTGGTTTCCATCGGTCGACTGATGGAAGAGGCCGAACGCTTGTGAAGCTTCGTTGGTATTGAGCTTTGTGAGCAGGAGCCATAATGGTTCCGATGCTTGAAATTACATATAGACTATTGGCATAAGGAATAATGCTGAATGCGGAAATTTAACGCCTATGGGTGGCATGGCTCTGAGCCTCTTGTTCACAAGTCCTTGGTGGATACTCTGCATCTTCGCACAGCTGCACATCAATCTGTGCAGGGAACAAATGATCTGTAAAGTGTATTTACAGTGTATTTCCACTAGTAAATAATTGATTCTATGTATTTTTTACTTTTGGATAAATTATAAATGAAAACTCAAACTGTCAAAATCTCAATATCCATAGAAAAAGAAAGGACAGCAGGAATTAAAAATAACTAATAAATACAAATAACTAATAATATTTTATTATAAAGATGAATCTCAATATGTCTAGAGTGTAACACTTACATTCCCTTCAGTAGAATATTTAGTACGCACAGGAACAAAAAATTTACCGTTGAAAATGGTTGAAAATCAAGACAGAAAAATATGAAAAATTGTAATTAGCAATTAGAACTGCAAAGCTTTACAACACTTGAGCCATAAAATTACAGTGCGAGCAGTATTTCGACTGTGGTTGTTGCATTTGCTCCTTATAGCCCGAACGAGGAAGGAACAACAACAACGCACGGAAGCGTTACAGACAAGACACACTGCAATAGATATTAATTCAGTTTACGCTTTATTTTCATGTTCCAAATTTTTCTTGGGTGCAAAAGAGTTTTTTCATAGATTATTCATTGCGATTTGTCTTACTTTGCAATAGATATAAATAGAATTTACGATTTTTTTAAATATATACAAATTTTATTTAGGTTCCCAAATAGTCATCTCATGAATTATTCATTGGCGCCACGGATTACATGCCAGGTTAGTAATGTACGTATTCTTATTCCACAAGGAATCGCCAAATAGACACGGGTGTAATAAGTAAACGAAAAGAGTTACAAGGGACGACTCTGAATTTTGGACAATTCCTACTTTGCGAAAGGTAAATTTTCTCGAAAATAACAAAAAAATTGATTGCATATACGGGATTGTATGTACTTTCTTCACAGTAACAATAATCCTGGCGAAAAATTCCCTCCCCGGGAAAAAAATCTTGGACAAGTACTTTTGTTGACACGTGTTTCCATTTGTTGTCACAAAAAAAAATCACCCAAAATACTACAAATTTTTTTTAAATTTGGCAAGATCGAGACAGGAAAAACAAGATTGTTTCTATAAAATAACTTTACTTCAAATGACAAATGGAAATGAAAAACTTCATATACATTATCGATATCCCAGGAAAAAAAGCAACAACACCCATCGTTCGTGTCCGGTAAAAAAATAGTCTACAAGGAAATGATCAATTTGCGCATTAAAAAAAAAATAATTTCTTTACAAAAAAAGAAATGGAAACCAATGATTTACGTTCAGCACTAAAATTTATAATATCAATAATAGGACAAGTATTTTATAGTCGCTTGATGACGGCGTATTAAAAAAAAAAAAAAAAAAAAACTAATTGGGCATTGAAAAAAGTCACCAAAATGTACGAAATAAAAATCGGTCAGAAGAACAGAGTCCAGAAAAAAAACAGAATGAGAAAAAACTGGAAAAAAAAATTTCAAACGAAAAAAATTAGATTGAAAAATAATTTCGGCCGAAGTACTTGGCGAGTTTTTTGCTCATTTTTCTATCTAATTTTTTTGGTTTTTCTTGCTTAGCTTGGATCACATAACGTATTTCTCATGGTTACGAACTCGCCAAGTACTTCGGCCGAAATTTTTTTTTCAATCTAATTTTTTTCGCTTGAATTTTTGTTTTAGATCTTTAGGTTTTCTAGATCAAATTGATGAAGTAAAGAGACTCATCTTGTTTTACAGCTCGCAACGTTTTAATTCATTCAATTTATGGGTTTTTATCAAATCATATCACAATGCACACTCAAGAATCGAATGAATGTAGGAAGTTAATATTTTTTCTCATGATACAATTTCCATTCACATCCTGCACAGAGCAGGCCGAATGATGCCATTGCACTATTATTTACTTTTTCAGCCTTTGACTATATATATATCTATATATATATAATTGTTGCGTGACTGACTGACTGACTGACAGACAACGCACAGCCTAAACCACTGAAGATAGGAACGTGAAATTTGACATGGTAACTCCTTTCTCGACGTAGACGCTCACTAAGAACGGATTTCGATCGTTCTCTATCCAAAATAGATTTATCATTCAAAAACGATTTCTACCAAACCGAATATCCGTGGCCACCGTTGCTATGGTAAGCATTGTTATGTTTATCGTTGCCATGGCAATCGTTGTCGTGGTGACCGTTTCCATGGCAACCGTGGCCTTGGTAACCGTGGCCTTGGCAACCGTGGCTTTGGTAACCGTGGCCTTGGTAACCGTGGCCTTGGTAACCGTGGCCTTGGCAACCGTGGCCTTGGCAACCGTTGCCATGGCAACCGTTGCCATGATAACCGTTGTTATGGTGACCGTTGCCATGGCAACCGTTGCCATGATAACCGTTGTTATGGTGACCGTTGCTATGGCAACCGTGGCCTTGACAACCGTTGCCATGACAACCGTTGTTATGGTGACCGTTGCCATGGCAACCGTTGTCGTGGTGACCGTTTCCATGGCAGCCGCGGTCTTGGTAACCGTGGCCTTGGCAACCGCGGCCATGATAACCGTTGTCATGGTTACCGTTGTTATGGCATCCATTGCTTTAATAATCGTTGCCATGGAGACTGTAAGGAAGGAGGGTCAACTCCGTGCTTTGCATCGGTCCTGAAAAATCTACGAAATAGGCGACGCTGCCGTCAAATGTTCTCGATTTGCTATATATGTATGCATGTGCATAAACGATGCGCTGTACCATGGAGAATACGCTGTATATACGCAGCTGATAGGAAGTATGTTTCTAATCTCATATTGTTCTGGAAAGTTTGAAATTCGAAATTCGACATTATTTTTCTTGAAAAATGACATTAATAGTTCAAATGAATTTCATTGATTTCCAGAATACTCTCAAAAAATTTCGTGATTTAATCACATATTTTTATTGAAATTTTTTTGACTTTTTTTCAATGGCGTAAAAATGAATTTTGATCAGTAGGTAACTGGAGAAATCTGTCGATATCATCTACGAACTTAGCTGCGCCAATCGTGATAGAAAAGTGTCAAGTTTTTATTCAAATTCGAAAAAAAAAAACAAACTGTCGGGTTTTTGTTCAATAAGCAATAAATATAATATACTTCAATTCAATTTAATAAATATATAAATTCCAATAAATTTGGCGAGATAATCGGGAAATTGAAAACAGAACGTTTCCTTTATTTTTCTTAAAATTTATTTGGTCGAGATTTTTCCTAAACATCCGAAACCGTAAAACTTTGTAAAGCGTTTTTCGCTTCAGAAAAGCTCACCTTTCACGTTAAATCGTTACCTGATTTCGTGAGGTTAAGGTACGGGAGCTCAGTTAAAAATGAACCGGAGAAGATCATATTTACACACAGCTGTCAAAACGTAAGACGCAAAAACAACCCGCACCGTTTTTGAACCGACCATATAGGAACCTACTATAACTATATATATCAAGAACTTTCCACAAGGGCGCCGCGGCGGTGGAATTCGTAGTTATTATTTCGTACGCTTTTTACGGGCGTTTTTTCAAAGGTTTCTTTTATGAAGTTGAAGCTCCTTCCTATAGTCCCCATGATCAGGGATGGAAATAAATGATAGATTTAATTTTATATTATCAAATTATAATTTTACATCAACGAACAATAAATTAATTTCAATGCGAGCAAAGTCGCGTGCGGAAAGTTAGACAATGAAAACGAATATCTTCACTGTACCACATAGGTCATGTGGAAATCTGGGTGTGGTATTATTGTGTGCCCAGCAAAGCGGGCGGACACAGGCTAGTATATATATATAATGATCCTTCAATATCTCGAATACACGACCAACAAAACCTCAGGTGAATATAAAATATACAGCGGCGTGCCAAAAAAAAAGCCAAGGAACTCCAGGCAGCTTGCAAAAACGAAGCACGAAGCCATAAAGCAGTGAAACTCAGTACAGCACAACAGCCTGCAGTGACTTCAGTATTTTCAGAAATTGGATAAAAATATTTGTTGCGTGTCAGCAATATGGATTACAATAACATAAAAAAAATATGGACGGAAGTCCTAGACTGAAGCCATATAGAGAAAATGATGGCACACTTTTTGTATATATCATCATACTCGCACTCAAAAAATCATCAAACATTGAGTATTCGGTATATCACGACAAAATATCACCGCGATAAAATATCACACGGCAAAATATCTATCATGCCTATTTCAAATCATTCCAATTCCAAGCATACTAATGATTTCATGATCGTAATTTTAATTCATTGATGTTCAATGCTGTGTTTATGTTGTGAGCGTTATGTATAAGACAACGGATAATGGTACGTAAGTATGCGATAGTGGGGATGATCCTGAATATACGGTGTCTATCGTATGTAGATAATCGTGATGAAGTTTGTTTGTTATTATTACATAATGTTGAGTATCGTTAAAAATAAGACTAAAAATTTCTTTAATTTTGTTTTGATTTTTTGTTGCATATTTATAGAACTTACCGGTATTTTCGTAATGTAATCCCCTAATAAAAAGTTCTAGGGTCACGATATATTTCGATTGTGATTGACGCCCTTTTATTCGTTCTGTGATTGGTCGGTCGGTCGGTTGGTTATGTACCGTGTTTCAGGTCGTTTGGCAGTCGCAGTCCCGCTGTCATTTTGACATTTGCGTGAATACGCCTGCGGTTATATGTTCCTCTCAGAACAAAACCCTTTTTCACATGTATGAGAGTAGTAGTAGTGTAGTTAATATAGTAGTAGTTCATGAAAGTAGTATATTTTTGAAATATTAATTAATTTTAAGACAAATTAGATCACGTCTATTTTTATCAACAGCGTGTAATGATATGGCCCAGAGATAAGCAGCACATTTGGATAAAAAAGAATTTGTATTTGTGTATAAAATACTATAACGAATAGTTTTTCAGTCTCCACTTTTTTTTAACTCGAAATGAAAAAGAATTTTTCGTACATTTCAGCTTGAAATGGAATATTATGTTTATGACGTCATTCACATTTCAAATTGAATTTTTTTTAGTATTTTAACAGATTCATCGTAGGATAATTCTGAAAATACACGGATATTGCAAGGAATCGAATTATAAATCGTCAGTATGGAGCAAGAGGAAAACTATTCATAAGGTGCGAGGTGAGATCGCAGAATCCAAAATTCTGTGGTCGAGGTTGATTTTTCGAAATTTCAGTAATTAGGTCGACGGTTCTTAGTTGCTGAAATCCAGATGGACTTTATCATGGTTTTTGTTGACCACGTCGACAACTGCGTGGTTTTCGTTGTCTAGGTCACCGACTTCATGGTTTTTGTTGTCAAAGACGACGTATCCACAGTTTTTGCTGTCTAGGTCGACGTCTCCCATAGTTTTCGATGTTTATATTTCTCCATGTTTTCCCATGTCTAGGTATATTTCTGCATAGTTTTCGCTGTCCAGCTTAAGAGCTCCATAATTTTCGATGTCCAGGTACATTTTCCCGTGGTTGTCGGGGTGTAGGTATATTTCTCTACAGTTTTCGATGTCCAGGTCAACAGCTCCATACTTTTCGCGGTCTAGGCATATTTCTCCGTGGTTTTCGATGTCTAGATCGACGGCTCCATAGCTTTCGATGTCTAGGTATATTTATCTATGGTTTTCGATGTCCAGTCATATTTCTCCATAGTTTTCGATGTCCAGGTATGTTTCTCCATAGTTTTCGGTATCTAGGTCGACGGCTGCATGGTTTTCGATGTCTACGTCAACGGCTTAATGGTTTTCACTCTCTAGGTCGACGGCTCCATAGTTTTCGATGTTTACGTATATTTCTCCATGTTTTCCCATGTCTAGGTATATTTCTCCGTAGTTTTCGCTGTTCAGGTTGACAGCTCCATACTTTTCGATGTCCAGGCATATTTCTCCGTGGTTTTCGATGTCTGGATCGACGGCTCCATGGTTTTCGATGTCCATGTATGTTTCTCCGTGGTTCTCGATGTCTCGGTATATTTCTATACAGTTTTCGCTGTCCAGGCTGACAGCTCCATACTTTTCGATGTTCAGGCATATTTCTCCGTGGTTTTCGATGTCAAGATCGACGGTTCCATAGCTTTCGATGTCCAGGTATCATTCTCCGTGGTTTTCGATGTCTAGATCGACGGCTCCATAGCTTTCGATGTCCAGATATGTTTCTCCGTGGTTTTCGATGTCTTGGTACATTTCTCTACAGTTTTCGCTGTCCAGGTTGACAGCTCTATACTTTTCGATGTTCAGGTATGTTTCTCAGTTGTTTTCGATGTCTAGAATGGAGATGTATAGGTATATTTCTCTATGGTTTTTGATGGCCGGGTATATTTCTCCATAGTTTTCACTACCTAGGTCGACAGCTCCATAGTTTTCGATGTCCAGACATATTTCTCCGTGGTTTTTGATGTCTTGATCGACGGCTCCATAGCTTTCGACGTCTAGGAATATTTCCCTATGGTTTTCGATGTCCAGGTATATTTCTCCTTAGTCTTCGCTATCTATCGGTCGACGGCTCCATGGTTTTTGATGTCTAGGTCAACGGCTCAGTGGTTTCCGATGTCTGGGTATCGACATCATAGTTTTCGACATCCAGATCGACGACTCTATGGTTTTTAATGACACGGAAGATGTCGAAGTCACGGAAGACCATGAACAAATATCAACGGACGCCGATAACTATGAAGATGTCGACCTAGACATCGCATACAATAAAACACCCACCTGGACATCGAAAACCTATGACAGTGACACGTTGATCTCGACCCCATAATAACTATGACGGCGCCGATCTAGACACCGAAAACCATGAAGCTGTCGATCGAGACACCAAAGACCATGGAGACGATCGACCATGATAACATCAACATTAGGGTGTCCCGAAAATGAGGTGATATTTTTCGTTTTCATTTACTGTCCCTCAAAAGTTGCTATTTCGTGATAGAAAGAACCTCGCGAAAGGAACACCCTGTAGCTAAAATTTAAAAGGGGGCGCAAGCTATTTTTGTGTGTTTTTTTTCGCGACATTATAAGACCTGGCCAAAAATTCCCTCCCTGGTAAAAAAATCTTCAACAAGTACATTTGTTGACCCCTGTTTCCATTTGTTGTCACAAAAAAACTACCCAAACAGTACAAAATTTTTAAAAATTTAGCAAGATCGGGCCAGGAAAAACAAGATTGTTTCTATAACATAACTACACCTCAGATGACAAAGAGAAATGAGAAACTTTATATATATTATTGAAATCCCGAGAAGAAAAGCAACAATGCCCATCGTAAGTGTCCGATAAAAAAAAAAATAGAGTCGAGAAGTAAATGATTAATTTGTGATTTAAAAAAATAATTACTTTACAAAAAAAGAAATGCAAACGCCAATGATTCACGTTCAGCACTGAAATTCGTAATATCAATAATAGAACATGTTTTTCACTGTCGCTTGAGGATGGAGTGTTTAAAAAAAAAACGCAAAAAAAGGGTTGGCATTGAAAAAAGTCACCAAAATGTACGAAAATAAAAATCGGTCAGAAGAACAGAGTCCAGAAAAAAATCGGAATGAGAAAAGACTTGAAAAAAAAAAAAAAAAAAAATTCAAACAAAATAAATTCGATTGAAAAAAAAAATTCTGACCGAAGTATTTGGCAAGTTTTTTTGCGTAGCTTGGATCATATAATATATTTCTATGGTTACGAACTCGCCAAGTACTTCAGCCGAATATTTTTTTCAATCTAAGTTTTTTTGTTTAAATTTTTTTTTTAAGTTTTTCCTCATTCCGATTTTTCTCTGGACTCTGTTCTTTTGACCTTCTTAGATCTTCTGACTTTTTTCAATAACCAAATGATTTTTGCTTTTTTTTACGAATTTGCTTCCATGGATTTTTGCGAATTTGCTTCCATGGATTCACACCTTAGAAATCGCCTTCCTCTTGCTCCTACCTAGCAAACTTTAATCTATTCTTTGCTTAGGGAATTCAAACTTATTCATATGAAAATACTTTAATCTTCAAAATAATTGTGCTGTTTCCCAATGTACTTCGAGAAAATTCAAGAACGAGAAACACTTTGAGTTTTAATTTGATTTCAACATAAAGTTAAATCAGAAAATAAATATTTGAATCAGGTGCGTAAAAATATATTTCGCCCTCGAAGCATCATAGATTTGTGAATTAAATAAATTTCATGATCCAAAAAAAGAATTCACAAAGTGAGGAGTGTTGCATCGGCATTGGTAGTTTATCTAGACTCTACTGCACAGCCTGAATATGCACGGATCGGATAAAGGGTCATCTTACCCTACACATTGAGTGGCTCGCCGCAAAATATGATGCAACACTACCAGGATGCCATGGGAATCGTACGAAAATTCGGAAAACCGGATCCCTTTTTTATGAAGATTTGTAATCCAACCTGGCGCGATATTTATTCGACGATACTACCGAAAAACTGTATACTAGCGTAGACAGTACCGTGGATTGTGGTGATAATAACGCGATCAACGAAACAATTTTGCCCGAATATTTGAATACACTTTCACCTTCAAGTTTACCGCCTCGCGAACTCCATTTCAGGAAGTCTGGCATTTTCATGCTTATTAGAAACTTGATCATCAATGAAGGTTTTTGCAACGGTACGAGATGACTAATTTTGAAATTAGGTAATACGGGTTTACGATGAGAGATTTTGTCTGGTGACAAAGAGGGCTACATCGTTTTCTTGCATCGCATTACTCTTTCCTGTGAAAATGACTGTTCCTTCTCTTCCCAGCGACGTCAATTTCTTGTAAAGGTAGCTTTTGCTATAACTATCAACAAATCACAGGGACAAACTTTTGACAAAATCAGTATCGATCTTCTTAAGGGAGTATTTAATCATGGCCAACTATACGTAGCCTTTTCGCGAGGGCGTTCTTGGGAAGCGCTCAAAGTTTATTTTGGAACCCAACGAAATGGAAATATTGTTAAAAACTATGTATGCAAGGAATTGTATCGTTGATAAAAAACGCCAGATTGTTATCCACATTTTGGATCATTTTGGACATCAGTTTTGAATTCATGTATATATATTATTGTGAAAAGAAATAACCACATTCAAAATGAAAGATATTTATAACGCTCATTAAACTTTTTTTCGGGTCGACTACAACTATCGCTTCTCTTTTTATTTACAATTTGGTGCAGAGAAAAAAAATGTTAGAGCGCTGCAGCGCCACTAGGAAACCGTTCGCGCGCGGGAGCGCGCGTGATGGACCCTAGTTTAAAATAAAAAAATCGATTCTGATCAGCTTGATCATAAAATTACAAAAAATATCGGAATTTACTTTTCTTAAGTATGTTCCACCACTACGAAAAAAAACAAAAAAAATATCACATGTGAAGGAGGGTGAACGGTTTGTTCTGAGGAAATTTGGAGATTGCATGTCTATGGGAACATATTATTAAAAAATATTTTAATTTTATTTCTTTTTCAAAAAGCCGATTATTCACTGTGAACACGTTAGAAAACAAAATTCAAGTGTATTACGTTCATGAGTATTTCAGAAAAAATCATCATCCAATATTATCCATTTATACTCATAAAAAACAGTGATAAACAAAAAATAATGGTTTTGCTTTCAATGTCGGAGAATATACAAATCAAAATTGAAAATTTGACATAATTTTTTTGCTCTGTAGTGCCGAAATGATCTGCTGAATATCGAAAGAGAAAGTCTCGGGTGAAGTTTTGACATGCTTACTCGGCTATACCCTTTATCTTCCGCGATATTGTGATGCAATTGACCGCGGTAAAGACACGAGAAAAAACATGTCCTTTCTCAAGCAAAATTTTTATCATGCGTTCAAGGTACTTGCTCCAATGTTCCTTATTTCTTTCAAAGACATTTTATAATATTGAAAGTTTCATAAAAATGTATCGATTTTTTCGAATGTTGTCATCGCCAAGTACGCTGCCGAGGGAAAAAGCAAACTAGTCAGCACTAAATTCGAAAAAGCTGTGAGCCGCGTCATTAATAACGCGAAGAATTAGGACGGCATTCGAGCCTTAAGACAAGAAAAACAATAATAAGTGAAGCGGGTTTTCGAGTGAGAAACATTTCATTCGTTTTTTCATTAATTATTAACTTTATCGATGATCTGAACTTTATTAGTAACTTGAATATTCAGGAGGTCGGTTGGTCCAGTAGATAAGGGCTCGGGCTCGCAAGTCGGGGGTCCCGGGTTCGATTCCCAGGCCGAACACCAATGAAAATATGAAAATTTTTTCAAGTTTCTATATCGCAATCCCCCAGTCTATACCTCTCTGTGATGCCTGAGCGGTTGGTATACGGCTCCGGGTGCCTCTCGTGGACGGTTCTTATCGTGCAGATGGTGGCCCCTTAGCCGTGTACTGACTGGCTCATTGTATCACAGCTGATGAGGTCCCTGCCTGAGACGCCTCTGGTGGCCGTGTTGGAGCGTGTTCCCATTGCTACCCGGGGATGATCAGGTACAGACTGACTGACTGTATCGGCAAGGTTTTCTGCAGTTTCCCTTCGTCCTCGGCAAATGCGATACAGTGGGAGGTAAGACGGCTGCGGCCGCACGGGAGGGAGTAGAAGGACGGGGGCCTCGGAAAAAAGGAAAGTGGTTGCCTTGATAAAGGTGGAGGTATATAGGAGCCTCGGAAAAAGGAAGATAATGGAAGTAAGGAAGGTGCGGTAAAAGAGGCAAGGAAATCCGTAAAAACCCAAAAAGGGTATACGGCAGGAACAATGAAAAATAAAAAATATGAATATAAATTAAACATTTTAATATCGATTTTATCCATAAATTTTTCTCGATTTTACGCATGAAATTTTCATTCATTTTGAAACACATCTGTATGAAAAAGAAATGTTAATAAATGTCATACATCCAATAAGCCCCCCTCCGCGCCTTGCGTTTGATGACCTGATCAGATTCTGCTCAGGATACCTGATGTGAGGTCGGTCAGGCAACTCAGCCAGGACTTGACCACGCAATCTGATCATAACCTTATATTTTACGTCATTACAATGCCTTGTGAGCGCCTTAGCGATGCAGTAAGCCAACCCGATAGTGCCCTGAAGCGATCCCTGTAAAAATTTCCACGTGGGGTGTCACTATCAGTCACAGAGTCAAATATATCATTAAAAAAACTGTAGGCACATACTTGTAATTCTAAAAATGATTATTCGCGACACGATATTTGACGAGATGAGAATGCCAGTTGGAAAAGTGATGTTCAGTTAAGTATGAAAATGTAAATGCACGGTCCATCTTAAGGGAATGTCAATGAAAATTTTAATCGTGTGAAGTTTACATATAGGAACAGTAATCCATTGCAAATAAATTTACAATGAGCAATGTACAATGTACAATGTACAATGACGCAATATTCAACCGATACAATCACGATTATAATGTTTTTTTCCTTGAATTCTTGTTGTAATTCCAATTCAAGCATCATATTACAGAAGATAAATGATAAAAAGCACAAACTCATAGAATTTGATCCTACGACTCGGGTGGTTTTATAATTGAATAATCACGTGTCATCGAATATAGTTACGATAGGATAGCTCTTTCATTAGCTCCGTTCACATCGATGTGTTTCGTCATGGGTGATGCTCGGCGAGTCTCTTGCCAATTTCTGTAGTGAACAATAATTACGTATCTGATCGCGACAGCCGCTATATATTCTCACATGTGTGTATATATATAAAGATATATATATATAAACGTGTATGTATATGGGGCATTCCACGCCAAATCGGACACCATTCTGCTTTTGCATCTCCGATTTTTTCCATAATTTTTTATATTATAGTATCCATTGAGAAAGGCCTCCACGATTTTTTCAATTTCTTTTAGCCAGCCGTTTTCAAGATATTGCTTTTTGAAAAAAATCGTATTTTTTTTTTCAAATGCCCGTAACTCTGCGAAAAATAGGCCGATTGGGAAGTTTGTTTTTTGAAATTCTTCTTTTTTTTTTCAATGGATAAAAAAAATAGAACGAAGAGTCGGCCCATTCCTCGGCGGGCGGCATTTCATTCGGAATTGATTAAAGTTTTTTTTAAGTGAAAAAAAAAAATGAAAAATAGCGAACATTGAGAAAAATAAGATTTTTCTCGAAAAAGTGAAATTTTTTACAGATTTTGATATCTGCAAATTATCTGTATTTTTTTTTTTTTTTTCAAAAAGTTCATTTGAAAACGAAAATTTCAAAAAAGAACCATTCCGATAATTCCATTTTTGAGAAAGTTATAGCTCTTTGAATTAAAAAAACCATTTTTTTGAAGAATTCATAACTCTTTTTGAGTTGGATAAGATTTTATTTTTAATTTCCTGAAGAATCCTTTCAATGGGGTAGAAAAGAAAAAAAAATTCAGCGAAATCGAAAGGGGTCGGGTTCAAATGTGGTCGATTTGGCGTGGAATGCCCCATATATACACAGTAAATGTGGCGTGGTTAGTTGAACAAGAGCAGAATTTCGAGGACATTACGAGGGAGGCTTGTAATAGATGTATAACGTCTCTATTAGTGGGTGACACTGTCATCAGCATATGCACAGGATTTTTCATAAAGAATTTCCTACGTCGATATAAAAGCCATCAAATTCAAAAGCCGTTGGTCAAACTGTCAAATATGTAATATCTGCTGGAGTGTGCTTTATAACCCCAGAATTGGAAAGGAGGTCTTAAGCATCTACGAGGTTTATTTATCGCACTCAAGTAGCGGTGAAATATAATGAAAATAAAACTGTTCGAAAAGCGGAACTTTCTGCTCGTTGGGTGACTATAAAAGGAAGTAGAGAAAGGATGCGAAGCAAGTAGTGACAAGAAGTACTCGCAAAGGTTGATGTTCAAAGATTACCCGCAAGGTTCGTACACAACCACCAGTACAATGGGAATGCAAGCGCCGAAACATGAGAATGCACAGCCTATGACTAAAATGACGTTGCTTCTGTGTATGCACGTTTGCGTTTTCAGCCCCACGTATTATGTTCACGTCTGGTTTTGTGGGTTACATGTACCCGATTGCCCAGGGGACGAACAAGTGATAATCTACAAAGCTATACAGTCCGCCCATTCAGATAAGGTGGCCTCGCGTTGTACATTGGGTGCCGATGAAAATCATGCACATTATGGATAGATATCCAGACATATGTGGCAGGAGGGGGGCCCGTCCAATGAGAAAGAGAAATATAAAGGATTTTCCCAGCTTTCAATTTAAAAAGGAAGTGAAAAGCGGTGACAACAGTTCAAGCCAACTCTGCCGCCCTAATACGAAAATATATTTCATATATCCACGTCCATTTCATTATAATCTGGAAGACTTTATTGATTGAATCTATTATGCTGGTTAGCAGTGCGATATCAACATATTAGAAAACAAAACCATTCATGGAAAAAATTATCTGTAAGTATTGATAGTCTACGCTTAAAAAATAATTACACTAAATCAAAAGTACAGTTCAGAACAATAATTTATTCATATTTGACTACGTCTTCCATTGCGATATAATAGGTTGGAACTGTTTTTAAGATTTTGGAACAATTAAAAATGCTGCTGTGAATGTAAAATATTAAATATCTTCGTCAAAAAAAAAAAATACATAGTAAAGATTTCAAATAGAAACGAAAAATTCCACTGTGTTTAAAATATAGAATTCACATTGCCTTCAGTATAAAATTCCGAAGTATGCGTTCTGAACTCCAATCATGGCATTACAGTTTATAGTAGAGTACGGTGTAGTAGTATAGTATATTATAGTATAGTATAGTATAGTATATAATACTATGGTATAGGATAATAAAGAGTGGTATAATATTCAGAACTTTACGTTTTGATCTCCAATTATGGCATTAGAGTTTGTCTCGTTAAAATGCAACCATGTCCTTTTCACATTTTTAATTTCGTCCATCTTCAATTAATAAAGTTTTGCTTTCACAACATCAAGTATCAACGCCCAACAGAAATATTTCTAAATGGAGTGCAATCAGGCATGGAACTTGGCAGAGTCAACGAAAAAGGCTATCACGAGACTCGGCAGAGTCTCGGGACAAGTACATTTGACAGCTTTGTTGTCTGCTGGCCCAAGACTTACTCAAGTATATTATCTCGAGTTTGTACCATGAGAAATTCATTACGTGATCCTAGCTAAGCAAAAAACTCGCCAAGTACTTCAGCCGAAATTATTTTTCAATCTAATTTTTTTCGTTTGAAAATTTTTTCCCCACATTTTGTTTTATCTTAATTTATTTCTGGACTCTGTTCATTTGACTGATTTTTATTTTTATACATTGGTAACTTTTTTCAATAACCAAGCGACAATGAAATACTTGTCCTATTATTGATATTATAAATTTTAGTGCTGAATGTAAATTATTCTCTATCTTGCCAATTTTTTAAGAATTTTGTACTTTTATTGATTGTATAAGTGAAACGGCGGGTTGGACAAGCAATTCTCAAACTTTTGCAAAATTTTATGACCGACCCATTGTTAACAATAGAAATGATTTTGCAAAAGCAATTCTTGATAGTTAATCTCAATTTAGAGTTTAATTATATTCGTGTGTTAAAAAAAATGTCTTAGTTGTTATAATTTTTGTTAAGTGACCAAATATGGTTGAGTAAACAAGATTATTTGTAGTGATTACATCTGGACGTTGTTATTGTTGCCGTGACATTCTTTAAACATCTACAGAATGATCTGAAGGAAGAGGCACGAAATACAATTGAACGATTAAACGAGCTTACCTGTAAGTGAAGTTTGATCGTAATTGTATGTAGCGCCTCTTCCGAAGATCAGAGTCCCACCCGATTCAAATCCCACTCTACAAATAGATATTGTAGAGATTCCCCTAATAGTTACGGCAAAAAAACTTTGAAGAAATGAGCATCACGGGGCCATCCACATGAAGGTGGGTGGATAGGAAAAAAGCCGGTTTTTGTCTTTAAAGATGTGGTAAATTTGGCATTGAGATGATGGTACTACAGAATACAGACTGATCTGAAGGAAGAGGCGCGAAATACAATTATGATCAAACTTCACTTACAGGTAAGCTCGTTTAATCGTTCAATTTCATGCATCGCAACGGTGCAAGCTTCAGCATCATTATTAATAACCTTCAAGGAAAGCATATGCTTGTTGTTTAAAAAACATTGGAAATCTCTTAAGACACAACACAAAAAGGAAGGTCTTCAAGAGCGATAGGAGGGCATATCATTTTATTCGGAGGTATTTTTCGGTTTTGCCCTCTAAAAAGTGGGCATTCATGAAGATGAGAGAATGGAAGTATGAATTCCAGCATGGCTTGTGACGAACATTAGGAATTCAGGCAAATAAGAATCTGCAAAACAGAGAACTGCACCGGCACACATCCACACAGAAGCAAATAATGCGCAGACGACAAATGTGGGAAGCAAATCTCAAAACTGTAGAACCAACAGCAAAAACTATTCCACTGTGTTAGTTCAGCAAGACACTATGGCACGCGTGTCATTGATATCACTTGTATACGAAAAGGAAAATTGATACACACGTGCGTATATCCAACTGCCCGTCAAAAGTATAGATATGCAAAAAGGCGAAAAGCTTATACATGAAAAAGCTTGCCGTATTGCCTCCACGATTCCGTATGTATCGATCGCTTGACCTCGTAGCTTCGAAAACTGACTATCTTTCTCTCAGCAGCTCTCATTGATCACCACTCTTTTTGCTGTAGAGAGAGAGAGAGAGAGAGAGAGAGAGAGAGAGAGAGAGAGAGAGAGAGAGAGAGAGAGAGAGAGAGAGAGAGAGAGAGAGAGAGAGAGAGAGAGAGAGAGAGAGAGAGAGAGAGAGAGAGAGAGAGAGAGAGAGAGAGAGAGAGAGAGAGAGAGAGAGAGAGAGAGAGAGAGAGAGAGAGAGAGAGAGAGAGATGTGTGATGTGATGTGTATATATTTTTATACCTTGGACAAAGTCCTTAAGGCACGGGCGAATTTACAAAATACATTACAGTTTTTTTTACATATTAGCACATTGCAGTTACAGTGTTTAGTGGCTAGCTTAATGTTATCTGTTAAAAACTAAATATGGAGGCTGAATATTTATATTCCTTGTTGTAGTAGGTAATATCAGTAATGTAAAAACATTTAGTACGAGCAATTTCAGTTACACAGTAAATTCGAAAAGAACATTAACTAGCGATGTACTATTTTGCATTATAGAGCGACGTCACTAATGGAAATAACAAATGATACAGTCAGCCGCCAATAGTCCAAGTGCTGTCAAGTTCGAAAAGTGGGCGTACAGTTCGGATTAAAAAAGTGACAACGAATCTACTGTCGTTAGTTCACCAGTCAAGTTGTGCCTGAAATCAATTGGTGTGTGTGTGTGTGTGTGAGAGAGAGAGAGATAGAGAGAGAGGAGAAGTCGTGGGCGAAAATGAAGATCTCTCTGTTTCCCACTCTTACACAGGCACACAAAGCCACAGGCGCACGCAGACAGGTACACACACACGCAGACAGGCACACGCACACACGCACACACATACACACACACACACACACACCGTGTCCCTTTGAGTTTGTCTTCGGAAATGTTAGAGACACTTGTCACCTAGTCAGCTCTCTTGAAGAGCTCGCTAGAAATCGATAAAAAGTATGGATTACGGAATACGGGAGAAAAAAGCACATCTTGACGAAATTTCGATTTCAGTTTGGAAACGTAAAGATCGGTAATGTTAGACGCTAATGATATAATATTTAAAACTTTTTTCAGCTTCTGGACGGATATCCAGTACGGTTGCATTTTATTGCCGGCGCTCCACTTAGTACAGTTTGCATTATACACTTCTATTCCAAAACTGGCCGTTAAAGCCTCAAATCCGAGTAATTATATAATATTGAGTTCGTTTTGGCGGGAAATGTGTATTCGAATCATTTACGATAAGAACGTGATGTACATGTGTAGGTGAGTGACTTTAAGACACGAGGTACATTTACACAACTTCAATAATGGGCGGGTTAAGTTGGACATAGCTTTGAAATGAGAATTCGGACGAATTGAAGTCATCAGGTTAAACTGTGCTGAATCATGCGAGCTGAAATTATTGGCGATATCGTCTAAGCTCATTCCTCATTGAACGCATTTATTTACCTTTGCTTGGCAAATTGCCGGAGATTGCTGTTTTATGGGAGAACTGTGAAAGACGCGGATTCATCAAGAATGCCCTTGGGCTCTACCGACTGCGAATAGTAAATTTTTATGATTCATAACCATCCCGCACCTACAAACTGACTCAAAGCTACGGACTGCCACCATAGACAATTGTGTCGTGCTTTGAAATTAAGGCACCTTCCCCCCTCGCATTTTTATCATTTGCTCATGTTGAACTAGCCTGCATCTTAGCTTTATTCGTAGAATTGGTGAAGCAATGGAATCTGTGATTCAATCACTAGAGACTTACAAATCGTCTGTAGAATTGTTTTTTCACGTTGACTGCTTGGCTGATTGCAGCTACAATGAGTTACAATGTAACAAACACAAAAGAAACAAATTGTCGGATCTATAATTTCAGTTCAGCTTGCGATTGGAACTCATATCTATATAAATGTTTTCTTCCAAAAACTGTGAACTGTAATTAGGCCATTAAATTGTGATTGATGAATGACTAAAGGATTTTTCTATGACATATATAATGAATCATTCGAACTCTGTCGCTCTTCTTTTCTCACGCTTCTTGGGTGGCTGTATGAGAATCAATGCTTATAGATACTACGAATGCCGTTCACTGGGTATAGCTAATGAATATTTACTAATTTTCAAAATGGATTCGATCTTACTAATTTGAGTACATGACTTAGTATTCTTAGCATTTCTCCTGTTCAATACAATCAAAGTGACATTTGAATATTTGAGATGAAATTGTGAATTTACATTGGTCAAATAACTGTGAAATTTTCATAACAGTTTTAGGCTAAACGTAAATTTTTACGATGTCACGTTTTCAACGACATTTTTAGAAGTTCAGTTCCGATTTCTTAAGCAACTTCGATGTACCACTTCTCACCATGTTCTCCAAGAGGTTCTGGACCAATTTACCATTTCGAATTTTTTCTGGTTAATTTGGGAATGACAGGAATTTGTTTTTGAATTAATTTTGTTTGCGGATTAAGCTAACGGCTGCAATATTGTGTATTATATATGTTACCGCCAAATTGTTATATTGTATGTTATATTGTATATTATATTGTATAAGTTATATTGTATGTCGGGCTGTATATTTTTGTATTCATGAATGTATGAATGTGTGAGTGATGTCTCGGGTCTTTTTGATTCAAAATTCCACATGGTCAAAAGTAGGCATGATCGGTTTCGCGCTCTTCCAAAATTAAATTATAAATTTGATGATAATAAAGTACTCGTCGTCGTACCGAAACCTCGCACTTGGCTCGACGGAAAAGTGAACGCGTAGTTGAAAGTGCTGCTCCTCAATTCCTCTCCAGCAACTGATCCACCTCGGCAGATGAGAGAATCAATCAGCCACACGCTCGTCGAATCGTGAAAGAATCTGAAAAAAAAATACTCCGAATCCTCCAAGAAACAAGTGGACGCGAAAGTTGCCTAATTAACAACGACCCACAGTAAAAACGACTAAGGTTGAAGAAATGGTAGTAATCTGCGAAGTTCACACAAGTCGAATCAAATCACTGCCTGTGCCAAATACAATAATGCAGTTTGATCAATGATTGACCTGGCATACGTTTCAAAGAATACATTTCAAACAATTTTATTCAGTCACCGGTGAGATAAATATAAAACACAGAAGAATTGAATGTATCAAGAGACTCGGTAGAGTCTTGGGACAAGTACATTTGACAGCTCTGTCGTCTGCTGGCCCGAGGCTCGCCAGTATATTATCTCTGAATAAAGTAAAATTCGGTAGTGGGGGTAAAAACTGAAAGTCATTTTCTCGAATTACGTAGCTTAGGAGACAGATGATGACTTGAAAATTGAACTAGAGGCTAATTATGAAAAAATCTTTCGATTAAGCCTTAATTCAGCACGATTGATGCCGTATTTGCTGAGAAAAAACTTTGCACAGGGTCAGGATTATGCAAAAATTCTAACACATTGAAGGATTTGGTGTATTTGTATATGCGCGCAGACGACACAATCAAAGGCGTTTTGATGCCCATCAAAACCCGTTTCCACCGAAGCTGGTCTTCGGCTACAAAAGTAACGAGTTCCCATTGGTCCTTTCCTTTGTACCCATACCACGGAAAGTTTGACGGTAGTTTTGATGCGAGGCGCGTAAACAGCGTGTTTTTTGCGGACTTCTCGTAGATCCGTCGTGGGCAAAATTTGAACTAATTTGTACGTCAGAGTCGCAAATTCTGTAAGAGCATTGACGAATGGTAAGGCCGGATTAATTCACGCAAAAAAAAATATCGATTTGACCCTTTGAAACACACATTTTTCCTTCCTTATGTGCAATTAGCTCAAAACTTTGTACTCGGGGGTTTTCGGGGTCACTGATTACAAATTTGCACTCAAAATTTCGAAATTCAAGATGGCGGATACAATATGGCGGACAATAACTGCGAAAATCGTTTAAGAAAAGTGAAAGTTGGCATGCGGGAGTTTCTGGGTTCACCGATTAAAAATCTGCATACAAAATTTCGAAATTCAAAATGGCGGATCCAACATGGCGAACCATAAATTCAAACGTTTTTTGATGGAAGCGAAAGTTGGTACTCGGGGGTTTTCGGGATCGCTCATCACAAATCGACTATCGAAATTTGGAAATTCAAGATGGTGAATACTATATGGCGAGCGATAACTGCGAAAGACGTTTGATATGAAAGCGAAAGTTGGTACTGGGGGGATTCGGGGTCGCCGAATACAAATCTGCACCCAAAATTTCGGAATTCAAAATGGCGGATTCAATATGGCGGACCATAAATTCCAAAATTTTATGATGAAAGTGAAAGGTTCAGAAAAAAGAATACATATAAGGGTGTCATGAAAATGAGGTGATTTTTTCTATTTTTATTTACCGTTCCTCAGAAGTTGATATTTAGTGAAAGAAAAAACCTTGCGAAAGGAACACCCTGTAGCTGAAATTTAAAAGTTGGCGCAAGCAATTTTTGTGTTTTTTTCGCAATATTATAAGACTTGGCCAAAAATCCCCTCCCCAGGAAAAAAACCTTAAACAAGTGTATTTGTTGACCCCTGTTTCCATTTGTTGTCACAGAAAAAAAACTATCCAAAACAGTACAAAATTTTTAAAAATTTGACAAGATCGAGCCAGGAAAAACAAGATTGTTTCTGTAAAATAACTTTACTCCAAATGACAAATGGAAATAAAAAACTTTATATATATTATCGAAATCCCAAGACAAAAAGCAGCAATGCCCATCGTTCGTGTCCGGTAAGAAAATACAGTCTACAAGTAAATGATCAATTTGCGCATAAAAATAACAATTACTTTACAAAAAAAGAAATGGAAACGCCAATAAATTACGTTGTACACTAAAATTTATAATATTAATAATAGGACAAGAATTTTCTTGTCGCCTGAGGATAGCATATTTAAAAAAAACAAACATTAGTTGGTCTTTGAAAAAGGTCACAAAAATGTATAAAAATAAAAATCGGTCAGAAAAACAGAGTCCAGAAAAAAAATCGGAACGAGATAAAACTAAAAAAAAAATTTCAAACAAAAAAAATTAGATTGAAAAAAAAATTACGGCCGAAGTACTTGGCGAGATTTTTTGCTTAACTTGGATTCATAATGTATTTTTCATGGTTACCAACTCACCAAGTACTTAGGCCGATTTCTTTGCTTAACTTGGATTCATAATGTATTTCTCATGGTTACGAACTCGCCAAGTACTTAGGCCAATTTTTTTTGTCAATCTAATTTTTTTCGTCTGAAATTTTTGTCGTTCGCGTTTTTTCTCATTCTGATTTTTTTTCTGGACCCTGTTCTTCTGACCAATTTTTATTTTTGCACATTTTGGTGACTTTTTTCAATGCCCAACTAATTTTTGCTTTTTTTTTTTAATACTCCATCCTCAAGCGATAATAAAATACTTGTCCTATCATTGATATTATAAATTTCAGTGCTGAACGTAAATCATTGGCGTTTCCATTTCTTTTTTTGTAAAGTAATTCTTTTTCATATGCGCGAATTGGTCATGTACTTGTAGACTCCACTTTTTTACCGGACATTCACGACGGGCATTGTTGCTTTGTTTCTTGGGATTTCGATAATATATATGAAGTTTTTCATTTTTATTTGGCATTTGAAGTACAGTTATTTTATGAAAACAATCTTGTTTTTCCTGGCTCGATCCTGTCAAATTTTAAAAAAATTTGCAATGTTTTGGGTAGTTTTTTTCTGTTACAACAAATGAAAACAGGGGTCAATAAATGTACTTCTTTCACTAAATATCAACTTTTGAGGGACGGTTAATGAAAATAAAAAAAAAATTACCTCATTTTCGAGACACCCTAATACGTATATGTGCAAATTTGGTAATACGTCTTTTCATCCGATATCTATATCCCTATGCAAAGTACAATTTGCAAACTTTCTTCATGGATTGTGAGATTCCTTCGACGCTCCTATAGCTGCAATGCCTTCTACAACAATGAAGATGAAAGGTAACAATCATGACAGAAATTGAGCACCCAGTTACTGATGATGAAAGTGGACGAAAGAGCACTCAAGTACCATGTTAGACGGTGTATGAGTGCAGCCGGTGTGTCAGTGCAGACGGTGTGTGAGTGTACTATACAAGCTGATTTAGCCCTTAGGCTTGATTACAATTTCTAGCCAATCGTTAAAGTACACTTACATTATGGCGGTGTAATGTGGGCCAAGACCGTTACTATTTTTTAGTTAAATCGACGTTATATGTATGATATGATGAATTTGCGACTTGCTTTTTGCCCTCGTCTGACTACATTCTACCTGAACATGTGTCAAGTCCCAACTAGGTTGAAGTCAGGTATGCCTGCAGACGATTCACATCGGGTTCCGCTCGGGACCGAGTCAAGATTACCACCAATAAAATTTAATCAAGTATGGCAAAGTGTGCCTGATCAGGATTCATTCAGGACCAAGACAGAATGACCGGAAATAAAATGTATCAAATTAGGACAAGGCTAACCTGTTCACGCTTCATTTAGAACCAGGTGAGGATGTCTAGAGATGAAACATATTCAAGTATGGCAATGTTTACCTTATGAAGATTTATTCAGGGCCAAGCCAGGGTAACTGGGGTAAAACATATTAATATTAAGAACATAATAAAGTATGATAACCCATCTGGAAATTCGTTCAGTTTCGCCTGTTCAGGATAATATTTTTCAATTTAAAAATCAATTTTTTTCTTGTTCCAAATTTTTTTTATAGACACTCTGCTACAGTGTGTACAAAATTCATGCGGAAGCGTGGTTTTCGTTACTACGTAATCTCGATACTATGTAATTTTTCTACTGAAACGTAATAAACGCGATTTTACATACTAATGATGGTCGGAATGACAAAATCAAAACTTTTACCAATTGAAATCGTGTTTCATAGATTATATATTAGATTGTTTAATTCCGTGCTAAAATTGCAAAACGTATGTATATTTCTTTATTTTATTTTATTATTGTTCCTGCGTGGGTTTTTACGGTCCCTTCCCTCACTTTCATCCCCACTACACTGTTCCTGAGTTCCTCAGTTCCTTGAGTCCCCCCCCCCCCCCCCCGAGTGTTACCCACAGCCACTCTTTCCTGAAGCACCACTGTATCGCATTGGCACGAGGACCAAGGGAAAACCTTTGCTGTGGAAAACCTTGGCCGATACAGGTGGCTATGTTTTCACTGAGTTTCAGTTGGTTAACACCATCAGAAACTCAACGTAAACTGCCTTCCGCTCAGCGATTGATACGCCAGCCGGTACATGGCTAAGCGGTCACTCAACAAAGTACTGACCGAAGTAGATGCTGGCCAACTTGTGCGATCGCCGAAGCCACGCACCGACCGTGTACCCATCGCTGTCGGCTGCAAAAAGTATGTATTATTTTTTAACTGCTATTTGTTATAGTGATAATGGTGTAATAGGTACCGTCCATGCGCGTCAGGTCGTGGATCAATAGGTAGGTCGGATTGGATCCCGCGTGTAGGTGAGAAATTTTTCTCGATAAAATTAATTGAAGGAGTGTTTTATCTACTTGAATATGATCAACAGTGATGAAAAATGAATTTCCCAATAAATATTTTTAAATAAATAAATTTTTTCGTAAACAATTTTCTGGTCAGGCAACCCTATCGGGACCAGAAGCGTGTTAAAGGGTCCTAGGTCCAGGGTATACAGTCCTGTTCGGGTCCTGATAAGCCAAACTTGATCAGGACCTTGTTCGAACCTGATTTTGTCTTGGTCTGGGCCGGATGTTGAATGCTAGTCGAGCGAATCTTCACCCATTGTACATAATAGAAGAAAAAAGTACTGCAATAACTAGTCTGGTACCATATGTAGTGTCAGGGTTCTTTGTCACTATATTTATTCAATTTGACACAAAGCATGTAGTGAAACTTCAATGAAGCGAAAGCTTCATAAAAATGAATACCTAATCAATAAAAAAGTACATAGCAAGATATTAAAAGCGTGCCTCAATTTGATATCAGTAAAACATGTATGCGACAACGGGAATAGCGACTTCTTCCTTAGCGTATAATCATTGTAAGAAGTAATTTTTTCGACTATGTATCTTCCCGATACTATGTATCGGCCCGAGCCGACCTTAACCACGCACACCAAGTTTTTGTATAATCTCTACGTTGATCTTGTGCGTGGTACGCACGTCATACGTTTCTGCAGTTCATATACATCAATTTAGTTAAAAACTAAATCGCGAAAAAATTGTTAGTGAATTACGAAATTTAAATCGGAATTAAGGCATTTGTTCTTGGCTGTATGAGAATAATAAACTGATTTCAATTCTTTTTGAAAAGAGAATGCAGAGAAATCAAAAACGGAAAGAAATTGTTTTTGGTGATCAAAGAAGAGGATAGACGGAAAAAACTTTCTACCGAAAATAAAAAAAAATAAAAATTAAACAACGAAAGGAAATGTAAAAAAAGCCAAAATTTGTTTGCAGTGAACAGAAGGATACAGACTGATCACATTATAGTTTAGGTGCGACTTTTTAATACTTGGCGTCCTTTTTTTTACTTTTTCGAAGTTTTCTTAATATACGTTATGTATATATTAGAAAATATATATCTAGAAATACATTAAGAATATATAAAAAAATAAAATTGAAGTTATACTAAAAGTATATGAAAATATATAACATAATCGGCGAAAATATATATACTTTTTATATACTGGAACATATATTTTTATATAATAAAAATATACTTTCAAGTATACAGGGTGGCCCATTTTTTAACTCCAAGTATACAGTTTATCCATACGGGGACCTCTTTTCCATCAAGCTGTATGATTTTTTGAATCGGGAGCTTCTTTGTTTTTTTGAAACATATTTTGTTACATACTTTTTAAAGTTCACTACTATTTCTCTTACTTCTTTCTTAATTTCTCTTTCTTAATATTTTCGCATTATTTTTTCGTATTCATTGTTTTTATATTTATTCAGTTTCACATCAAGTCATTTGGATAAAGAGTAATAATTATTATTATTACTGTTGATCGACGTTTTGGGGTTAGTTATCGGAGATTAAGGAGTACATGCTGGGTTTGCTAGCGGAAGGTTTTGAGAAAACTTAGAAAAGAGGATCTCCTCTCGAACACGGTGGCTAGAAGGAGCTCACAATATACCGGATACGTGTAACATGTATAAACCCTCTTTGATATATATGCACATATATGCGGCATTCAACGCTACATCAGCCACTCTGGAATCTTTCATATTCTAATTTAGACTGAAGGAGTTTGCCCTGCAATAACTATTCAAAAAACAAATATATTAAGAAAATTACAAGGAAAAAAATTTAAACTTTTCCATTCATAAATATTGTTTTTCCACGGTACAGTATGCACAAAAAAATGAAAAACTAATCGATACTCGTCGCTACTCGATAACTTTGATTTGATAGGACCAATTTGCAAAACCGTTGTCCTTGGGAACAGTGTTATCGGGGCGAAGGGGGGAGGGGGGTGTAAGAAAACGCTTCTGTGAATTTTTCGAAGCCTTATCTACATACATCATCTCCCTGTGAGACCAACCTCCAAGAGTGCACTACTAGATAGCAATAGCACAAAGGTCAAAAGATACTGTGGGAAACCTTACGGGTACAGATAACTCTTTTCAATGTATCTCAAAGTAGAAAAAATGTTAGGCCAGATCGAAAAACAAAAGGTTCAAAGGTGGGTAATTCGGCGTGGAATACCTAATTTATGTTACAAAATTCGTATTCGGACTATGCATGTACTGTTGTGGAACATATGTAAATATACCTGTATGGAAGTGTGCGCAACGAATGGTTGCGGATTATGGGGACTCTCGTTCGAACATGTGTTCGTTATATCGCTCTGGCGGAGTTAACAACTCTGGGCTAGGGCTTCCCTCTATCTATCTATCTCTCTCTTTCACACACTCTCTATCTCTCTTTCTTCCTCTCTCTCCCCTTCTCTCTTCCAATATATATATATATATATATATAGGTGATATATACATGTGTATTTAACTGAAAACCCCAACGTAAATGTCTCCACTACTATATGTTTATACGAGTTCCTGTACGGTAAATATTTCATGCAGCTGCGCTTGGATTAAGCAGCTTTACTGGATTAAGAGAAGAGCGAGAGAGTGAGAACGGAAGAGGGAGTGGAAGAGACACAGAGAAAGAGAGAGAGAGAAAGAGAGAGAGAGAAACAGGTTGGGAGGGGGTTGGAGGAAGAGAATGACTGATTAATCGATCTGTTCAAAGTTGTTTATTAAAATAAAATTTCGTGGCAATACATGATGATGCAGTTTATCAGAACATGGTACAAAAGCGCTGAAGATAAAAAAAAAAGTGATACGACTTGTGGTAGTGAGTCCTCAGAAGTACATTTACTATGCTAAATGTCCCTGTAAAATGTCAGAAAGGGTATCGTCGAGCCAGTTTCATCAGACGCACGACGCTGCTAAATGTTTTGTGAATTTTTTTCAAAAATTCTTACGGAACTATGTATATTATTATTAGATCTTAACGTATGAAGGGTAGTAACATATAACGTAGTTTCATGTTCTTTTCATTTTACTTGTTCGTTCGATCGTAACCAATCAGAACTCTGTAGTTTCAAGTGCATTGCGACTATGACTACATTTTTAACCTTGTCGTAGCACCGGAAAATTACATTGATAGTGATCAATATCAACAAATTCCTTTTTTAGTTAGAATGAGAGTGCCACAAGCAGGTGTTATTTGTTTAAATATGCTTTTTTACTTACTGGAAGATCTACGGGATTTTCGCTTAGTAAAAATCGTGTATTATAAGAGACTCGATAGAGCCTTGGGACACGTACACATAATAGCTCAGTCGTCTGCTGGCTCGAGACTCGGCGAGTGTATTATCTCGGAAAAAAAAAAATTATTGGTGGTGGGAGTAAAAATTCCACGACATTCTGTACTTCTGAATGGGGACATTAACATTACTGTGGCTTAATAATTGGTAGTCTTCAGTTCTCACAAAAATGGATTAATACAGATATAAATGAGTTGAAGCTACGAATGGAAATGCTAACAAAAGTAATTTTAGTTGTTTTGTATCGAAGCGATTAATTTTCGAGATGGAAAAAGAAATAAATATGTTCTGTCTGCCATGTAGTAGTGTTGTGACACTTCATATGATGGTACATTAAATTTAAAAGAAAAAGATCATAACTCAGATATTGCACTGTAAAGAAGTGTCTCAATCGATTTCTGGAAATACGAAGAGACGAAAAGTTACGTAAATTATGTAAGAGAGAGAGAGAGAGAGAGAGAGAGAGAGAGAGAGAGAGAGAGAGAGAGAGAGAGAGAGAGAGGGAGAGGAGGAAGAGAGGAGAAAGGAAGGAGAAACAGGTGTGGACTCAATGGCGTTGATAGAAATATGGGACAAGCGCATTTATAACAACCGTACATACATATGTACTATGCTCATAAAACTGTTTCTCCTCAAAAGTATTACATCGGAATTGTAAGTCCGTTAACGTCTTTTCCAATATATAGAAAATGCGAGGTCAAATTGATAGCCTCCAGATCAAATTTTTGTCCCCTTGCGTTTTTGATATATGACTGAATTACTACGATCGACGCCACATTAAACATTGATAAAAAGTAGCTGTGATCTGAGTGTAATCTAATTTCAGACAAAAAATTAGCTTCAACGGTTATTTCAAATTCTGTGAATTCGATTGCTTCGATTATACACCTCTATGAGTCTACAGCAATTTTTACCGTGGCGAAGTTATGAGCATTTGAAAAACATCATAACAAATTTTCAGTGAAATTCATTATGCATAAACGGGTGAGCAAATATTTTTTTAAAATTGACAATTATTTTTTCCTAAGGTATAAAGCAATAAAAAGTCTTAATGAAATCGAAAGAGGTCGAATTCCAAACTGTCTTATTGGTGAAGCATACCCAATTTGTATCCATTACAGATTTCAAAAAGTATTGAGTGATTGGAATGCATCCGTCGTTTGGATTACAGAAATTACGTGTGATACCTTTATGATATTTGAGTACATTTTTTTTTTTTTTTTTTTTTTTTCAATAATAAGCATTTTTGAGGCTATTTAAAACCTATGGGAATTGGCGAGGGCCAAAACAATTTGCAAAGTTTCAGCTTGGTATCAATACTGGAGGAAGTTGACAAGTTGTTAAAACAGAAAAAAGAAAAAGTGTGAGTTATGCTATCATCTTCAGAGTATGGCCATTTGTGGTGCGAAGTCAATATTTTTCCACATTTTTTAGCTCATAATGAAAGTTTGTTCTAACTATTCCAATACATGCAAAATGGCAATCTTTGAAAACTATAGAAAAGTTCAGTTCTATACCAGTTGTTGATGAAACTCATATATTATCTAGGAACTCAGCAGCGAATTGACGCCAAGTATGAAAGAGCTTGTGCTCAAAAGGCAAAGGCAAGACGTGCAACATATCTATAATCGCAGTTGGGCTATTTTCTCTCACTTTTGAACATCAAGTGATCCTTATTTGAGCGGATGTTTGACTAGTCGAACAAATAGAACTTCCCCAATATTATGATTTGGTCAACGCCCTTCCAAAATAATAAACACAAGTATCATGTATTCTTTTTATCACGAAAAGTTGTATCCCGTACTGATGAAAATATTTCTCAAACTAGCTGTCGACGTATTCAATAAGAGTGTAGCCAGTGTTTCCGAGCTGCTCAAGACGCACACGTCGTTGTTGATGCAACTCCAATATATTCTTTTCTAAATAAATAAAGCTTTCATATAAAATCGGAATATTTCATTTGACTAATCCAGAACAGCAGTACCAATATCGAAGATATCCAGCCATGACTAAAATTTCAAATAGATATAATGGAAAAAAAAAAAAACGAGGAGAGACAAAATTTCTGATTTTTTTTGTCTATAGGAATATGCGTGGAGCCCGGAAAAATTATGTACTTTAAACGATAATTGAAAGAACGAACGAACGAACGTGAGAACCCGGAAACAAGGAAGTAATCGAAAAAGATTAGGTATTAAAACACAATGACGAAAATTAACTCCAACCAAGGTTTCAATGAAATTTGTTGAAAATTTTGTAATTTTTCTTATAAGTTTTTTTTTTTTTTTTTTTAATACAACAAATACTGGAACATTAAATCATATCTATTGTTCAGATGTCAATAGTAAATCATTCCTTCAGTCGCAATGTTATGTCCCAAGAGACAGATTTGGTCAAGAACGTGACACCTGCCTCGAAAGCTTGATTTCCGATTCATGTATATCGTGCAGAAAGTATTTTACAACGGCCGATTGACGAATTAAACATATGACTACAATTGAGAGTTGGATCTCAAACCAAACTCTCGGGACAGATATCACAAAAATGATAAAAATGTGACTTATGCAGATGACTACGAATTGAATCGTGCGTTTGCCTCATTCACCGTGACTGATAATGCGTATTCACATGAGTACGAGTGCGAATACACATCATCAGCCTTCTACTCATGCGGCAATTTCTTGCGCGATGTAATCCGCCGCTCCCTGCCCTTGTTATAAACTACTTTTTTCAGTTCTTAATAAAACCCCTGTTTTTCTTGTCCAAAGTAATCTCGATTTATTCAGACAGCTTCTTCCTCTCGCGTTTCCTTTCTACCTCTAACGTTTCAATAATTATGAGGGGTGAGAAACAAATCGCTGACACAATTTTGGGAGGCATTAATGTGCAGATCGCTATAGTTTTGATCTCCATCGATGGTTTACGACGCGACAGCCATGATAATCGTCATGTGGTTGTTTTACAAGAGTCTTGAACTTGAGCGATTTGTCATTTCTCGCAACTAGGAAGACTTCTAACAGTTTATTCGTTGTGACGTGAAGATAATCTTGATAAACTATTTGATCAGTATAAGTATAAAAAAAAGTGAGTATAAAAAGTATAAGTAAAAGTAGTATAAAAAAGTGTAAGTAGTAAGTGTAAGTGTAAATAGTAAGTGTAAGTGTAAATAGTAGTATAAAAAAGTAAAAAAACTGAGTATAAAAAAAAAATTCATCATGGAGTAGTTTCGAGCACGAACATTCTCCGTCCTTTTGTCTCTTACCTATAGAACATGCTTCATTGTCATTCTTTTTGGTGTCATGTATTTAAAAAAAAACTGTAACTCTCGCATAAGCGAAAAAGTGTGAGGCTTGACTTGGGCTTGGACCTTACGTTTTTAATTTTCCGTAAATGTTAATTAGAGGGAGTGATTCAGAGTTGCAAATCGGAATTAGGTCCTGCAAGAATATGCTTTCAATCACGGTTTGGTTTTATATCATGCGTTTCATTGCAACTTTCATAACGTGAATGTTCCATGAGAAAATTTTACTGCCACAACCTTGTTATAAAAAAAAAATAAAATGGAATCGTCCGGCCAAATTTTTTAAGTCTACGGCGTTGTTCGTTTGTTCAGTTTTCTTTGGTTCAAGGTATGGATGCACTTCGGTCGTCTACAGAAATATGCAACCTCGAAACTAGAACCTTATACCTGAACGAATATTACAAATTTAACAACAGAACTGCCGATGAAGCTTTCTTTTTCTTCAACGAGATCTTATAACTTTTTTTTCTAATTGCTCATCGCTGTTCATGCGTTAAGATTTTTTAAGTTAAGTTAAGCTAAGTTAAGTCATTTTACAAATTCCTTATAGTGAGAGGGAGTATACATAAAGGGAGTGTAGTGATATCGACAAAACTCTAGCCGAGCATAATAAGGTGGGAAGAACACCTACCAGCGGTGTATGTGCGTATGTGTAAGGGGGGGGGGGGGGGTCAAGGGTCCTGACAAAAATAAAACGTTGTTGTGGTCCTATCAATTTTATTTCGGTATGCAGCCCTTTTCATCGCGCTGGCAGCAATGAAAACCATCAGCAACAGTTTGAGATCGTAAGAAAAAAGCAAGGCAAATACAAATCGAAAGAGTGAAAAGGGAGCGCGAAAAAAAAAGAGAAAGTTGAGAGAGTTATCCAGTCAGAAGGGAGGAGAGGAAAGAAAGAGATTAATTAAAAGATTGTTCGATTGATTTATTCAGTTATAATGACAATTTCCGTGTATCGTGATGCATATGGGGCATTCCACGCCAAATCGGACACCATTCTGCTTTTGCATCTCCGATTTTTTCCATAATTTTTTATTTTATAATACCCATTTAGAAAGGCCTCCATGACTTTTTTCAATTTTATTTGGCCAGCCGTTTTCAAAATATTGATTTTTGCACAAAATCGTTCTTTTTTTTTTCAAATTCCCGTAACTCTGCAAAAAATGGGCTATTCGGGAAGTTTTGTTTTTTTTTTTCTTAATTTTTCTTTTTTACAATATTTTTGGAATATAAAATTGAAAAAAAAAAAATTAAACCGTATTTCTATAGGATTTTCAAATTTTAATCATGAAATGTTGATTTCCGAAAAACACGTAGCGATCGATTTTCTTGATATTTTTTACTAAAAAATTATAACTCATCCCGCCCCTTTTAAGCCTAGTTTCATAATGGGCAAATGATTGGATCTTTTTGTTTTCGAATTTTAGAAATTTCATGTTCAGTGAGGAGGATGTTTGTTTTTTTTTTTTTAATTTCTCTTTGTAGACGCACTTTTAGAAAAAAAAGCTTTTCTGAATTTACTTTCCATGAGATTTTCGAGCTATGTAAAAAATATCTTCAGGGATTATATTATACGCAATATTTATTAATTTAAAGCAACCGAAATAGGTCGAATAAAGTACACATTAAAATAGACGACATTTTAAAATTAATTCTCATTTTCTTTAGATTTGCGAACTTATAAGTTATTCAAACGTGTAAGAAAATGTTAATTAATTAAAAAATGTTATCTAATTTAATGTGTGCTTTATTCGACCTATCTTTTTTGTGCGATATACTAATAGTGCGATAAATAATAAATAAAGAGAGTGTGATAGGGGGAGAGAGAGAGAGAGAGAGAGAGAGAGAGAGAGAGAGAGAGAGAGAGAGAGAGAGAGAGAGAGCAACGTAGGGCAGGAGATTGATTGATGGATTGATGTTTATTAGCTTTCTCAACTATTTATTATACATTTTGTTCACATATTTTGCTTTATTGATTCATCAAATTCCATAAATTTATTTTTGAGCGAAAGGGAGAGAGAGGGATAGACGCAAAGTATGCACTGTATACATCAGACAACCCTCGTTTTTCTACACTAGGCTATAGGAACCAAAAGCTTTTCAGTTCCACAGAGTTGAAACACAGTATTTAACTACATTTCAGGCAGTATAACCGATCCAAAACGACCTGCATGAAAACTAATTAAGCAATTTCTCGCGCGACACTTGCCGTCAGGTAACCCTTCATCTCGTTTGCATCACCGAAAAGCTTGTGCGGCAGTGATTCGAGATAGCCGCAACTATATGTATAGCAATTCGTACAGCTGATGGCCGAAACTCCCCAGGGCAACAAACTTCCTATGCTCTCTCATCACTCTCGAACCCGCAAGGTAGAAACAAGATTTTTGCGAGTTAACGATGAATAGACAAAAGGACAAGAAGGGAAGATGTGATTTGGGAGAGAGAAAGAGAGAGAGAGAGAGGTGGAAGGGGGGGGAGACGGAGACTGTCAAAAAGGAGAAGAGAAAAGGGGTTGAGAATGAGTAAAGCGAAAACTTATGTTTTACGACAAACGGCCATATTAAACTCTGTGCCCGTTTATAGTATGCACTATTGTCTGATTATACAAACATAAATGTGTGTGTTAAATCGTAGTATGCAAGAACGCACTAGCTCTTTGCAGGGATGGGTTGCCTGACAGACTCAGAATCGGATTGAATTACGTGCTTAGTTTACCTACGGTACGACCTTTAGTGCGATCCCTTGTTTTTACACATCGATATAATATTATTTTTTTATTGGTCATGGAACAATCAGAAAACTTCATATACCAAATTGAATATATATTGATCGACTTCTCATAACGATATATATTTTAGCGGTCAATAGTTTGAAGATTCTTATAATCATGATTATAAGATAATAATAATGCATTATTCTATTTTTACTCAAGCATGTTAACTGACTGATGCGTCACTTCGTAATAATATTGTTCCTTTCGGTATCTGGAGTCAGTGAAACCATTTTTTTCAAAGACAACGTATGCTCAATCTATCGAGTGTTCTGCTACAACCTTGTAAACTCATTCTGGGTCGAACACCGAATAGAAAAATTACCTAAACATTTTCGATCAGACTCCCTGCTCCTGACTAGATATTGATTATTTACATTAGAAGAGACGTATTTTTCAGCATACTGCGGAAATGGTGAGGAATGTACATAAAAAATTCACTAGGGCTAATCTTGTTAGGGAACATAATTTTATGTCTTTCTAATTTTGAGTCATTGTTTCGTTCATCTCTGTATATTATCAAAAGATTCGGTAGAGTCTCGGGACAAGTACATTTGACAGTCCTATCGGCTGCTGGCCCAAGGCTTGCTCTAAGTATATTATCTCGTAACATTGAGCGACCTGAAAATTTGACTGGATTGATAGCTGTAAAAGAACATTTGCTTGGACTTAAGATTATCCTCGATTTCACTATATGGAACGATTCCACGTGTTGGTATATGCGCACAGCCGGCACAATCGAAGACCTCTTGATGCTCACCACAACCTACCCCTGGCTTCGAAAATCCTAGTTCGTTACAACTGAAAAGAAAATCTTTTCTTTAGATCCGTCGTCGCCAAAGTTTGAACGGAGATACATATATGTGTAGGTAATTTGTCAGTCACAAGAGTCGCAAATTCATTTCAGCGTGTTGACACATGAAAAGTGCGGAGAAACCTACGTGATATAAGTAATTTCACAGTTCAATGAATAAAGAAATAGTGTATGAAAAGTGTGAATTCGTGTGGCCGGAATCGGTGGTGGAAATTAAAAAAATATTAACCCCATGTGCTCGGTGTTATACTTCCGGAAAAATTTATCTTAGCATTGTTGGAACGCAACAATAAATATGTCATTTCAAAAATATATTTTGCTGACAGTTTATGAATATACCAAATATATAACTGTTGAAATGACAAAATTTTTGTTATTATTGCTAAATTGTTCGTATTCAAATAAATCATGGTCCTTCTCAACAAATGTTGTATCTCAGTGTGTCATTACAGAGTATAAACGCAAAAACCGAGATTTCTTCACGACGATCAAGGGATTCTTGATTTTTCGTTTTAAAATGGAATACTCCGGGACTATCTTCCTGAACGATACGAGTACTCAGATTCATTTATCATCGATGGGTGCTGATAGATAACTCATATTACTACACATGAATAACAGTGATTTAAAGGGGAAATCCACATCAATTTCAAGCTGTTACGAGGTAGAGTTGGGACATGGTAGACTTACTACGCTGGCAAACTTGCTACGAAGGCAAGATACGTGGTAGGGTTTACACGATGCAAGCTCGCCCGTGGCACAGCTATGACCCTGCAGTTTGGACATATGAAAGTGAAATCGTGACACTTGATTAGGTGTAACTTTTCGAAAACGTATACTTCCGTAAATAAATATAATCTTTTCATGTTGTTGTTGATGAAAATTGCAATCAAAATAAACATCAGCTTTTCCCAGAATTGATCTCTTTGTCGAACTAAAAAATTGGAACATTATTCTTCGAAAATTGGAATATTTTTTATTAGAGTTGAGTTGAGTACCATCATTGAATCATCTTTTTCGTCAGATTCATCAAGTTCCCAGATGATTCAAGTTATCTATGAGAAAGGAGAACAAATTTTAATTTTGGAACAACCAAAAAAATCGTATGAATGAGATGAACATGCAG
This sequence comes from Campoletis raptor, assembly GCA_948107755.1. NCBI lineage: Eukaryota > Metazoa > Arthropoda > Insecta > Hymenoptera > Ichneumonidae > Campoletis > Campoletis raptor. Next base: position 2,615,895 of record OX403629.1, on the reverse strand, counting down.
ATGCTCAAATCTGTAACTACAATGTTTAGCACACAAATTGAGAAACTGATATGCCTCACACAAAACTGGAAAATCGTTGGTCCACGTGTTCGTTTACGAAGATAGATCATCAGTCACTAACTTTTTCCGAATTTTCGTAATAGACATTTTTCGACATGGTTTGACCGATTGCAAAACGGCTCTGTCAGCCTTCGTAGGCCGATGGCAAAAATGGACTGACCTATTAACAAACATACGAATGGATGGATGTCATGAATGTGAACTGAGATAACTTGGAAACTATGTCTATAAAGACGCGGCAGCATCTTGATGCCATCGTGCATAAGTTTTACAATATAAATGCGTAGCAGCATTTGTTCTCAATTTCTTGTGTACTTAGAAAATAATGTATTCATTCAAAAGGGAGTGTATCCCTTTTTTTTTTTTTAATGAATAAAAACAAATGTGGAAGAAGTTTTTCTATCATTTCTACTTTCATTTTCTCCAATAACAAGATACAAATAAAGTGTTAGTGACTGCTCGTATACATCCATGAAAAAAAGCTAGAGCCAATCACCTATTATTACATAATAAATTCCTAAACCCTCAAACAGCTATAGCTTCTATGAAATAAGTCCGTACACTCCGAATTGGGGTTTATTTATTTATCTGATTCGGAAAAAAAAATGGAAATCGATAATCAATAATCCTCCTTTAAAACGGAAAACATTCGTATTTCAATCAAATTAGAAACATAAGATATACATATGAGTAATTCCAGCAATTCCAGACTGCATTTGTACCGGGAGGTCTGAACTTTACACAACATAAAGTGCCTTTCGAAGGAACATAACAAAGTGAACTTTCATGATTTTTTTTCGACTTTTGCCGTCGAACTCTTACGGAGTTACAGTAATTTCAAAATAGCAAGATATGCGATTCTTCACTTTTGGTGTTGCAAAAATCAAGCACTTGGTAACATTTTTGAAATATATAAAGTACTGAGTTTTATGTTAAAAGATCTCAGCTTTCCGATAAATATATTTGCGATTTCCTCTGGTATAGGCAAGACCCCGAAAAATACGGTCAAAATATAAAAATCGTTGCTGCTACCAATATATCATCTTTTATTTTTTTGAAAATATATATATCCCCGGGGAAAAAACCTTAGACAAGTTCATTTGTTGATCCCTGTTTCCATTTGCTGTCACAGAAAAAAAATACCCAAAACAGTACAAAGTTTTTAAAGATTCGGCAAGATAAAGCCAGGAAAAACAAGATTGTTTCTATAAAATAACTTTACTGCAAATGAGAAATACAAATGAAAAATTTGATATATATGATCGAAATCTCAAGAAAAAAAGCAACGATGCCCATCGTGAATGACCGGTAAAAATTAGAGTTTATAAGTAAATGATCAATTTGCGCATAAAAAAAATAATTACTTTACAAAAAAAGAAATGAAAACGCCAATGATTTCTGTTCAGCACTAAAATTTATAATTACTAATATTATAAGTATTTTATTTTCGCTCGAGGATGGAGTAAAAAAAAAGCAAAAATTAGTTGGACATTGAAAAAAGTCACCAAAATGTACAAAAATTAAAATCGTTCAGAAGAACAGAGACCAGAAGAAAAATCGGTCAGCAGAACAGCTAGTCTAGAAGAAAAATCGGAATGTGAAAAAACGCGAAAAACAAAAATTTCAGACAAAAAAATTAGATTGAAAAAAAAAAAATCGGCGGAAGTACTTGGCGAGGTCGTAACCATGAAAAATACATTATGTGATCCAAGCTAAGCAAAAAAAACTCGCCAAGTACTTCGGTCGAAATTTTTTTGTCCCGAACTCTTTCCGAGCGGAAACTCCTTGTCAACTTTACAGATATTACGAAAGTGACTTTTATTTCTAAGTTTTTTCAGCTCAATACATGCCTAAAGACCTACAATATTTAAAATCGATCGGTCTAACCGTAAATTTTTACCGAAGCATCAAAGTTTCATTGAAAATTAAACACAGGAACACTTTTATATTTCCTTAAATGGCAATCATTGATGATTGAATTGAAAAAAAAAAACGACTACTCTTTAAATCTTGAAAATAGAAAAAATCATAATTTTCGATTTCTTCGTCTTTTTTTTTCACCATTCAAAACTTTTCATTTCAGATTTAAACAAACAGTACGTTCTTTTTTTACAATTACTCATGAACGAACATGCTAATCTTAGAAAAATAAAAATTTCACAGTTTCAAAAGCATTTTTTTCTTATTTATTTTTTTTTTTTCAATAAAAACGTGTAGAAATTTTTTTCAAATTATTGTCCAAACGAAGAAATGACACTAACACGTAAAGGATTTCAATGATTCCACTCGGCAAACACAAAGGAAACGATTTCAACCAAATGTCGACCACGTTTTGGAATGAAAAAAAAAAAAAATGCTTCTGAAACTGTGAAGCTTTCATTGTTCTAACATTCGAAAGTTCGATCAAGAGTAAATTCAACAAAAATAACGTACTTTCTGTTCAAATACGAAAAGAAAAGATTTTGAATTTTGAAAAAAAAAATTGTGAATTCTTTCTTTTCCCAAAATTTCGAGAGTATTTTTTTCAATTAAATCCTAATTAATTGTCATTAACGCAAAATGCTAGTATGCTTTAATTTGTGATAAAACTTCGAAGTTTTGGTCAAAAATAACGGTCCAGCCGATTAATTTTAAATATTTGGGGTCTCTAGGCATGAACTTGTGTCCTGTCGGATTATACCATTGCTGTGTGATAAGAAAGGTAAAAAAAAAAAAAAATTCGATCCGTTTCCAATGTATAGGGTTTCTATTAATTTTTATGGCACTCATGCAATATCTAGCGCCACCATATGATCGCATGCTACACACCACTGTTGAGTGATTAGCAACATTAGCTAAAAATTTGTTCCTTTTTCCATTAATTTCCGAATTATGGTGTTTTAATTAATTTCTATGGTGTAAATATGCTATGCCACTATATTATTGCATGTTACACCATATTGCTGAGTGATAAGAAAAATTACAAAAAATATTGGAGCCGTTTTAAAGTGAAGCCGTAATTCGACATATTTATCAAACGAGGGTAATTTTCCATATTGAAAAAATTATTTGTTTCGATGAATATTGCGATAAAGACACAATAATTTTTCACAAATAACCGATTTTTTCGACGGGTGTACCACTTTGGGTCACAGTCCTCCTTTGCCCGCTTCTCCCCTATATATATTTGTATAAATTCACATTTTTTTTACAAAAGAACTACGCTATTTCATTGTGAGTATATTCGAAAATAAGCCTCTTTCGAGTTTTCGAATTGTGACATGCGGCCCCACCAGCACAACATTAATTATCGATTACGATTCGAAGATGTCCATATGAAGTATTATGTAAAGTATTGTCTTCAGGGATCATGTAGTTGAATATACGTATTTCAAGTGTAAATTGGGTGAGAAAATTAAATCTTGAACAGGAAAATGATGACAAAGATTATATTTTTATTATTCTCACCCTTTTTGTTACTGTTGACAGAGAAACTATTTACAACAACGAATCCACGATTTTCATCGTCAGGGATAACACAATGAATGGTTAATGAATCGGTCGTTTCAGCAACGGCCCAGATAATGTTGTTTTATTGGGTTATATTTGTAAAGACTATTTGGCAACATTGTGTGGACAAAACGTCACGCGTCAAGGTACTGGCTTTGCCGGTGGCTGTTAAACCTGTGAGATATGAGAAGCAATACACTTACTGCATGCTCATCATTACAACCACATTGATTATTATTTTTTCAAGCTTCGATATATCACCTGAAGAATATTATGTGAATGTATTTAACCGGTTGACTGGTATTGTATCACATATGTACAAAAAACAAGTGCCAAACCTGGTAATCTGCCAGTTAACCGAAACTTCATGGGTCATATCTGATGTATGATCATGCTCAATGTTGGGCATTAACAGAAGTAATGGAAACATACCTAGAAATGTTGAAGAAATTAATGACCGATTTGAAACGAAGTACTCAATAAAATGACGATGACTCCACATGTCCCACAATGGTCCCATTATTACCTAAATGATTTGCAATTTTTCACATCAAAACCAATAAGATATTATTTCATTTCTTTTACAATCATCTCAATGAGTTCATTTGTTGCTTCGCAAAGTAAAGTTGTGTTAAAAGTTTTTTTTAGCTTGCCGACTATGGCTTTCATCCCTAATTTATCTATCATTTCCTTATTGTACCAGAGTTCACTCGCATTTGTGGTGTGAATTACGGAAAGTTCACTAGACTTCTAAAAAACGTAGACATCCCGCAACGATATATCGTCGTACCCCAATGATGTACTATATGTTGGCAGCAGTTCCGTGAACGACACTACTTTCAGAATCGTCACCAACCGAGCATTAACTCGTTCGTTCGCATCTATTATTATCCATCTATTCTTTCTCTCACATTTCTCTTTAGGCGTCATTCATCCTCTATACACTACTCGATGAGTTCTGCAAGAGATCTCTTTCTTTGTTTTTTCTATTTTTGTAACTGCCAAGATATGTCCAAAAATTCCCACTTTTCACATATCCATTCCGAATACAAACGTTCAAAACTGACGAGACTTGACGGCAATGGTTGTGAAATGCATGAGTGTAAGAATGAATTTTTCTCTCCTGTGATCCGTCAGGTCTCCAACTACATATGTTCGTCTCACGTGATCTTTTACTATGTATACATGACTGGTCGTCAACTTTCGAATCCGAGCATGGAAAAAAATGTAGAACTGAGAACAAAAACTGACTAAATAATGTCGATTTTTCCTGAACTACGTTCTATATCCGCAAACTGTGACGTGATATCTCATGATTTTTATACTTTGTGGGAAGAAGATTCTTATCGGTTTCGTTTTTCGAATTAGAACGAGAAGTTTCATAATCTTAGTATTAAAAGACGCGGTAGCAGCTCGATGCCAAGCATGTAAAAAAATTTAGCGCGAGCCCTGACACATTCTTATACGTTTGAATATCACAGTTTTGGATCATTCTTTGTTTTATTGTTTTTCTTACAGAATCTAAATTTTAAAAATATTTCAGAAGCATACATCATTTAGAGTTTAAAATTCTTATGAAAAATATACAAAATGTTTTGTACCTTGATAATATTCTGTGTAATAAGGCACAAGGAGATAGTATTGAACAAATCAAAATATCCCTCATCTGATCAATATAATAATGGATTAATTTCAAAAGATGTAGAGGCGTTTCACGGACTCATCGTAACAAGTTTGCAACTCTGAAATCAACCAAAAGCATAAAGATTAACACCAATAAACTCGACGCCCTTCGCAAGATAACAATTTCCAGCCCCCGTAGAAACCTCTGAATCCATTAGGACATCATCGTATCATATATACGTATTTAGTTCCAAATTTCAATTTTTTTAAATTTCTGCACAGATTTTAACAATGTTATTAAAGTTCTTCGCACGTTTTGAACAAATGTCTCAGACATATTTGAACACGACTACGTATGACCGTCCATCAGAGTGTATCTATCGAGCAAAATTGATATTCGCATCGTGGTTCTGAGACCAAAATCGTAGTAATCAGTATGGCAAAAGGTGAAAGCATCTAAATGGAGAGCTCAAAAATGAATGGTTTGAGTCATCCCAACACATGCAACAAGTTTTCATAATAATACCATGGGAAATACCAATCTAGGTAAAAATTCATTATTTTTATCAAGTTCCTCATAACACTACATACAAATTATTTAATACATTTATTTTCAGGTACCTAAATGGGGACAAGGTGATCCAGGCCGAAATCAACTTGTAGCTGGCATTTTATTGCTAGTCAATTCTAGAAGTTCTCAGGGTTGGGGAGAATAATTCAAGTTGAATACGTTTTGGTTTGCACAACAAATCGAAATTTGTTACACCCGGTGGTTTTAACGTTCCAGCCATTTGAAACCCAATTTCAGGTCAATTTCTTCCCATGTAGCGACGGTGTCAGAAAATTTACTTGTTTATTTTTTTTTTCATACTTCATCGATTTCAAAATAAATTGGTCAAAAGCGCCCGTGAACGTGTGTTCACAACCGCTCAAAAATGTTTACAACCATCTGCGATTGATTTTGATATTCTTAACTATTCATACCTTCTCCAAGAAAAAAATCTGTTGCGTTTCATTAAATATCTGCTTCGGTTTAGAAATACCAGAGGATACAAATTCAGTAACTTCAACCCTGACAGTTTTATACATAAAATATTGGAATTCGTTAGCTATCATTCGTTTCTTGTAGTTTCATATCTAAACTTAGAAGGACAATCGATATATATATATATATTTTTTTTTTTTAAATTCAAGAATATCTTTTAAAAATTCAATTTCAACCCGTACATGCAATTCCACGAAAAGTGAATTGTGAGTGAAGTAAGATGAATCGTTTGTTTGCATTAATCCTCTAGCCATTTAATTGTGCGGGAATTGTACTGTAGCTGGAAAAAAAATTTTTAGTAAATATTCTTTTCCACTATAGTTATGAGCGAATCATTTATTTGTATGATGCAACTCCTTTTGATGACTCTTTTAGAGCGGCCTCTCTTTTATCTTCCTATAAGGCTTGGATTTTTTAAGGTCTTCTTTAGGGAAAGATTTCCACAGGAAAAGACTTCTTGTAGATTTTTGTAAATTATTTTTGACAGGTTTATATTTTTTCAAGAGTTTTTTTTAGGGTAACTAACTTTTTGTGACCGGTATTTTCAAAGGGGACTCTCTTGTAACTTTTTCTGAGTAAATCATTTTTGATGATTGGTTTTTTATTTGTTTTTTAATTGCCTTCGTAGCTTTTAGAGGGAATCGATTTCTTGGAGGCGAGGAGAGGTATTTTTGAAGTTTTGTTTTTTGGTGTGGTTTAACTTTAAGGAAAAATTACCTGAAATATTCCGTAGAAAATTTCTTCGTTTTTCAGAAAAACTAAACGGCTTCATCCTGAAATCACTTTTTCAATGCTTACAAAAGTCATTTAAGTTATATCTCATGAAAATATCAATTTTTATGTTTGTTGACAGTATATATATATATATATATTTTTTTTTTTCGTTGCACGTCATCCGAACCGTCTTTTTGTTATAACTTTCTATCCGTTTCAACGCGATTTTGTAATGAGGATTAATTTTAAAAACTAACAAAAATGACCTTCATAGGTGGGGTCCGATTCTGAACGGTTCATATGTTATCTACACTTTTTTCGGTCGTAATGTGGCCTGCAATAAGGTTGAAATCATGATGAAGAATATTTCATGTAATTGATGCGAAAATTATAGAGAAACTCCTAACCGGTTAAGTAATGATTAACGATAATGATTATTTTAAGTCAGGTCTCAAAAATTCTCGATGACAGTTAATGATAAATTGTATTACTGATGCTCGTGTGTCAAAAAGTACCCTGTAATTATAATTCGCAGTAAGTTTTTATCTGTGCGATTTTGTGGGAGGTCTAAAAAAGTATAGCATACGACGTAACAACAGGTGCCAATTTCTCGACATCTGGTTCAGCTGTTGGTCGGGTATTGACTCTAATTATAGCCAGATTGTAGCTCTGGAGATATACTATTCCGACGCAAGTTTTCAGTATACTATCGTATTTCTCGAACAGTCTGATGTCTTCAAAATTTATTCGGTACTATATTTTTCCACTTTCTTCTCTCTCTCTCTCCCTGTTTTTCTTTTGCCACTGCCCCGTATAGAAGACTATGTCTACCAACGCATGTGCATTAACCAAACACAAATCGTTGCAAATAGGCAATTGTAGTCCATTCGCATACGTATGCTATACGATCTGTCT